>JAVIAB010000145.1:6378798-6865959 GCA_032433765.1 Megaustenia siamemsis | reverse complement strand
TTATGATCGAGATAACGATATTGAAAAAATTGATAATTTTTTATCGATTTTAAATCTGATGACTGGATTATTTTCTGAACTCTTATTGAACTGAGAGTTGGAAATATGAATGAACAATTATTTTTTGGAGAACGACAGATGAATAGTTGATTAATGGATGAAAGAATGAATTTGAAATTTAACAAAAAAACTCTAACAAAGGGACTTCATTCACGTCTAATTAATACTGCATTATTTTGTCCCCCCCCACCCCATAATCAGTGACATGCTTGTGAGTGATGATGTCATCTCCATATCAGGAGCCCTCCGTCACTGGAATATTTCTCCTTTCTTGTTATTTCGCCCGTTAAGTGGGCGTTGGTTAGTTCTGTCGCTATTTGACAGTACAATTGTGATATCTACGCCTTTATGCTCGACACATCGGTCTTCGGCATTGGTAGATTTGGTTTAAACATTTGTGCCTGGGCAATGGCCAAGGGTTCTTTAACATAACGGTCAAGTAAAGGTAAAGTTGGAGACTTGAGTCGGCGTCTTAGCACGCGAGCTTTCACCCATATGTGCTCGGCCGCCTATCTAGAAGTGTTTGGAGACTTCTGGATAGTATCGCTTCAAGCATCGAAACTCAACGATCGTAGGCGACATTCCTCACCTTCCCAGAGTATTACCCTGGTACCTATTTCTGCCAGCGGCCGGGTCGACCGGTCCTCTCTGATTACGGCAAAAAATAGCAGGTCCCCGTGTACCCTCTGGGCATGTAAAGACACTTTACAGTGAAAAGTTTAAAATAGTAGGACAAACGACCTCTCCCTGGACACATTTATTGGAAATGTAATAAATCTAACAAAATTGATCCAAGGAATCCATCCAAGGGTGTTGGTGCATGACATGTGGATTAGATGGACAGACTTGGTAACTAACTAGCTAATGGATGGAGAAGAGAATCAATTATACTAAAATAGAGACAGATAAACTAATTACCAAATATGCAGTTTGACAAACCATCAGTCAAATAGACAAATTATCAAATAAGCAATCCCTATAAAACCAGGACAGGCTATCAGTTAAGCAATCGGATTAGCATGTATATAAAAATATCTGTCTGATAAGTATTTAGACTAACATGGAGATAAGTACACGATTCGTCAAATAATTATATATCATATTAATACTAAAATATATACAAATTATATAGGAAAATCATCAAACGTACACAGAGACAGATTATTTAGTTTCAGATTATAGTCAGACTCACGGGCATATATATTTTGAAAGATTGACTCTCGTATCACCGGCATTTATATATTGACAAATTGACTCGTGGTTTACAAGTAGAAGAGAAAATTACGGACATATAAACGTACTTTCGAATTAATTTTTGCATTTCGGGAAACATTATTTCCCCTCTATGAACTCTTTATTCTTAAAATAGTCGGTACAAATAAATCGTGTTACCTTGAAATGAATATTAAGAAAGCTAACTAAACTGGAAAATAGACCCTAACGTGAAGCAGTATATGGTAAATGGCAAGCCTCCAAGCGGGTATATTTCATTGTACTTTCATTACTTTTGGGCGAAAACACAGCTGAATAAACATTTGTGCTAACGAACCAGGAAATGAGAAAAAAATTACAATCATGGATAAAATAAGAAACAATTTGGGAAACCACTGCCATTGACAAATCTCATTGAAAATAAAATATAATATAAGAATTACTCTATTACAATGTAACTTTATTAGTTATCGTAATATATATATATATATATATATATATATATATATATATATATGGCTAGATCATGTGAATTATTCTCCCTATCAATAAGTATCCAGAAGACTGTGGTGCTACAACAAGATGTAGCCATCCCCGCAGCTATATCATTAAATAAAATACCCCTTGTACCTGTGAGAAAGTTCACCTATTTCGGTTCTATGATCACAGCCAATGTCTCCCATGAAGAAGAAATAAATTCCCGAATCGGAAAGGCAGCTTCCACAATTGGCAAACTTAAAGATAGAGCATGGGCCAATACCAATTTAACACTCAGGACTAAAATTCAAATTTACCAAAGTTGTGTGCTTAGTGCACCTCTATACGGATCAGAAACTTGGACTACATATGCAGGGCAGGAGAAAAGTCTAAACAGCTTTCATGTATGTTGCCTTCGCAAAATTGTGAACATCAAATGGACACAGTCACTAACTCTAATGTCTTACAATGAGCCAAACTCCCATCCATCGTGGCAACACTTAGGATTCGTAGACTAAGGTGGCTGGGCCATGTAAGAAGAATGGTAAACAATCGTATTACCAAACAAATAATGTATGGCTAAATTAAGAACGGAAATAGACCAAAGGACAGACCAGTGCTGAGATATAAGGATGTTTGCACGGCTTCCTTGAGGGAATTTTCTATAAGTGAAAGGAACTGAGCTAATGTGGCTGCGGATCGTAGCACATCGAGTGCAAACATCAAAATGGCACAGCAACTTTCGAGACAGTGCTGATGTCAAATTCATAAGACAAAAGGCGCAAGAGAAAGGAGACAAGGTCGGGTACCGCAGGTACACCTTGCTCATTCTGTGGATGGATCTGTCTGTCCAGGATCGGCAAATTCAGCCACGAGAGAAGCTGTTCAGTAAAGCAGCGCCCAGTATGAGACACTAATGCTTTACCAAACTACTGACTTATTATGTTTGCTTGCTACCGATCGTCTGTCAAGACGTCAAAGGCCATATATATATAAGTACTCTTACCTGCGGAGTCTCATTGGCTGAGTAGTTGTTAATGTTAGTGCTCTTTCTCCTGATAAGAAGGGTCCGGGATCAATTCCTATGTGTAGGGATTTTTTTTTTCAAACGACAAGGCTCCAGGGGGTTCCGTCTGTCTCCTAAAGGGGGTACGTTTTTCTGAGATGTAAATGCGGCTGAACTTGATACTGACCAGATCAACCACAAATGTGCCGACAACCATGAACAAATGTTTGTCGAAGCGTGGAGGTTGACTTTATTTTTTATATGATGTAGCTGTTAACTAATGCAGGCACTGAGCAAGCTTCAACATAAACTGTACACACTGATACATATCTATGAACTTAAGAAAAAGTAAAGTACAATATACGTCACTGCTCGTGATCTCGTTGAGAACGTAAAATAAAATGTAATGCACGTTTCAGTATGATAGTGGTGTACATTTACCCGTGCATTTACAAGTGTCTCATCCTATTCATAGAGAAATATTCATGATGCAAGCTAAAAAACAGCAAGCTAAAGCTTTAAGGATGTTAGCTACTGCTACAGCTTTATTACAACATTTCCATGTTCGTCCGAACACTTAACCACGCATTCAAACTCGTTACTGCAAAACTGAGACCATTCTGATCGGCACAGAAGTGGTATGTTAGGATTCCTCATATCAGGTTTATCCAGGCAACATGTACTGTCAGGAGCATTGCATGCTTAGGGTGTGTGTTGCTTGCAGGACAGAGCGGAACAGGCACACAGAGACAAATCTGCTACCTCACAGTCCGACAGTTTGACCAGTGCTGTCATTTTGCCATAGACAAGAACTGTCAAGCAGTGATAACAGCTCAAGTGATATCAAATACACGGTATTGAGATCAATATTTCATTATTTGTTAGGGTGCTATACCTACTTTAGTTATCTTTCTTACGTGACACTTTTCACAAAAATCAAAATGATCACTTTTTTCCCGTTACTCAATATTCGACCATATTGTGAGCTATCATTCATTTAATGTCGTCCACAAATCACGCACAGTGATCTATACAGTTTGGCTCACTAGTTTTTGTCTTGAGTATATTTACAGCAAACAACTACATCAATAATATTATTAGCAAGATGTATATATGAAATCTTAACTATCATGAATAGTACGTCACATAGAAGTTTACATTTAACTTCTAAAAAATAAATAAATAGATACTTCTTCATAACTTGTAATCAGTTTTGAAGTATAGTTTTAAACTTTACTAATATACCACACTGTTTGAACGTCATGCTACCATTGTACACCTGTTTTTTCTTCATCTTTTGTTTCCTCTTATTCTGTTTCCCCTTATTCTGTTTCCTCTTCTTCCTATTCTTCTAAGGATCACAAAAGGACAATTCACTTGAGGTCTTATTCTGGTTCCTCTTCTTCCTATTCTTCTAAGGATCACAAAAGGACAATTCACTGGAGGTCTTATTCTGTTTCCTCTTCCTCCTATTCTAAAGATCACAAAAGGACAATTCACTTGAGGTCTTATTCTGTTCCTCAAAGTATGTTTGAAGTCTTGTTTCTGTGGGCCAAACTGTCGTTTCATTCCAGTTGAAAACAGTGACGTTGTGTAGACCATATCTCGGAGTCTAAGATTTTCCCAATGCTCTTTGTTGCTGTAGTACTCACTGTGCCATATACTTTTTCATTTGTTCCATCCTATGTACTAGTACATATTTGATGTAGAATCAAACCTCTTCACATAAACATACAATCATAGAGATGCAAACGCAACATCAGGGGCGGGTTTAGACTTGGCTAGGCCCTATGCTGATCAAGCTAAATTAAACTTTGGGAACACCTGTTATAAAAATTAACTAAGTTCCTGTGTGAACTCCTCTGGTGCTGTGTGCATTTGCGCACATTTCTGCACGTTTCTGTACGTTCACGACAGCCGCACTTGGTTGCTATTTCCTTTTCGTTTTGACCTCTGTTTACACACAGGATAGATAATTTTGTTTTCTTTAACACATTTCGATTGTTTTGGTTTTGGTTGTTTCGTTATTAGTTTCGTGTGTGTTTTTTTTGTTTGTTCCTGCTGAAGGCATATTGGGCCGAAACGTCGTTTAGTCTGTGTCGTACACTTATCATGTAAAGCTTCTTACATACCATTTTTTTCTATTTTTTAATTTTTCCTCACATTCAGCTTTACTGCAGCTTCGCATTTTTATGCCTTAACCCTTTATAAAAATTAACACTAGGAGGTCTCTGTCACTGTTTGCAATATAAACATATGTGTGGCCCTCTCGGATTGCAAAACCCTAAGCTATTTCTGTCTATCATATTCTATTCTACCCATGGCACCAGTTGCATTGCCTGCCAGGGATTCTTCATATCCGCTCCACCATTTGTCACAACAATTCCAAAAATGCATTTTTTAATTATGTTGACATAGTCGCTTCGTGCACGTCCTACTCGACTGCACATGAGAAGATAACAAACTCTTTAGCAGTTTCTTACGACATGCGTGGCAGGTAACAATGGCTCTATTCTTTGTTTTTTTCTCTCCTCACAGAAGAGGCCCCGGTAGCTGTAGCTTATATAGCCTAAGCTTAAATCCGGCCCTGCACAACATGCATACATAATGTGCACTCTCATGCATTCTTTGATAATTACATTCATTGATGTTACGTTATTATTGACAATCATGAAGATACAGACTTTCATTAATGGATGCTTACGCAGAATAAAAGGATGGAAATGGCAAGACAAAATCACTAACATAAAATTATGGAAATGTACCAGTCAAATATCAGTGGATAAAGAGATACAAAGAAGACGGTGGCGCTGGATAGGACACACACTGCGGAAGCCAACTGTGAGTATTACACAACAGGCCCTTTTAGGGAATCCCCAGGGCAAAAGACAAAGAGGAAGACCATGAAATTATTGGAGAAGACAGACAGAAGCAGAGATGAAGATGATGGGAAAGACATGGAATGATCTTAAAAGAATGGCAAGAAACAGAACGACTTGGAAAGTGTTTGTTGAAGACCTATGCTCCGCGGGAAACTGAAAAGTAGAAGAAGAGGATATTACGTTATGAATATATAGAAGATAAACAAATAAGCAGTTGTTCTTTCATGAAGAGCCAAGTTTAATATATTCAGAATACTTTCGGCTAGTCCTTCCGCTTTTTTCATGACTTCAAATGAAGATCTCATAAAGGAGTAGAAACTGAAACTCACAAAGTTGTAACACTCATTATCCCGCGAGATATTTAACAATAGACTTGCCACTCAGCGCGAGTTAAAATGTGGTTATGGTATTTGAAGTAAAATATAAACATATTGGTATATGAAGGATGGAAATTGAAAAGTTGAATGAAAATAAATACCGGCCGGGCTTCACTTTTCCAAATTCCAATTTCGTCTTCACGTGACCAGGTTGTTGTTTCTTCCAAATCTACAGGTGATCATTGGCGCTCGCACAGACACTTCGACATGTCAGGACAGGGACGTTAAATTGTCTTCATACGTAACTAGCAGAGCGTAAAACTTGTTCCCTCATGTTCGCAACATTTGTTACAGAATATCGGGCGAGAAATGCTGTCACCAACTGCATGTTTTAAAGCATTATATATATATTATATATATATTATAATATATATAATATATATATATATATATATATATAGAGAGAGAGAGAGAGAGAGAGAAACCATTTTTTTTCTTTTTAAAATGTATCAGACCTCTCTTATTCTATCCCATAAAACGTGGATATCGTGATAAAACCAGCTTCCGATGTACTAAGAATTATTTACATTTGCCACAAATACATTTTTATTACATTTATCAAACAACGAGAGGCAGTAAGCGAGTTGTGAAGTTCAGTGACTTCGTACCTTAAAAGGTAATGCAATTCCATTGTTAAATAATTAATTCAAATTAATTAATACCTTTTAACATCACTTCTTTAATTGGGCTCTTAACAGAGGCCAGGTCATTTTCACGAATTCGTCCCCTTCTCTTCATGTAGATTGCTAAATTCCGGCCTTTTAGGAATCAGAAATGAACGTATAGTGTGGGTTGTAAAATATGGCCTCCATGAATCAATTTCTGGTTCACTAAACAGGTTGATGAAAATCAGTGGACTCACATTTCACTTTTAGAGAGCCTCTTATCGATATTTATTCGTTTTAATCTAAATGTTTTCTTCACACGAAAAACTGTTTTTTTTTTAATCTGTATTATTCTAATTAATCGTTAGCAGGTGTTGTACGAAACTTTCTTTTTGTGCAGTAAGTTAATGACTTATTGTATGCAGTATAATAATAAAAGTCAATACGTAAACATAGAAAACATAGAAAACATTGAAAACGTAAAGTGGCATAATAAATAACATTATAATAACCAGCAGTTACAGGAACTTGTAGGTGTAGTAATAAATAATAATAATAATAATAATAATAATAATACCAGTAATAATCATCATCTCGTCATCAAGTACCATGCTTGCTGAGGTAGGTGATCATGTATTTCTACAATTTTCTACCTCGAATCAGTTCTTTTGTTGACCTTCTGCCAAAGCCATTCTCTTAAGCTGTCTGGTATCTTTTCTCTTTGATTCCCAATTTCTCTTCGTTCCTAAATTTCCACAGTTGTTACCATATATTTCAGTTGTTAACTTCTCATTACATGTCCAAAAAATGATGATTGTTTCTTCCTAAAATTGGATGTTAGTTCTCTTTTTAATTTGGCTCTTTCAGAACGTTTTCATTACTCTTCTTAGATTTTCAATGTATTCTCAACATTCTTCTGTAAAACCACAATTCTACAGCCTTAGTGATTTTCTTGTGTGTTGTCCTATTTCCATGATTCACATCTATATGTTAAGACTGGTTCTACATAACGTTTAAGAACTCTTTTTCTTTTTTCTATTGTCAAAAAAGGATATCACGGCATCTTCCTCATTTTTTGGAAAGCTTCTTTTGCTTGAGTTATTCTGCATCTCACCTCAGTTGTGCGTCTACCATCTGAGGTTGACATTGTTTTTAAATATTTAAAATTATTTACCTGTTTTAATATTGTTTCACTTATCTTTATTGTGCATTGTGGCGATGTCCTTTTCTTTGTTGCTACTATTACTTCTGTCTTTTTGCTGTTGATCATGGGTCTTTTATTTTTGTTTTCCTTCAGTATAATATTTAGCATTTCATGTAACTCATTTCCACTCTTAGCGATTAAAACTGTATCATCAGCATACCTGATGTTATTTATATTTTGATCTCAAATTGTTATTTCAAGAATGTCCCTTATGGATATTAAAATAATCTCCCTATACATATTAATCAAAGAAATATGGTGATAGCACACAACCTTGTCTATCACAAAGATGCAGTCATATATACAGACGGATCTGTAATACGACACCATGGGCATTTACAGCCCGCTCGACAGGCAAATAGTCAAAAAAAAAAGACAGTGGTGCATACGTCATGACCACGATTAGCATGACGATGGAGATGATGGCAGTGACAAGGGCATTCAACTGGCTAGGGTCACAAGACTACACCCATGCCTGTATACTGAGTGATTCGATGAGCATGATAAAACAGTGGAGGTGGACTCTGTACGCATGCAATAGTTTGAGTCATTGAAGAAGTCAAAAATACGTAAGGTCACCTTTGTCTATGTCTCATGATATGCGGGTATACGGGGAAATGAATGGGCGGACAGGTTGGCTAGCTGCGCTGTCGTTGAGGACGGTCAACAATGGATCGGGCGGACATCAACATTGCCTTCCGAGATGTGGGAAGAGCACAGGACTTTGGCCACCACAAATCCACGTCACTCCTTCGGATGAAAGAGATGGGAGTTAAGATGGGCATAGCCAGAAATGAGAAACTTAGTGGGCGTGTAAGAAGACTTATCAACCAACACAGAACTGGAGTCGTCAGTCGCTGGCCACTACCGGACTTGCTGAGGAAGCGATCTGAGCACCTATGGACATGTTCGGAGTACAATGATGATGACCCGCAAATAACTCAATAACTCAATAACCGTGCCTAACACCTTGTTTTATTTGTTGAAACATTCCAATTCGTTTCCAGTTCTTATGGCCGCTGTTTATTACCAGTACATATTCTTTATTATTTTTATATCTTTGCTGTCAATATTGTTATACCTTCTAAAATTTTGATTATTTTATGTTGCTTTACTTTGTCAAATGCTTTGGTATAATCCTTGACACAAAGGTATTGATCTGTTTTCACCTATATAGTTTTTTTTCTACTAAAAATCGTATGATGTATATTACATTGCTCGTTCCTTTACCTCCAACAAATTCACAGCCTTCATCACTATCTACTGGACAGATTTTGTTTCGCACTCTTCACATGATGGATCTTAGTAATATCTTAGTCATTGACTCATATGTGGCTTATTGTGACGGGTCATCGCATTCAATCGCTCTAGAATTCTTTGTTAGTGCTAAGAATATTACTTTTAATAGATTATCTGATATATATATATGCTGTTGTAGATATAATTCAATATTTTTGTTAATATTTCTGTTCCAAAATCACTGATGACTTCAATCTCTTCTTTAGTTATACGAGGGACGTTCAAATGGTAATACAGCCATGGTTTTCTGAGTTTAATAAACATATAAACTTTTAATTTTACACACTTTAAATATGGCTTGTGTCGATTGTGTGCACTATATTGCACTGCACTGCAATCGGCCAAATACTACGACTGCACTAAACCGTTGAAATTAATCATGTTCGTAGCTTGCGTAATATGCAGCGAACTGTGATAGAATTTCTCCTCTCGGTCTCTCTAAGGTTTGTGCAAGATGGGTTCCACGAAATCTCACAAATGAGCATCGATTGCAAAGAGAAGCAATTTCTTGTGAACTGTTGGAGCGTTTCAATGTTGATGGAGATAACTTTTTTGGCTAAGGTTATTGCATCTGACGAAACCTGGGCACATCATTTTGAACCTGAGACAAAAAGACATTCACTGTAGTAGCATAATCCACACTCACCATGAAGAAAGAAATTAGAGACATCGCCTTTGACTGAAAAGGACTTAGTCACTGTCTTTTGGGACATTGAAGGTGTGATTCTTGTGGGTGTTGTGCCAAGAGGAGAGACAAATAAATTCGCAAAGTTACATTAAGATATTGAAGGTGTGATTCTTGTGGATGTTATGACAAAAGGAGAGACAAATAAATTCGCAAACTTACATTAAGATATTGAAGGTGTGATTCTTGTGGATGTTATGCCAAGAGGAGAGATAAATCAATTCATAAACTTACATTAAGATATTGAAGGTGTGATTCTTGTCGATGTTATGCCAAGAGGAGAGATAAATCAATTCATAAACTTACATTAAGATATTGAAGGTGTGATTCTTGCGGATGTTATGCCAAGAGGAGAGATAAATCAATTCATAAACTTACATTAAGATATTGAAGGTGTGATTCTTGTGGATGTTATGCCAAGAGGAGAGATAAATCAATTCATAAACTTACATTAAGATATTTAAAAACTCAATCAACGTTTCCGCAGAGTTTGTCCGCATAAAAATCCAGGAGACCTGCTTCTCCTTCACGACAATGCGAGCCCTCATGAAGTCTGGCACACGGGAAGCAAGCACCAAATTGTGTTGGACTGTACTCCCCCGTCTACAATACAGCCCTGATTTGGCAACCTCTGATTTCAGTCTCGTTGGTCCACTTAGAGATGCACTCCGTGGAACAAGGTTTGCAGATGATGAAGGAGTGATTCACACAGCGAAGAAATGGCTGCACAATCATGGCAAAGACTTGTACAAGCTAGGAATACATGCACTTGTTGTGCGCTGGGGTAAAGCTGTACAAGAGGATGGGATTATGTTGAATGACACCGATGTTTACATGCTATATACATATATACTGTGTAAACATTTCATACTTTTAATTAGCGGTTCCTGAGAAAACCGATGTGTTGCATTACGTTCTGAATGCACTAAGTATTATCTGGTCCATGGGGCTTTTCCTGTTTTTAATAATCTTAAAAGCGTCTTCAACTTCTTTGAGTTTTTTTGGTCCCTCCCCATCATCCGGAATGTTTACCTCTGTTAGTTCATCATCATAAATATCTTTAGCGTATTCTTTCCATCGTCCCCTTATGATTTCTATTCAATCAACAATCATCCTTCCTTTGATCTTAAACATCCAGTCTTTGATTGCATTTTTCTTAATTTTAATTCTTAAAGTTGTCTGTAAAAAGAAAGCTTCGATATCTCTTTTTTGTTGCATCTCAATCTTTTTGCATCTCTGTTTTTGCTTCATTGCATTTTATTACAGTTTCTTTATTTAATCTCTTATACTTATGTTTGTTAACTTCATTTATTCTAGAAATCCGTCGTATTGAATGGTATACCACTCATGTCCTGATGAAACGGTAACTACTGCTTCCCGTGTTGTGTCGAAACCAAAATTGCGAATCTGTAGTATCTTCTCCAGGGCGACAGCTTGAGCACAAGAAAAATAAGAGAGAAATTTTTGAGATAAAAAATAATATATAATAAAATAATAATATAATATAACATTTACATGGTTTTATATTTTATCTTGAATTTTGTAACAGTAACTTTAAGATATTGTACTTTAGCATTGTGTGTATTATGTCAGATATTAATTTGGAACAACAGTTAGTTGAAGAGAACCGATACAATTATTGTCTAGAGATGTTCCAATTAGTTCTTTCATATTTTTACTCTTATAACGAGCCAGTTCTAAAAGTGCCTGTAGATTTGTCCACACATTTTGTTATAGCATCTAAACTCGCTTTTGTGGTGGATATTTTTTTGTTAAGCTGCATACGACACGAACACAATCAATTTTTTTTTCTCCTACATGGGTGACCTTCCTTAACTTTATCCTTTACATAAACATCTAGTTCATTATTGCAATCATAGACAGTATCTCAGCAGGTCGGTAAGTAATAAATGTTTTATGCTGAGAGAAATACACAGAAGATGGAGATATATAAATATAAAGTAGCAACGATAAACATATGCGGGATAAAAAATAAATAAGTCGAACTTATAGAAGTAATGACAAAAAGGAAAATTAAAATACTAGGATTAGCGGACACCAGAGTAAAAGGACAACAGATAAAGAAAACACACATGAACTACACGAAAATATTCTCAGGAGTCGACAACACAGAAAGAGCAACACACGAAGTAGTTTTTATCATCGACCCAGAACGCGCAAAGAACATTCTAGAAATAAAATACCACTCAGAAAGAATTATCACAATTATACTACTATAAGACGATCGAAAAACAAATTACATACAAATATCTATGCAACAACAATGAAAGAGACAGCGAAGAATTCTACGAAACATTGAATGAAATCATTAACAAGATTGACGAAAGCGACGACATGTTAGTGATGGGAGATTTTAATGGAAGACTTGGGAAATGCAACAGTAAAAACAGAGATATCTTAGGACCCTTTGGCGATAAAACAGCTGAAATAAACGAAAATGGAAGCAGACTGCTGGAAATATGTAATCAAAATTATTTATTCATCATTAACACATTCTTAAACCCAGAGAGTCGCAAGTATACACCTGGTACAAATGGAATGACACAACATGCAGAAGCCAGATAGATTTTATACTAACAAGACAACAGAACAAGAAAAGAGTAATCGACAGTAGAGCAATCCCTAATATTACCGATGACACGGACCACAAGATGGTTATGATCACAATAAGACAGCCAAAAATAAAGAGAACATACGAAAACAAACAAAAGAAGCGAAAAGAACAGACAATAAAAATAAAACAATTAAAAGATCAAGAATCAAGAATACCATAGAAGAATAACTAACAGAGGAACTCGAGAAACTCCCTAACGAAGTATTCACAGTAGACGAAGAGTGGAAACAATTTAAGGAAACAGTAACCAACATCTCTAAAACAGTTTGTGGAACGAAGCTAAGAACAAGAGAAGGGAAAAAGAGCACCCCGTGGTGGAACGAAACAATCAGAGAAGCAATTAAAGAAAAGAAGAAACTGTTTAAAAAAATTGGAGGGAGAACAAGAACCAAGAAAATATGAAAAATATGCCTTAGTTCGAAAAAGAGTTAAAATTTGTATCAAAGAAGCGAAGCAAAAGAATTGGACAGAATTCGGATAAAACATGAGCAGGGACGTCAAGACAGCGACAAGAGATTTCTACAAAGCAGTAAAAGCCACAAGAGCATGAAAAAAAACCATGATCCTACTGAGCTCATAAATGACAAAGACGGACAGTCAATGACAAATAACCAACATATGCAACAGAGATGGAAAGGATATTGTGAAAACCTGTTAAACATACCAACTATCAATAAGACATCAAAAACCACGCTAGAACTCACAAATACTGAACCCAACATCATGAAAGAGGAAGCCGAAGAAGTAATCAAATATGCACCAATAAATAAAGCACCGAGGATAGATAACATACCAATAGAAATAATAGCAGCAGCAGGAGAAACAGGAGAGACATGACTGCACATAATATTTAAAGCAGCATGGCACCAACGACAAGCCCCTGAAGCTTGGCATCAGGCAATCATCATACCAATATGGAAGAAGAAAGGTTGCAAAAGAGACTGCAATCAATATAGATGTATATCACTTCTCAGCAATGTAGGAAAGCTATACGCCAAAATCTTGGAAAAAAGGCTCAGACCAATAATAGAACTACAGTTAAGCGATTCTCAAATGGGTTTCCAAAAAAAACAGAGGATGTACTGACGCTCTATTCACATTAAAAAGCTTGCAGAAAAAACAACAGAACACAATCAAAATTTATACATAACCTTCATTGACCAGGAAAAAGCATTCGACAGAGTAAACAGAGAACAACTGTGGGAGATACTAACAACATACGGTGTAAGCCAACATCTAACCAACCTAATTAAACGTCTCATCATCAACAGCAGCTGCAGGGTTAGAACAGCATCAGGCTACACAGAACACTGCGATGTTAGATCAGGTGTAAGACAGGAGTGCGCACTATCCCCCCTCCCTTTACTGTTTATTGCATACATGGTCCATATATGCAAGCTAGCCAACTCATCAGAGACAGGAGATCAACGAGCTTTTATTTGCAGACGATCAGGCACTAATACATGAAACAATAGAAGACCTACAAGAACACTTAAACAAACTAAACAGCTCAGGCACAAAATACAACATGAAAATTAACAAAACAGAAGTCATAAATGTCGCCAAAAATAAACAGAACATCAACAAAACTATTGAAGGCAAGCAACTAAACCAAGTAGAGAAATTAAAATACCTAGGAAGCTTAATGACAAACGATAGTTGACAAACAGCAGAAAGGAGTTGAAGGCGCGCCTCCCAGCACCAGAGCTGGAAATTGTCAGCGATCCACAGCTGATGGCTTGCGCCAGGATCGGTGAACAAGAACCATCCAGACCCTGCTCCATCTCTCCGTGGTGCCTCTAGTAACAGACTAACCTGTCTAGGCTGGCCATGCGAGTAGGGATCGAAGAGGGAAGACAACCCGGTACTCAAAAATATCATGCTGAATATCGAATATGTTTGGCCGAAAGGCGCAAATATCACAGCTATACTGTAAACCACAACACATCGCAGACATGCCTACTTAAAATCCTTTTAAGGGCGGATGATGACGAGGTACACTCCTTAAGTCATCGGGCGAACGCAAGCAAGTAAACAGCAGAGATAGAATCAAGATGCAACAAAGCTTGTCAAATCATCGGACAGTTATCACCACTATTGTCCAACAAGGAAATAACTCTGGAGGTAAAACGAGCACAATATAATATAATCTTCATCCCAACGTTGTGCTACCAATGCCGGACCTGGACCCTATATGCAAGAACAATAAGAAAATAACCTTTACTGAGATTAAATGTGTTAGACGAATGACAGGAAACAGTCTGAGCGATAAGATCAGAAATGAAGAACTAAGAAAAAGCTAGGAATAGCCCCCACCATAGAATATATGAAGAATCAACAGATAAAATGGTTTGGCCGCGTGATAAGGCAGAAGATCAAAACACAACACAAAGAACCTTCAACAAGCGTTGTGAGAACACCAGACCCAAGGGTCGACCATGAAAAAGATGGATTGATAGAATATAAGAAGCACTAGGGAACATAACAGCAGCAGAGGCGAAGAGAAGAGCAAAAGACCGCAAATTATATCTCCATACGACGCTAAAAGACAGATGAGGAAGGAAAGAGGAAGAAGAAGAAGATAGACAGGCTACCGTGCTTTTTATCCTATTTTACTCTGATAGAGGTCAAAGCAAAAGGAGAGCGAATTTCCAATATTAGGAAGAGACAATCATCATTTTTTGGCCATGTAATGAGAAGAGAACAACTGGAATATATTGTAACAACTGGAAAAATTGAGGGACGAAGAGATAGAGGGAAGAAGAGAGAAAAAAATAAACGACAGCTTAAGAGATTGACTTGGCAGAAGGTCAAGAACAGAAATGATAAATAGCTGTCGAGATCGAAAATTGTGGAGAAACATGATCACCTACGCCAGTATGCACGGTACTTGATGATGATGATGACTCTGATATTCCGCTGAACTCCAGAATATTTTTTTTTATTTGTCAAAAACACCGTGTCCATACATTATTTTTTGATCATCTTGTTTTGAACTAGTCACACCACGCAACAGCCAATGTTGATGTTACAATAAACTACAAATGTTCAACTTTCATCCTCACTCTTCGTTAATACACATTGGTTGTATTTTGTGTAATTCTATATAATATAATCTAACATCATTACTGAGTTTAGTGTAAAAAAATAAGAAATCAACAACAATGCATATATGTGTGAAAACATACATACAAACCTATTTTCTGTCCTGTACATGTGCATACAAAATTGTGCCTTCACCCATATTGGCTGCTCAATCATTTATCTTTAAAGCCTGCTTTTGAAGGAAATATTTGTTAAGCAAAAATTGAAGTAAATATAATTTATTTTTAAATATATATATATATAGCATGGCTTTCTTTGATCTTCTTATGGTTGTGTTCAGCTTCTTAGCAGAGCGTGACCCAATCCATCTATGTGACGCATTTAAGAGATACCCCCCTCTCTCATCCGAGCCGTCCAGGCAAATGTTTTAAACTGACGTTATATTTAGAACGTCCTGAAATGTCGCACGTTCTGCGTCTTTTAAATGAGTTCATTTATTTCATTTTCGATTGGCCTGCCACTAAATAAAGCACAACACGCTACAAAGAAAAATGTGTTCCGATGGCTAAAGCCAAGATCACACTGAGGGTCTTCTTTTTAAAACAAGAAATGCCTTTCCTAAAGCAGAGTAGCGTTGACTGGGATTTGTTCTATGGTATACCATTTTGGCACATGACACATTTTTTTTTCTAATTTAGAGTACAATTAAAGAAGAATAAAAGGAAAGTGTCCAATCACGCCGCCTAGCATGTCGGGAATATTGTGATCGTGCTCATAAATTTGTTTCATCAACAACATACTTTTGTTTCACTTTCAACATACCTTTATTTCACCCTCAACATAATTTTGTTTTATCAACAACATACTTTTGTTTCACTTTCAACATACCTTTATTTCACCTTCAACATAATTTTGTTTCATCAACAACATACTTTTGTTTCACTTTCAACATACTATTGTTTCATCAACAACATACTTTTGTTTCATGAACAACATACTATTAATTCACCATCAACATAATTTTGTTTCATGAAGAACATACTATTAATTCACCATCAACAAACTTTTATTTAACCATCAACAAACTTTTATTTCACCATCCACATACATTTTTTTCACCACCAACATACATTTATTTCATCATCAACATACATTTATTTCACCATAAACATACTTTTATTTCAACATTACATACTTTTATTTCACCATCAAAAAACTGTTATTTCACCATCAACATACTTTTGTTTCACCATGAACATACTTTTATTTCACCATGAACAAACTTGTATTTCACCACCAAAATACCTTTGTTTCACCATCAACATATTTTTATTTCACCATCAACATACTATTGTTTCACCATCAACATACTTTTGTTTCATCAACTACATACTTTGTTTCATCAACAACATAGTTCTGCTTCACCTTCAACATACTTTTGTTTCATCATCAACATACCTTTGTTTCATCAACAACATACTTTGTTTCATCAACAACATACTTTTGTTTCACCTTTAACATACTTTTATTTCACCATCAACATACTATTCTTTCATCAACAACATACTTTTGTTTCAACATCAACAAACTTTTATTTCACCATCAACATACTTTTGTTTCATTAACTACATACTTTTGTTTCATCAACTACATACTTTTGTTTAATCAACAATATATACTTTTGTTTCACCATCAACATACTTTTATTTCACCATCAACAAACTTTTATTTTACCATCAATATACATTTATTTCACCATCAACATAAATTTATTTCACCATCTACAAATTTTTATTTCACCACCAAAATACTTTTGTTTCGTCACCAAAATACTTTTGTTTCGTCACCAACATACTTTTATTTCACCATCAAAATACATGTGTTTCATACTCAAAATACATGTGTTTCATACTCAAAATACATGTTTCACCATCAACATACTTTTGTTTCACCATCAACATAATTTTGTTTCACCATCAACATACTTTTGTTACACCATCAACATACTTTTGTTTCACCATCAACATACTTTTGTTTCACCATCAACATATATTTGTTACACCATCAACATACTTTTGTTTCACCATCAACATACTTTTGTTTCACCATCAACATACTTTTGTTTCACCATCAACATACTTTTGTTACACCATCAACATACATTTTTCTCACCATTAACATACATTTGTTTCACCATCAACATATATTTTATAAAATTGTCAGCATTTCACAAGTACTGTTTTTATAACCCAGAAAAGACAAGTTAACATTAATTGCTGGATGAACTTTGAAATTGATATTCGGGATCGAATCCCAGTTTCTTGTGTTTAGCAGACCAGCTGACTAGCCACTTCTCTGCGGCAGGTCTAGTGTTGAATTAAGATATTAAGACTTTACCATCACAACGAAACAATGTATATAGGTAGTTTCTTGGACTTGTTATATGTGTTAAGAGTATGACCCGTCGGCTAAACTAAAGTAAACTAAACGTAACATATATAATACAACCGTTACGCCGTTGCAATGTAAAGAATATGCTCATCTTTGTATGTGCTGGCGTAGGTGATCATGTCTCTCCACAACTTTCGATCTCGACAGTTAATTATCATTTTTGTTAGCCTTCTGCAAAACCATTCTTTAAAGCTGTCTGATATTTTTTTTCGTTGCTTCCCTCTATCCCTTCGTCTGTCAATTGTCCCAGTTGTTACAATATACTCAAGCTGTTCTCTTCTCATTACATGGTCAAAAAATGATGATTGTTTCTTCCTAAAATTGGAAATTAGCTATCTTTTTGCTCTGGCCTCTTTCTGTGCTACCGACCATTTATTCTACCCAGTGACAGTACTTACAATTTGATTGACCTGATTTGATTAGAAAAACAAAATAATAAATTAGAGGATTAGTGAATCTCTAATGTTTGCATATATTTAAAAAAATTAAATAGAACTAGCGGAATTGTGAGAGCCAAACGGGTTAACTGACTAATAATTAACACTTGTAGTATCGCTGTTCCTACAACACACTTACAATACAACGAAAATAGATGAAAAGGAGAGTGTAATAAACATAGAAAATACAACTG
Organism: Megaustenia siamemsis; assembly: GCA_032433765.1. Taxonomy (NCBI): domain Eukaryota; kingdom Metazoa; phylum Mollusca; class Gastropoda; order Stylommatophora; family Ariophantidae; genus Megaustenia; species Megaustenia siamemsis. Next base: position 6,847,390 of record JAVIAB010000145.1, on the reverse strand, counting down.
TTTAGTTCCATTAACTGGCCACCTTCAGATTAATAAGGAAGACCAATTGCGTTAAGCAGACTTTAAAAGCATTAGTAAATCAGAACTCAACCTCACTAATGTAGACATGACGTGTCAACCATCATGTGCTGATAAGACGTGATTTCGAATCAAAGAATGTGATTTGTTGATGTTTAAATAAGTAGTAAACTACTTATTTAGTAAAGAGAGTAAAGAGCCCTCCTCACGCCAAGTGGCATATAGGGAATATGGTGTTCTTCTTCACTTTCTTTTATCTTTTCACTGATACCTAAAAGGTGTCGTGGTTTATATCATTTGTCGTTTTTGAGCTGCTCTAATTGTCTACGTTAGTGATTTTCCTTTGTTGTTACATGTCTCTGTCACTGCATCGATCCATCTTCTTCTGGGTCTTCCTCTTGGTCTTTTTCTATGCATTCTCGAGAAGAAAGCCCTTGATGGTGATTGGTGAGGATAATATGGTGTTAGTAACCATAAATTTTACAGACCTTCAGCCCATGATGTTTGGGGAAATGTGGTCAGTATTACGCACGTACCGCTGTACTTCCCCAGAAAAAATCCGATACCCATTTAAGGCTGGGTTGAACTTGGAAGCCGTCGGTTAGGATCGAACCCCACCCCTTGTCTTTTGTGGTTCAGTTTACTAACCACTGAGCTATCGCGGCTCCCTTGATGTTTAAATATTACAATAAAAATACATTACACCTTTGTCTTTCATGGTAGGACCGATTCTGTTATATTCAAATCCAAATATTTTGCCACTGATTTTCTTACTTTTTGTAAATCATTTCATTTCTCGCAGGTACACACATTTACAACAAGTATGATTTGGGTAGAACAATCACATCGTCAAGAAAATCCATATTTCATGTGCCTGTAGTTTTAATTTTTTTTTTTTTTTATTCTTGAAATAAAAGATGCGAACGTTAATTATTTTGATACACGACCTTATATTTCCAAGGATTTATCAATAGCATCGATTAATTGATTTTATGTTTCTTTATAAGGGCACTATCAATGTACACAAACATGGCCCATGAGCAATGAAATTTGTTGCCAGGAAGGTTGGGGCAGATCCGATCACAATGAGGAAATACCGCAGTATCGATGAAGGTTAATTGCAATAATGTACGGCTTTTCTTCTTCTAAACTATCATCATCATCATCATCATCATCATCATCATCATCATCATCATCATCATCAAGTACCTAGGTGATCACGTCTCTCCACAACTTTCGATCTTTATAGCTATTTATCATTTCTGTTGTTGTACCTTCTGCCGAGACATTGTCTTAAGCTGTCTGGTATTTTTTTCTCTTTGCTTCCCTCTATCTCTTCGTCCCTCAATTTTCCCAGTTGTTACAATATATTCCAGTTGTTCTCTTCTCATTACATGGCCCAAAAAATGATGACTTTCTATACTATAGTAAAATTTATTTTTAAGTATAGTTTTGTTCTTTCTTTATTTAAATTCTTTATTTGAATTGTTTGTCCATTAATCACACCGATCATACAATCAAATAAATCATATAATCCCATCGATTATACAATCAAACCGATTATATAATCACAGGGACCGTACAATCACATCGACCATACAAGCCAATCAAATCGACCGATATCTGCAGCAAGAATGTTCAATTTATAGGGAATAGGAAAATAGAATCAGTGCTGCGGTAAGGCTGGTAGCTGGGAGCAGATAGTAGGGAGTAACAAACACTCATAAAGAGCATGGTAACAGGTTTACAGAAAAAGACAAAACAAACGATAACATTTCGACTTACAATGGGCCTCCTTCAGAAATTAAGTCCAACACAAACGGACAAATGAAAATAATCTCTACCGCGTGTTTTTAGAAAAAAAAATAGAACTAGTAGATTACAGATAAATCAATCTATCTATTGACCTTTCGAGCAGTAGCCGGCCATATGGCATAGACCCAGATACTCTTTCTCTTATCTATATTTTTATTCTAGCAGTTTTCAACCCTTGTAAAGATCTTTCATCAAATCTCGCCATTTGTCTCTGTTCTGTGCAAGCATCTCTCTCGTTAAGGGAGTCAATTCCTGCTGCTCTTGCCTCTCTAGTCAATGTTCTTCTCAATGCCTCTCTGGATCGACCTCTTTTCTAAAGAGAAATACAAAATGAAATAGAAAATAAAATGAAGTTAAATGAGAAGACAAAACGAAAGGGAAATGTACTATATTCAATCTATCTATTGTCCTTTCGAACCGAAGACGGCACATAGGGCAGAACCACAATCTCGAAAACAGAAACCTTGCGTGCCAAAAAGGCACATATTGCAGAGATCACTGCTTCTAAAATCTATGGTTCTGTTTCCATAACAATACTTTTTACAATGACAGCTTGTCAAGCCATCGATCAACCTCTTTTGTCGCCTTTTACGACTTGCTTGGAAGGTCACAGTGTCACTATTCTTTACTCGGGACTATATTACAAGTAAACAATTAATTTACAAATTAATTAAAGGTCAGTTTACTGATACGAACTGCGGTGAGGAACTTCAAGCCGTCGCCATCGATATATGTGAGCCTGCCCGCTGAGAAGGGACAGACCAATAGTTGTGATGTTTTCAGCATTGTGGGCAGGGGCGGTTGTGGGTAAATGAGATCAGCCGTTTATAGCTCGCATAGTTAGAGACGTCACAGGTATTGGGGTGTTTTCTCAGCGGGCAGGCTCAAAAGTATCGGTGGAGACGTTTAGGTCAAGTGCTTCATCATTTTTTTTCGTTTTTAAAAGTAATTACTTATAATATAGTACATTACCTTTTCTCTTTGTCTTCTCATTTCATTTCAATTTTTGTTCTATTTCATTTTTACATTTGAACTACTAGTTTTAATTACGCTAGAACATGTAATAGATCATCATTCATCATTGAGTGCCGTCTCCGCATCGAAGGTTGGCTACCATGGAGCGCCATTCCACTCTTTCTCTTGCTTTGATGGTGCAGATTGCCTTAGGCTGACTTGTCCATCTTTTGATGTTACTCGTCCATGTCAGTCTTGGTCTGCCTCTGCCTCTTTTACCTTGTATTTTCCGTTTTCTAATATTACTTTTATTAGACTGTTGTGTCTTTTAACATGACCAAAAAATTTCATTTGTCTTGCTCTAATTGTGTTTAGTAGTTCTTTCTTCATTTTTAGTTGTTTTAAAACTTCCTTGTTTGTTATCTTTTCTTTCCATCCAATTCTACCTATTCTTCTATAAATCCACATTTCAAAGGCCTCACTTTTCTGTTCTGTGTTCTGGTCTAATGTCCATGTTTCTGCACCATACAGGAATATTGAGAAGATGTAACATTTTGCTATTCTTAGTTTTAGCCCTGGTGTTATTTGTTTTGATGTTAGTATATTTTTCATGGCATTGAAATTACTTGTTGCCATTCCAATTCTTTTATTTATTTCAGTTGTACATATTCCATCACTGGTTATAGTATGTCCCAGGTAGTTGTAGCTCTGGACTGTCTCTAGATGTATTCCTTCAACATTGATATTTAATTGTAGGTCTTTTAAATTTTTTTTGTTTATAATCATAGTTTTGGTCTTTTTGATATTCATATCTAGTTCATATTTTTTGCTTGTCATGTTTATTACATTAAGTAATTGTGGTGTAGATCTTTAGGATTTTCTGCTAGTAGTACAGTATCATCAGCATATCTTAGGTTATTGATTATCTTCCCATTAATGTTAAGGCCTGGCATCTCATTGATGTTTTTAAAGATTTGCTCAGTGTATAAATTGAACAAGCTTGGTGATAGGATGCATCCTCGTCTTACTCCTCTTTTTATATCAATGGGTGTGGAGTTCTCCTTGTTATATTTTATTATTTCTGTTTGCTCCCAGTATAAATTACATATAAGTCGTATGTCTGTGTCATCCAGATTTATATCCTTTAGTCAGTCTATAAGTTGCTCATGGTGTATTCTATCAAATGCTTTGGTGTAGTCTATGAAGCAGGCATATATTGGTTTGTTTACTTCTATGTACTTTTCAATTAATGTCCTCATGCTGAATATGGCTTCTTTTGTTCCACTGTTTTTCCTGAATCCGAATTGCTGCTCATCTAATTCATTATTAATTTTATTCTGAATCTTTCATTGTATAACTTTTAGTACAAATTTGGTTACCTGGCTCATTAGGCTTATTGTTCTAAAATCGCAGCATTCAAATGCACCATTCTTTTTAGGCAATGCTATAAAAGTTGATGTTTTTAGTTCCTTTGGCATGTATCCTGTACGGTATATGTCATTGCATATGTCTGTGATCACTTCAACGCCAAAATCTTCTAGTGCCTGTATCACCTCTATCTGTATATTGTCATGTCCTGCTGCTTTTCCCTTTTTCATTGTTTTTAAAGCTTTTTCTACTTCAGATTTCAGGATTTTAAAGCTGGATGTACATTTTATAAATGGTTTTTTGTCCCTTTCATCATGAAATAATTATGTTACGTATTCCTTCCATCTATCGATTATATCTTTGTTTTCTGTTAGCATTCTTCCCTCTTTGTTTGCAATACATCCGTTTCCTGCAGATTTTTTGTCTTTATTAGTCATTCTTTTTATTTATGTATGCATTCCTCTTAAATTTTGTTTACTTTCCATAGTTTCGATTTCTAGACATCTTTGGTTGAGCCAGTCTTCTTTTGGCTTTTTGCACATTTTTCGTATTTCATTATCAATTTCCTTGTATTTGGCAGTGCTCTTCGCTTTTCTTCTCTCTTCCATTTTTTCTAAAATGTTGTCAGTTATTCATTTTTGTTTTTTGTTACTTTCCTTTTTGGGTAAGGCGATGCAGAATTCTTGTATGCTGTTTTTTATGCATTGCCATTTGGTCGTGACTTTTTCTTCAGGATTTTCTCTTTTCTGTAATGCTCAATCCCTTCTTCTAGCAGCCTCTGATATGTGTTCTTTACTTGTACAGTATAAGTTTCTTTCACATCTTTGTGATTTAAAGCTGTTGTATGTATTGTTGTTGCAGAATCAGTATTTTGTGTATTTCTCTTTAATTTCATTTTCATTTTAATCATTACAGGATTGTGGTCTGAATTAATATCTGCTCCTGGATAAGTTTTGGCTTTCTTGACGCTGTTCCGGAATCTGTCTTTTATCATTATATAATCTATTTGATTCCTCTTTCCATCTCCAGGGCTTTTCCATGTGTATAATTTCCTTTTCTCTTTCTCGAAGTACGTGTTACATATTATTAGCCTGTTTTCTTCACAAAATTGATTTAATCTTTCTCCTCTGTCATTTCTTATTCCTAACCCATGATTTCCTATAATGGTCTTATATCTGCCTTTTCCCACTTTTGCGTTCATGTCACCCATTACAATCAAGATGTCTGAAGATTTCACTTGCTTCATGACTGTATTTAGATCTTCATAGTATGCTTCTATTTATTCATTGTATAGTCTTGAGTAGGTGAGTATGTCTGTATTATTGCTATGTCAAATGGCTTTGCCTTCATTTTTATTAATATAATCCTATCATTGTATGTCACCTGAGTATTTATATATTTTTGTAGTTCTCGTTTTATTAGTATGCCTACCCCGCTTTGGTGTTCTGTAGTGTTACCTGAGTATATAAATGTATATTTATCGTCTTGTATGTATCCACTTTCCTTCCATCTTGTTTCTGCTATGCCTAAAATATCTATGTTTAATCGCTCTGCTTCTATCATAAGATTTTCTAGTTTTCCTTGTTGGTATAAGGTTCTAATATTACATGTAGCTATTTTTAGTTCGTTCCTAAAACAATAGTTAGAATTTCTCTCCTTGGCTTTCTTTGGACTGTTACGTGATGAGGCTCCAATCTCTTTCACGGTGGTCTGCCATGTTCGTCTTTTGTGTTCTAAATAAGAACATGTAATAGAGTTTATCTGTATTTCGTTGTCCGTTTGTGCTGTCCTTATTTTCTGAAGAAGGCCGCGTGTAGGGTGAAGCGTCATCATTTTAGTTTGAACTTTCTTATAAAGTTGTCACCACACTTCGTTGAAGTGTTTGTTACATCGCATGTTTATTTTATAGTTTACATTTATTTTGGAGGATCAGCACATTTTCCGTTAATTCTTCAATATTTATATCTCCAAACAATGCAGCTTCCAACAGATCTTTTAACACACATGGTCTCGCTCTCCATTATAACCGATAACAAAATAATTAGTTTCCCTCTATGCATTAGTTTCCCTCATACTGCATGGGGACTATATATTTAGTTATATTTTTTTTTTCATAAACATTTTCTTTTATATATGATATAGTAGGTACAATGCCAGGTCCCCTTACTCTCCCAGAAAAAAAAAATCTCTTTAATATGTTTTCTGAGGCTTGTTGAAAGCCAAATAACATCTGTCCGAAAAAAAATGAATGATCATCTTTCACATCTGTAAATTGAATTCAGTTTTTTTTCTATTATTTCCATCGAAGTAATCTTGGTTAGCAATCTACTATAGAATTGTTTCATTAAACAGTATATTAGTTTTACTAGTTCACGGAGAACATTTATTATATATTTACAATTGTAATTATTTTGAAATGGTTCCTAAGTTTGAATTTCTAGAGATTGAAATATAAATATAATATTTTTTTTTAAATTGAAATATATATATATATATATATATATATATATATATATATATATATATATGCGCCTTCATGATCAAATCTTATCAACCACCTTTTATGGCATGTGTGACTGAGTACATTAGGGCACCCATCTACCTCTTTACTGCGGTGTTGCAACGCTCCTGAAAGAATGATGGGCATGTCATCTTATGCACGTATGTCAAGTGCACTTACCGGGTCACACGAAAAAATATAAATTTTTTTTCTTCAGAAATATCGCTGTGACATATGCAGCATCGTTTAATATTTATATTTACATATGTTGAAAGTAAGGTTAAATAACATTAGATATTATGAGTGTGCGCGTGTTACGTTAATAATTTAATTTTGTTGCTAAGTTCTATATAATAATACATACCTATTTTACTTCGAATTTCTTTTCTTTTCTTATGCTACAAATATACCGCTCTTGCACCAATTACTCACAATTCAATCAAATAATCTCTTCATACATGTCATTCACCCAATCAAAGCTCTTTAGATCCGTCTTTGAAACATAGACCAAGTACAATCTTTTCCACCCATACCTATATTTTATTAATGTTTCCCTGACGTCGTCTCTCCAGGTCTTCCTGGACCATCCTGATGTTTTCTAACTTCCCTGTTACTAGACGTATACGGCCTTTGTTGTCTTGGTTGGTAGCAAGCAATCATGATAAGTCTATAGTTTGGTAAAATACCAGTGTCTTATGTTGGATACTGTTTTGTTGAACCGCTTCTCTCATGGCTAAATCTTCCAATATTGGATAGACAGATCCGTCTGCAGAATGAACAAGATGTATTCATGTTGCCTGACCTCGTCTTCTTTCTTTTGTACCTTTTGTCTTCTGAATTTGATATCAAACATCGCCTCGAAAGTTGCTGTGTCATTTTTTTAAAATGTTTGTTCACCATATGTTACGATGGGAACCTAGCACAGTGGTTAGTGAACTGGACTACAAAGGACACGAGGCAGGGTTCTATCCCAACTGACGACTTCCGGTTCACCCAGCCTTTAATGAGTATCGGATTTCTTTCTGGGAAAGTAAAGCAGCACGGGCGTAATACCTACCACATTACCTCAAAAATCATGTGCTGAAGGTCTGTAAAATGTATGGTCACTAACACCATGTTCCCTATACTTGGAGTGACGGGGGTACTTTACTTTACTATGTGCTACGATCTGCAGCCAGATATTCCCAGTTTCTTTCATGGATAGATAAATCCCTTAAAGAAGCACTGGAAACATCTTTATATCTCAGCACTTGCCTGCCCTTTGGTCTCTTTTCGTCCTTAAGTTCGCCATACAATATTTTATTGAGAATACAAATGATTGTCATTCTTCTTACATGACCCAGCCACCTTAGTCTACGACTCCTAAGTATTGCCATGATGGATGGTAGTTTGGCTCGTTGTAAGACAATAAGGTTGGTTACTTTGTCCTGTCATTTGATGTTCATAATCTTTCGAAGGCAACATGTAGCCGGGGAAGGATGAATGTAGGGGAATAATTGGAGTAGGACGGTGGGGGTAGAATTGAGAGAAACACCGCATGTAGGGGAAGGTGACATTAACGGGATGTTGGGATGAATTGTTGTTTGGGTGAGTAGAGATGAGAGAGTCTCGTGATATTAGTTACCGGTGAGAAGCACGGATGAGTAAATAGAAATCAGGGAAGGTTACGGTGAGATGGACGTGATGACGTCAGGAGAAGTCATTGACTTAGATATTAAGGAAGCAGCTTTTGATTGGCTGGGGTACGAGGTATTTAAGGCCATGTAGAGGGTTTTAGAGAAGATTCACATGTAAGCTAGAGACTCAGGAGACTGGCGCACGCCACTAGGGCATGTGGCCTTAGTAGCCATAGTAGAGCGCATGCTCTGTGTTTATAGTAGGGAATAGGATGAAGTTCGAGAGATGCTATGTAGAAGTCATTCATATTGAAGTCAGCGGTCACAACATAAATAATTTGTGATATGCGGATGACACAGTCATAATAGCAAAGACAGATAATGAACTACAAGAAATGATAGACATAATAGTAAAAGAAAGCAACATAAACGCCTCAATCTGAACAGTAAGAACAGAAGTAATGGTCATATCGAAGAAACAATCATCACCATCATGCAGCATAAAAATAAACAGGACAAATCTGAAACAAGTGCAACGCACCAAATACTTGGGCACAATAATAACATAGTCAATGAACTAGATGACTTGAGAAAAACCCTGGACCAACTATGCAATAACTTCCAGAGAGTAGTAATTCAGTGGATACCATCACACTGTAATATACACGGGAACGAACGCGCAGACAAATTAGCTAAAGTGGGAGGGAGATTACCACAAGAGAACCATGCGCTCAATTATGATGAAGCCAAATCCATCCTCAAAGGTCAGTATCATGAAAAATGGAAACGAGAACACCCAAAGCATAACGAGAGTGACGGTTACCACCATCTATCAAGGAGGGATCAAGTAATCGTACTTCACCTTCGCACTGGCCACAATAGAATGAGAAATCACATGTTCACCAAATTCAAAATTAATACAACCAGCATATGCCCCTGTACACACGTCAATATAACTACAAAACATGTTCTACAGGATTGCCCCCAGTACACAGACCTGTGAAGAGCAATGTGGCCCACACCCACCTCACTGGAAGAGAAACTATATAGGGCAATCGACTCACTTAAACAGACAGCTGACTTCATGACAGAGTCTGGAATCCTACTTTGATTGTGTCTTGATCGTAGAGAGAGAGAGAGAGATGGAATGTGCACCACAGAAATAAAAAGCAGAATAGCTCAGGCCAAAATAGCATTTCAGAACATGAAACATATCTTATGCATCAAATTTATGTCAATAGAAGTGAGAAAGAGAGTTCATCGGTGCTATATAGAACCAATTATCGGTGCTATATAGAACCAATTCTGACCTATGGAAGCAAATCATGGACAGTAGATAAACAAATGAAGAGACGATTAGAGGCCACAAAGATGGGATTTCTCAGAAGATTGTTGAAAGTTCCCTGGACAGCTAAAAAGACCAATGAGGAAATTCTTAAAGAGGCCAACACAAAACGGGAGCTCATAAAAAACATCAGAAAGAAACAATCAACATTTTTCGGGTACATTATGAGAAGAGGATAGTTGGAATACTTGGTTACAACTGGCAAAATAAAAGGAAATAGAGATCGCTGACGATAAAGAGAGAAAATAATGGATAGCGTGGTGTCATGGAACGGAAAACAGTCAACAACGGAACTGATACGATGTTGGATATAATATATATATACATATATGTATTTCTATAGTGCTCTTACAATTTCTGCAGAATAAAGAATGTGATTTACGTAGTGACAGACTGAAGAAAGAGATGATGTAAAAAGAAGAAAATATGCTCAACAAATGCCCATAAATAATAAAAGAGAACTATTATGGAGACACATAATTTGGTATAGATTGATTATGAATCAAAGAGAACAACGATCAATGTTTGTGAAGATGTTTCAATTAATCTGCGTTATGATTACAATATAGCTTGAGTTTCGATTTTCGCGTAGCACGTTTAGCAATGTCAAACTGAAATGAAAAGTGTAATTCAGGAACGAGTATAATCAGTGAGAGATACCGTTATCAGCATCACTGAAAACTCAGCGATGTTTGCTTGATGGCATGTAGTAACTTTAGAGCTGCTCATTTTTCTGTGAAGCTGTTTACGCTACTTATTAGCCAAAGTTTTTGTCAACTTTTTTTTTCTTTTCATAGGTCATGTACCAGCAAATCAACCAAGTGTAAAATTGCCTTACGCGTTCTTTGAGAGGAAAATAAAAATTTAAACACACGTTGCTCCATCTGCATCGTTCTTGAGATCCTACATTGGACATTATTCGACATGTGTTCTACAGTGGACATTATTTGTGAGATCCTACATCGAACGTTATTTGTGAGATCATACATCGAACATTATTTGTGAGATCATACATCAGTCATTATTTATGAGATCCTACATCGAACATTATTTGTAAGATCCTTTATCAGACATTATTGGTAAGATCATATATCGAATATTATTTGTGAGATCATACATCGAACATTATTTGTGAGATCATACATCAGTCATTATTTATGAGATCCTACATCGAACATTATTTGTAAGATCCTTTATCAGACATTATTGGTAAGATCAAACATCAGTCATTATTAATGAGATCCTACATCGAACATTATTTGTGAAATCCTACATCATACATTATTCTTGCGTTTCTACAGCGAACATTATTCGTAAGATCCTCCATCGAAAATAATTTGTGAGATTTTACATGATAATTATTTGTGAGATCCTACATGGAACATTATTTGTGATATCCTACATTGGATATTTTACATGATATTGTAATCGAGCATTATTCGCGAGGTTCTACATCTTATATTATTCCTGAATTTCTACATCGAACATAATTTACAGGATATAATCAATCAGTTCACTATCCCGTTTTGTTTCCGTTACTCCACACCAAGTTGTTCCTAATCTATCTCTTATTGGCCATCACTCAAAGATCTCCTTCTTAAATCCTTCCTTATTACCCTTTCTACGTTAAAGGGAGATATAGTTTGAGGTCTCTTTATTGTTTGCCGCAACTGGTGTTGTGTTATCTAGTATTTCTTATATTCTATAGAACCATTATCTATAGTCCACTTCGTGACACATTTTGTAAATATTTTAGAATCCTTTCTTAGCACATTATCTATTGATGACTTCACTTTGTGCTCACTTCGCATGTTATTGCATATCTTCAGCAGTTAATGGTCTTTTTTCTGTCATTAAACCAAAATATTCTTAGAAAACTTTTTTTTTCAATTTCAGTTTTACTATATGGAAGGTTAGCCGTCTTTATTTCCCATTGTTTTCAGGATGCTGATAAAACACTAAAAACAGGTATTGCTGTTATAACCCATTCATTCAGCTTTTATTTGTATTATGCTTGGTGGATCAGCATAAATTGTTTAAATTAGCAAAACTATTGCAGCCTTTTCATTTTATTGTGTTGCATGTGTTACTATGCTTCCCACGTATGTGATTATGATTGCTACTACAAGTTTGTGACCCTCTCTAAGGCCGGTATAGTGTTAATAGAATTTAGCACACTGACTTCTGTCTGTCTTTACTACGGACTATGAGACCAACCTACTTACTGTATTTGAGAAATCAGTCTGTCTGGTTCTTTTCTGCCTTGCGTTATTTGAGTATAAAAACCATCCAGCATTACAAATACGTGCATATTCTAGTTCTTCCAGCTCTGGTAAGATTGTTCTTCGTATTGCATTTGTTTTTACATTCTTCCAATGCGCTACTTTCACCCAAATCTCTTTGGTAATTAAACTTTACTTCATTCTTTCAATGTTTTCTTTTTAAAAAATGGATACAAGATAAAGGAAACATAATGCAGCCTTCTTAAAGAAGCAACAAAAACTGGATAGTACATAACAATATTTGTTAAATACTGACAGTGAACAGTCTCATAAATTACTTAGCAAACATAACACTTCTAAAGAAATGTGAAGTTTTATTAAGAAAATGTAGATTACAGAGCTAGCAGCATTTTGTGTAGAATTAAACCGAAATAACAGTTTCTAAAAATATCTAAATTTAGCAGACTTCCTGGATTTATAATCGATATCTCATTTTCTTCATCATTCTGTCACTTTCTGAATCTCTACTCATGTGTTCCCTAAATCGCTAAGCATATTGCCTGCAGGAAATCATGCACATTTAAAATGAACATACTTATCATGCGCAGTTTTCCTGCTATATCAACCGATTTGTTATCATCTCGCTTGGAATGTTTTCTTTCAATGTGGTGACGTCATTTCCTCTTTTCCAATACATTCCACCGAAGACTACTTCTCCTCATTGTTCTAAAAACCTTACGAAAGCTGTTAAATCGGCGTATATGCTTTGTGTTGTTTACATTACAGTAAGGGAATAAGCAAATAATTGCGATGCTGCGGTAAAGCTATTCTCCTATTCTTTCTATTTACCTATCCTACCTCCCCTGATGTAGTTTTCTTCTTTTTCATTTTTCTACATCCTACTTCCCTCTTTTCTGTCCACCTCTTCTTTCTTATGATCATGTAGTTATAGATAATTGTGTTTCATCGTTTGTTTTCGTTGTCCTTGTTCTCTGAAGAAGGCCTCAGGCCGAAACGTCAGTATTGTGTTGTGTTCCTCCCTTGTAAAGCTGTCTTCATACCTTGGAGTGTTTAACACTTCCCACCACTGGTTCCTTACATTACCGTAAGCTTTAGCATTTGTGCCTTTCGACACAACATCGGCGTCTTCAGTGTGACATTTTAGGTAGAGGTTCTACTCTTGAAGGGGGGGAATTGAAAAAAAAAAATTAGAAAAAAATGGTATGGTAAAAGCTTTACGTGATTGATAGACGACACAATTTGAACAACGTTTCGGTTCAATAGGCCTTCAGCAGGAACAAACAAACAACACACACACACAAAGATATGTAGGTAAATAAAACTAATCATTTATAGCTAACTAGTAAGGAAACATCCAAAATAAAATAATCCAAACTGGTTTAAGAAAAGAAAAATGTCTTCCCTGTGTCGTGGACCGTGGTTGGAATGAGAAAGAGAGATTCGCGGTTGTGCGCTGTAATTACCCTGCTGGTCGGAGGGTCAAACCGTGTAAAGGGTTCTAAAAATATGTGAGTGGGAGGAGAAACACTGTCTAGGTTGCCTCGACTGCAAAGATACTTACAATGTCTATAAGTATATAAGAGGTCACACATACAATGTCTATAAGTATATAAGAGGCCACATATATAATGTCTATAAGTATATAAGAGGCCACACATACAATGTCTATAAGTATATAAGAGGCCACACATACAATGGCTATAAGTATATAAGAGGCCACACATACAATGTCTATAAGTATATAAGAGGCCACACATACAATGTCTATAAGTATATAAGAGGCCACACATACATGTATACACACACACACAAATGCACACACATATATATATATATATATGTATATATATATATATATATATACATACATGCACATACATATATATATACCTGTACCCATACATCTGAACATATACATGCATACTCATACAGCGACAATCATATATGTGTACAAATGTCCACATAACCAGAAGAGTACACACCGAGGTCAGTGTGCATACACAAAGGAGAAAGAATAGAACAGAAGAATAACAGGTACTCGTAAGGCGGAAAGAGTTATATGTCTGAGAGTCACCCTTCTACTCTTGAAGCCAAACTGCTTAGACATTTTCTAGGCCTATCTCATGGAGGTGGAGCAGGACTGGTCACTTGTTGTCTACGAACTGTTGCAAGCAGTCAGCTATGATTCACTTAAAGCCTTCAGCCCAGGTAGCTTTTAGTCTCATGAAACTGCTATTTCATTTGAATCATCTTAGTGTGGTAATTAGATAATGCTAGGTCTTTCTCAGATTATGTTCACTCTTTCGTATATTATTTGCAGTCCTTCATACATAACAAATAAAATAAATATTGTTATGAGAGACTGTAGATACCAGTTATGAAGTAAAGGCATCAAGATGCACCAAGATGCATAGAGATGCGAAGTAGCTGTAAAGCTGATGATAATGGCAATTTAAAAAAAAAACAAGAAGAAAATAGTGGTATGGTGACAGCTTTACGTGGTAATGGACAAAACAAAAATCGACGTTTCAGCCAAGTAGGCCTTCTGCTGGAACAACAAAGAACAACACAATATATATATATAAGGATATGTAAACAAATCCATAGGCCATAGTTGTAAACCTGACATGCAAGTCACTGGCAGTGTCTCGTGTCACTCCAGCAATCGCAGCCGGTTCGCCCTTGAAAATCGCCTCATTACCCAGTTGAGTTCGCTGTCCCCCCAAGGCATGAACATATTGATCTCATACACATGGACACCTACTACACATTTCTTACCCCCATGCTCTAACGAACCTATACATGTATATATATATATATATATTTGTCTGCATATGTATTGGCACATTTGGGCACCTTTGGGCTTTCTTCTGAGTGCTTTGTGGCAATATATATGCGGATTTATGCTTGTAAGCATGTATTTTTATATACACATGTTTTTTATTCATCGGTTCTGGGTGTACACACAGAGTTTATGCAAAGTTTATACATATCTTGTACCCACCTCCCCATATTTTAAGAACCCTTCCGTTTCGTCTTCTCGCCTAGTCAGTGAGATGTATAGTTGGTCATCCCGCCTTCTCATTTTAGTTCATTCAGAAGCTCACCACGCTATGGAACACAGGGAGGTGACCCCTTGTTTATTTCCTTTCTTGGGTATCGCCATGTAGTCAGATTTGTTTACATATCCTTATATATTTTTTTTGTGTTGTTTGTTGTTCCAGCAGAAGGCCTACTTGGCCGGAATGTCGACTTTTGTTTTGTCCATTACCACGTAAAGCTGTAACCATACCACTTTTTTCTTATTTTTTTTTTTTTTAAAGGAGCCAGATACCAGTTATCTTCTCCCCAATACATTTCTAGATCAAAATGAGAAACCGGCCAACAAACAATGTGATCTAGTGTCAGTTTGTTAATTAGTTAGATTGATAGATAGACAGACAAATAGACAGATAGATATATAGATAAACAAATAGATATATGGATGTATAGATAGATAGACAGACAGACAGACAGATCAACAGACAGATAGATCATCATTATCATGTGCCATACCAGTTGGCGTAGACGATCATGTCCTTCCACAATCTTCTATCCACCGTTCATCATATCAATTCTGCTGTTAACTGTTTCCCATGTCATGACACCAAGCTATCTAGTATTTTCTCTCTTTGTCGTCCACGATCTCTCTTCCCCTGTATTTTGCCAGTTGTAACCAAATATTCCAACTTTCCTCTTCTCATGATGTACCCGTAGAAATATTGATTGTTTCTTTCTAATGATGAGGACTTCCGTTTCAAAATGGTGGAACGTTTCACGATCTCTCGATCGCTGCAGAAAACGCATCAGGAGTCTGATTAATTTCGGCTCTCCGATGGAATTTTCTGTGTTGAAATCAAAATGATGTTATATTTAGCAAATCTGCGCCGACGAAGCGGACAAATCGGCGCCGCCGAGTACACACAGCAATGTTTCTTTTTGACAAGTCAAGTATTGTGAAAGCAACCTTCACCGTTTAGTGTTGTGATGTGGTTTACGTCACATTGAGTGCTGTTCAGTGGCCGACGTTGGAATTGTTTGACGCAAGTTATCTACATGTTGAAACGCATTAATGTGGACTGCTTCGTCAAGTCGACCAAAGGTTTTCCTCTTTGGGGAATTTGCACCGTGTTTCGTTCGTTGTACGCTAACCGTATGTTCTGTTATTTGATGTGCGACGGGGATCATCCGCCGACTAACTGTGTGTTTATATGTTCGGTTGGAGTCAAAAGCGATGTCCTAACTTCATCAAGCGCTGTACATTTTACAAATATGACGATCATCATTTTCGGGAGGACGTGAACTTCCGATATATGGTGGATAGGCGGCAGGAACCATTGAAGGCTAAGTCTGAAAATTGTTCCTTGTTGCAGTTTCCTCATATTCCAAGTCCGACTTGTTGCAGGAGCTACTGAGTAGTGCCCTGTGCATACCCTGAGCTGTGTGTCTCATCCGTTTTGATCATGTTTCGATATTCCAATTAGTTCTCGACGAATGATGCTATCGTGTGACAGGGAACAGTTGGCAGTGTTCACTTTCTGCGCGGTTTCGCTTTATATCTTTTCTCGTGTGCTGAGTCTGCTACGATGGGGACTATAGTTACCTTCCTTTGTTTATGAGATGAGTTAGTAATTCGGATGATTCCGTAGGCACGGGCGGGTGAGCAAATATGGATTTTAATTTGTTTGCAGTGATATCGAGGCTTTTCATAACCAATAACCAATGGCTGATGATTGTTGCCAGTACCTGCTTTGTATGATTCGCAGATCCTTGCCATCAATGTTTAATTACTCCAGCATATTTATTATTTATAATGATAAACTGCTATAGTTGGTTCAGAAATTCGTGCCCACAGAGTTTATTAATTATCTCGGAAACTGTTTGATCAATCAACAAGATTATTTGTTCAATAATTTTTTTAACGAAACCTTATTTTTTCACCGACCTTAAGCCTGATTTTTTTTCCTACTGTCATGCATTTAGTAACGTTTTTCTATCTTTAATGTATATAACAATATGATTTTCTTCCTTGTCCTAATTTTTAGGAATTTACAATACCACAATTTGTTGTAATCAACATTGTCATTTAAAAAGGCAAAATGGCACGTGTTTATGCACACAATCTTAGCGCTTGCTCGCACTTATTAAACGTGATTTTGAAAGACGCGCCACTTTTGTCATTTCCGATTTCTTGTTAAATAGGTCCAGAGGCGTACTTTGACAAAATATTTAATTTAAATGCATATTGTTTAGCATGTGATAATTTGTAAGCTGTTATGAAGTGACTACTTGATTTTTAAGATAAGAACTGATAAGTACTTTTTTTTAATGTAACCAGCTAAAGTTTTATATTTAGATCGTAAAAGATCGCATGTGAGAGACCTTAGTGATCAAACACGTGGGGACAAACCCCCAACGTGTGTTGTTCTTACGTTAAGCCCTTAACTTACGACTGACTCAGCAGGTCGGTAAGGGATAAATGTTTTATGCTCAGAGAATCACACAGAAGATGGAGATTAAAGTAGCAATAAGAAAAATAACCTCTACAGAGATGAAATGTGTTAGACGAATGACAGGAAACAGTCTGAGAGATAAGATCAGAAATGAAGAACTGAGAAAAAAGCTAGGAATAGCCCCCGCCATAGAATATATAAGGAAACAACAGATAAAATGGTTTGGACACGTGACAAGGCAAAACGAACAAAACACAACACAACGAGCGTTCAACAAACGTTGTGAGAACACCAGACCCAAGGGTCGACCACGAACAAGATGGGTCGATGGAATATTAGAAGCACTAGGAAACATAATAGCAGCAAAGGCGAACATAAGAGCAAAACACAGCAAATTATATTTCCCCTCGACGATGAAAGGCAGATGAGGAAGGAAAGAAAAAAAAAAAGAAGAGGTTGAAAAGTTTAAAGTGTAAATTCATCACTATGCAAAAGCTAACTGTGTTATTGTACGGATACTTTTGCAATTACCTATCCCTATGAAGAAGAGGAATCAAATAGATTACATAATGATAAAAGAAAGGTTCCGTAACAGCGTAAAGAAAGCCAAAATCTACCCAGGGGCAGATATTAATTCAGATCACAATCCTGTAATGATTAAAATGAAAATCAAACTAAAGAGAAACAAGCAAAAGTCTAATTCATCAACAAATCCACTAGATTAAACAGCTTTAAATCAAAAAGATATTAAAGATACCTATACAATACAAGTAAAGAACACATAATAGAAGATGCTAGAAGAAGGAATTGAACAAAACAGAAGAGAAAATCCTGATGAAAAAGTAACAACCAAATGGCAATGCATAAATAAAAGCATACAAGAAACCTGCGACACCTTACCCAAAAGAGAAAAGAACAAAAAACAAAAATGGATAACTAACACGATCTTAGAAAAAAATGGAAGAAAGGAGACAAGCGAATAACACTGCCCAATGCAATAAAATAGATAATGAGATACGCAAAATGTGCAAAAAGGCGAAACAAGACTAGCTCAACCAAAACTGTATAGAAATTGAAACTATGGAAAGCAAACGAGACTTAAGAGGAATGCACACAGAAATAAAGAGAATGACTAATAAAAATAAAAAAAGCCACAGAAGGTGGATGCATTGCAGACAAAAAAAGGAAAAATGCTAACAGACAATAAGGATATTATAGATAGATGGCAGGAGTATATAACAGAACTATTTCAGGATCAAAGGGACAAGAAACCAGTTATAAAATGTACACCAGGCTATAAGATCTTAAAATCTGAAGTAGAAAAAGCTATAAAAACAATGAAAAAGGGAAAAGCAGCAGGACCTGACAGCATACATATAGAGGTGATACAGGCACTAGAAGATTTTGGCATTGAAGTGATTACAGACATATGCAACGACATATACCACACAGGATACATACCAAATGAACTGAAAACATCAACTTTCATTGCATTGCCTAAAAAGAATGGTGCAGTTGAATGCAGTGACTTTAGAACAATAAGCCTAATGAGCCATGTTACAAAAATCTTGCTAAAAGTTATACAAGGAAGGATTCAGAATAAAATCAATACTGAATTAGATGAGCAGCAATTTGGATTTAGGAAAAATAGCGGGACAAAAGAAGCCATATTCTGCATGAGAACATTAATCGAAAAATACACAGAAGTAAACAAACCAATATATGCCTGCTTTATAGACTACACCACATCTTTTGATAGAGTACACCACAAACAACTTATAGAATGCCTGAAAGAGATACATCTAGATGAGATGGAAATACGACTAATATGTAATCTATACTGGGAGCAAACAGCAATAATAAAATATGACAAAGAGAACTCTACACCCATTGATATAAAAAGAGGAGTAAGACAGGGATGCATCCTATCACCAAGCTTGTTCAATCTATACACTGAGCAAATTTTTAAAAACATTATAGCCATGCCAGGCCTACAAATTAATGGAAAGATAATCAATAACCTAAGATAGGCTGACGATACTCTACTACTAGCAAAAAATCCTAAAGTTCTACAACAATTACTTAATGAAAAAACCAAGACAAGCAAAATTTATGGATTAGATATGAATATCAAAAAGACTAAAACTATGATCATAAACAAAGAAGATACTCAAAACCAACAAGTGGATATCAAAATAGAAGAAATAGACCTGAAGACAGTTCAGAAACTACAACTACCTTGGACATACTATAACCAGTGATGGAAAATAAACAATTGAAATAAATAAAAGAATAGGAACGGCAAAAAGTAAGTTTAATGTCATAAAGTGCATACTAACATCAACACAAATAACACCAAGGCTAAAACTAAGAATAGCAAAATGTTACATCTTCTCAATATTCATATATGGTGCAAAAACATGGACATTAGACAAGAAAACAGAACAGACAATTGAAGCCTTTGAAATGTAGATATATTGAAGAATAGGTAGAGTTGGATGGAAGGAAAAGAAAACAAACTATGAAGTCTTAAAACAACTAAAAATGAAAAGAGAACTACTAAGCACAATTCAAACAAGACAACTGCGATTTTTGGGCCATGTTAAAAGACACAAGAGCCTACTAAAAGTAATTCTGGAGTGGAAAATACAAGGTAAAAGAGGCAGTGGCAAACCAAGACTAATATGGACGAGTATCATCAAAAGATGGACAAATCAGCCTATGACAACCTGCACCATCAAAGCAAGAGACAGAGCAGAATGGCGCTCCATGGTAGCCAACCTTCGTTGCGGAGAAGGCACTCGATGATGATGATGATGATGATGATGATGATGATGATGATGAAGATATAAATCAAATGAACAATTGTGACCCTATTCAATGTGATACGGATACGCCTTTGACTTGTATTGTAAGAAAATTAATGTAATTTACGGTCAAATCTAATGTTTAGAGCACGCGGTTTGATATTTTCTTAAAATTATATAACAAAAACGATTTGTGCAAATTTCAGACTACCTTTGTACTTAAATGTTATTAAATCTGAAGGTGGGTGAAAAAAATAAGATTTCATGAGAAATAATTACAGAAATTCATCAAGCAGTTTCCGAGATAATTGATCAACTATGTGTGCACGAATTTGCGAACGAACTATAGAATAAAAATGTAGATAAGAGAAACAGTATCTGGGTCTATGCCCTATGGGCCGGCTACGAATCGGAAGGTCAATAGATAGTAGGATAGATTATTTCCACATGCTTTACTTTGTCAAATACTTTTGTGTAGTCTATAAAGCACATATATAAATCTTTCTTTACCTAACTAGCTCTTTCTATCAATGATATCGGGATATATATTTCATTATTGGTGCCCTTTACCTATACACATCCACATTGTTCCTCCCTTATTTCTGTTTTAGTTTGTTTCTTACACGTCTCATGACGATTCTTAGTAATATTTTCGTCATATGGCTCAAAAGACCAATAATTCGATGGTCTTCACAATCAGTGGCGCCTGACTTCTTCGGTATGGCTACAAAGATAGACTTTAGTAGATCCTCGGGTATGTGTCCAGTGTTATATCTGTCATTCAGTAGTTTTGTTATGATATGTACTCCCAACTCTCATAATGCATTTATCTCTTCGATAGTTATATTGTCGAGACCTGGAGCTTTGCCTCTTTTCATGTGTTAAATTTCCACCTCCACTTCACTCTGCATTATTGGTAGTCCTCTGTCCTTCTTTGAATTGTTTAGCTCTGGTCTTTCATATCATTGACGGGGTTTCACCTTGCCCAAGGGTGTTCCGAAGAATAGCTGAGAGAAGGAGGCATGTTACGACAGACAGACAAACAGATAGACAGACAGACAGACTGACAGACAGACTGACGGACGGACGGACGGACGAACAGATGGACGGACGGAATGATAAATGGATCGATGGATGGATGGGTGAGTGGGTTGTAAATATGTAGGTAGGTGGTTTGTTGATTGGTTGGTTGTTCAGCCATTTTGAGAGTCTTCCTAAGGCAGGGTGCCTGATGTAAATAACAGACGTGATATTTTGTTTCTACCTCATTAATTCATATCAGTGCACAATTAGTGTAGTTATTATGATGTTAAAGTGCAATCACATCTTCAGCTCCATTCCAGTTCTTCCTACTGTGACATTAACCAAGAAATACAGAACTCAAACTACTAAAAAGTCGGTTCCCGTCATAAAGACCAAGCCACCTCAGAGAAAACTACACTACAGCAACTCGATAGAAAAACACATTACAACGATTTGTTAGAAATTAACACGCTACAATGACTACTTAGTAAAGTACACTATCACGACTTCTTAGAAAAAAACACAAAACCACGATTTCCCAGAAAATCCAACATCAAAACTACCTAGAGAAACGCAACATCACAACTACTTAGAGAAACGCAACATCACAACTACTAGAGAAACGCAACATCACAACTACTTAGAGAAACGCAACATCACAACTACTTTTAGAAACGCAACATTACAACTGCTTAAAGAAACGCAACATCACAACAACTTAGAGAAACGCAACATCACAACAACTTAGAGAAACGCAACATCACAACAACTTAGAGAAACGCAACATCACAACAACTTAGAGAAACGCAACATCACAACAACTTAGAGAAACGCAACATCACAACTACTTAGAGAAACGCAACATCACAACAACTTAGAGAAACGCAACATCACAACTACTTAGAGAAACGCAACATCACAACAACTTAGAGAAACGCAACATCACAACAACTTAGAGAAACGCAACATCACAACAACTTAGAGAAACGCAACATCACAACAACTTAGAGAAACGCAACATCACAACTACTTAGAGAAACGCAACATCACAACAACTTAGAGAAACGCAACATCACAACAACTTAGAGAAACGCAAGATCACAACTACTTAGAGAAACGCAACATCACAACTACTTAAAGAAACGCAACATCACAACAACTTAGAGAAACGCAACATCACAACAACTTAGAGAAACGCAAGATCACAACTACTTAGAGAAACGCAACATCACGACTGCTTAGAGAAACGCAACATCACAACTGCTTAGAGAAACGCAACATCACGACTGCTTAGAGAAACGCAACATCACGACTGCTTAGAAAAACGCAAACCACCACTTCAGAAAAAGCACACTATCACAAGTCGTTATAAACCCACACTATCACAAGTCCTTATAAACCACACTATCACAAGTCCTTATAAACCACACTATCACAAGTCCTTATAAATCAGACTATCACAAGTCCTTATAAACCAGACTATCACAAGTCCTTATAAACCAGACTATCACAAGTCCTTATAAACCAGACTATCACAAGTCCTTATAAACCACACTATCACAAGTCCTTATAAACCACACTATCACAAGTCCTTATAAACCACACTATCACAAGTCCTTATAAACCACACTATCACAAGTCCTTACAAACCACACTATCACAAGTCCTTATAAACCACACTATCACAAGTCCTTATAAACCCACACATCCCCGCGACTCATTTTAGACTACACTACTGTGACTCCTTATAAAACACACTACCACTATTCCTTAAAAAAAATACACTACCGCGACTCATAAAGCACACTGTAACAATACTTAGAAAAATACACACCACCATGACACCATAGAAAGAATACAGTTCCTGGAGCAGATTTTATTTCAAAATTTCATAAATAAAATGGATTTTATTTCGGAATTAGCATTACGTTTACCATTGTTGTTGACGTGTCAGGATTTTTACTTCATAAAGAACAACAAATAATGTAGGTACATACATTACTGAAGTATTTATGAAAATGTGTGTATGTCAGGCAACAATCACCTGTACTCTAGCAGTGTCCATAAATGCTTAAAGCTTTATCCTAAATACAAAATGAATTTAACATTAAACATACAAACTTGAATGTGAGAGCTGAAAAACAACAAGAGACAAAGAAACAAAGTTGAACGCATTCGAAAATAAATGTCTAAGGAAAATACTTGGTATAGCTTGAACGAATTCAAAACAAATGAGGAAAATAGAGAAATCGCCAATCAACCACTAATATCTTCAGTAATCAAGAAAAAACGATGGTCATATGTTGGACATGTGATGAGGAGATAGATAGATAAATATATAGATAGATAGATAGATAGATAGATAGATAGATAGATAGATAGATAGATAGATAGATAGATAGATAGATAGATAGATAGATAGATAGATAGATAGATAGATAGATAGATAGATAGATAGATGGATGGATGGATGGATGGATGGATGGATGGATGGATGGATGGATGGATGGATGGATGGTTGGATGGATGGGTCGGGGTTCGGGCGGGCGGCCGGGCAGACGGGCGGGCAGGCAGGCAGGCAGATAGACAGACATACAGACAGACAGACAGACAGACAGACAGATAGACAGATAGATAGATAGATAGATAGATAGATAGATAGACAGACAGACAGACAGACAGACAGACAGACAGACAGACAGATAGATAGATAGATAGATAGATAGATAGATAGATAGATAGATAGATAGATAGATAGATAGATAGATAGATAGATAGATAGATAGATAGATAGATAGATAGATAGATAGATAGATAGATAGATAGATAGATAGATAGATAGATAGATAGATAGATAGATAGATAGATAGATAGATAGATAGATAGATAGATAGATAGATAGATAGATAGATAGATAGATAGATAGATAGATAGATAGATAGATAGATAGATAGATAGATAAAAAGAAACTTAATAATACCGAAGCGACCCCAAATATAAAGTCATGAAAAAAGAAAAGACAAGAAAGATTCCATTCAAGCTTCGTGTAGTTTAAAGAATACGATATTTATGTCCGTATTTATTGTTATGTCTGCACATTTTGTTCTAATGCTGTCGGTATCACGCCAGTGCCGCCTCTCTTTCTTAGAATAATTCAGCATCTATTTAATACTAGAGAACCTAAAAGTTATCTAAATGAACATGTTCTCCCCAGTTTATGAGTCCACCGCTAATCACTGTTTTACTGTAGTTTTTAATTTAAACAAATGAGTTAACAGCATCTCAATTGTTGTAAATTTTTTTAAATTTAAAGTCTCGCAGCTTCACAGTCTCTTCTTTCCGATTCATGGAATACAGATGCAGAAATAGACAAGAAAATTAAACTTCTGGAAATGAGGGAGTCAAGCAGAATCTTAGATATCCCGTAAAATTCATAGATTTCGTCATAAACGAGAACATTAGTAAAATCAGCGTTAGTAACATAGGTCGACATGAGAAGCTTTATTTATAGATATGAATAAAATAATAAATAATGTGTCAAGTAAGTCACAAGATCTAACGGCCTGGTGAGAATCATGTTAAAGGAAGTGTATAGTGAAATCATAAAAACAAATTGGTAAGCAGGAAGAAAATCGGCTGCTGATGTTTAAGACTGAACGGAATTAATATGTCAACAAATCCAGAAGTAGAAATAAAAACTGAAGAAAGAAGATGTTGATGAATAACTGTATCGTCAACAAGATTTCAAAGATAGACAAGGAACCATACAGTTGAGCGGTCATCGAATGTCATGGATAGTTAAGGAACAATGCGAAACATAACTAGAAGATTGTAGTGTTTTTTTTTTTTTTGCCCTTCAAGACTTCATTCGAAGCAGTCTCTAGTGACATCTACATGCGAGCAGGATCTGACAATATCTCATTTAATTTAGCTGGGATGGTAATGAAATATAAAACAACAAATGTCCTAATCAAGGAATAATAAGTACTGATGACTCAGAAATGGTGAAATGGTGTTCATGGTGAAATTTTCCTGCGGAGATTTGTTGATCTCGAAGCAACACGTCGGACTCGAGACAAAGGTTGTGAGTTCAAATCCCGGCTGAACCATTTTTTTTATTTATGATTTCTCTCTGCGGCAACCATCTCTGGTCTCATCAGCGTGACTCGGCTTGAAACGTCAATTACTAATCGACGGAAAAATATGTGTACCTCCGAAGATGGAGTAATCTGCCTATGCGGCGAGGGACCCATGTGCACACGGCTGCCAGGGGAAAATGGATTAACACGCAAAATGTTATTCCTAGTTTACAGGGACATCACCAGAAGTGAAAGATAATGAGCTGGAAACAAAATTGTCCTGCAGACAATAATGGATAATAATCTGTCCAAATAATGATATGTATTGTAATTAATGTTGTGCAATTACCCAAAATACATGGCTCACCTACAGGACAAAGTTAGACCCGCGCCAATAACCCACGTAATAGAAGCACGCTTGAATCTGTTCTGCGCAAAGGTTAACAACCTTGGATCTACATTTATAAAAACCACCTCTTTAGAAGATAAGATAAAAACCCGATTCGGAAAGGCAACTGCAACATTTAATTAGCTTGAACAAAGAGCGTAGGCCAACATAAAATAAACGCTAAGGACAAGGATTCTAATTAATCAAAGCTGTGTGCTTAGCACACTTCTTTACGGCTAGAATTTAGACTATCTCTGCAGAACACGAGCAAAATGTAAGCAGCTTACATGTGTGATGTCTTCACAAAAATAATCATCATCAGAAAGCAGAACATAGAAACCAACGTCTTGCAAAAAGCTAAACTCCCATGCATCGTGGAAACATTTGAGTCTAAGTCTAACTTAGTTTGGCTCAATCATGTCAGAAGAACGAACAACAGTCGTATTGTCGAATATAGTATAAAGAACTTATTGACGAAAGAGACCAAAGAGCAGGCCAGTGTTCAAATATAAGGATGTTTGCGGTGCTTCTTTAAGAGACTTCTCTATTATCGAAAAGGAGTAAGGGAATCTGGCGACAGGTCGTAGCACACGAATAACAACTTGAAGAAATGAGACAGCAACATTAGAAAAAGTGATGATGGTAAAATATAAACGCAAGCGGCAGAAAAAGAAACAAGACTTGAAAAGGCAAATACATAATGCTCATTTCTGCAATTAGATCTGTCCATCCAATATTGGCAGAATTAGTCATGAGAGTAGCTGCTCAAAAATGAAGCATCTAGCTTAATACACTAATATATCACTAAAATACTACCACATGATGGTTGCATGTTACCAATGGTATCCAAGACTACAAATGCCATATACAAGACGGCATAAAAATCTGTGATTCTGGAAATAAGGTAAAGTTAAATAGAACTTGCTTGGTATATTCTTAGAAGATATTTACATGAAAGGAGCATGACAGAAGGTACCAGAACAAATAAAGGCAGAGAAGAAAAAATTCGGACACGGAATGATAAGATGGCAGCGAAATAAATTGTCAAGAGAATTCTAAACTTTTTCAATGGGCAATTGAATGTTGACCGTGTGCATGATGATGGTGATTTGTACTCTTAACCATGTCTGGATATGTGTAAATTCTTTAATTAATTAATCCAGGCATGAAGAAGGTAGAGGTTTTTGTTGAAAGTAAGCAAAGTAAATAATGATAACGTCATCAGCATTGTTGGTAGCCACCCTGACCTGACAATAAAGTAACGTGGGTTCTGAACCAGCACGAAGCTCTTCACCCAACTGAATTAAGAATGGATATCTGATGCACTGTGACCGTTATCTGTTTAATGGTAGCATGCTGTCATGACAATGAAGTAGCGTGGGTCTGACTCACTGTGATTGTCATATGTTCAGTGGTAGTATATGCTGCCATGACAATGAAGTAAAGTGGGTTCTGACCCAGCCTGAAAAAGTTCATCCAACTGAATTAAGAATGGAAATCTGACTCACTGAAATTGCCATATGTTTAGTGGTAGCATGAAATGGCCATATGTTTAGTGGTAGCATGCTGTCATGACAATAAAGTAACGTGGGTTCTGACCCAGCCTGAAGAAATTCATTCAACTGAATTAAGAATGGATATCTGCACCTGACGCACTGTAATTGCCATATGTTTAGTGGTAGCATTCTGTCATGACAATAAAGTAGCGTGGGTTCTGACCCAGCCAGAAGAAATTCATTCAACTGAATTAAGTATGGATATCTGCATCTGACGCACTGTAATTGCCATATGTTTTGTAGCGCCATGCTGTCATGACAAGAAAGTGCACATGGTTTCAATTTCAAAATCACTCTTTCCACCGGACCCAACGGAAACATATCGGTACCTAACTCAGTGAGTTAGGAAAAGCAAATAACAATGAATGACACTGGTACCTTGGCCTTCAAATTATTGATCTTAAAATGTATAGTGTGTGCTTATATCGCCCACAAAATGGCTACCTGTTCCTTGACCACAGTGAAGGAAGAAAAAGTAACGATATTGTTACCTGCTAGGCATGTCCTAAGTGTTGATTAAGGAAGCTCGGGTCAAGGTCTTCGTCAGTGCTGGAGAATTCGTACTCAAGAGCTGAACACGACTGATTTCGCTAGTGTGTGTCTAGCATGCTTCAGACTCTTGGGGGGGGGGGGGGGGGGGGGAATTGAGTATTACGGAGTTGTCCGTTGTCCAATGAAGATAATATTTTGGCTAAACTTCCCTAAGACGTTAAAATGTATCACATATCGCGAATTACCTTTTTCTGGTTCATTGAATTTAGCACGGTATTAATACCAAGAAGGAACTCCTTCAGATGCTGTTTAGAATGGAAGAGTTTGTTGCTTCATTCCTCCGAAGAATTTTATTGTACGCGTTGAACTTTATCATTCAATATATATTAGTGTAGATTCTGCGGCTGAATGCCACAACCGACATGACTTCATCTCTGTCTGTCTATCCATAAACTTTCACAAATGTGATGTTTTAAACTCTTCACAAATGTGACATTTCTAGAACGAAACTTCTACTTTAGCGTTTATGTCAAGAGCATTAACCGTACACAAGTCGCAATGTTTTCATTCCCATCAGAACATCCTGTTCCGGCTTCAGAAATTTCCGGGGTCGATAAATAAGCGATCTACTTAGGAGTGGACCCCCTCAAGATTGTCTGGCAATGACTTCAGGTCCCCGACAAGTGTGCAAAACTGTTTACTGAATGCCAGGAAGGTAATCCCAGTGCGTTGGTCATAGAAGTGATTGAGTAAACATGTCGGATGGAAGCTTTATGGCATTTTGTGGGACCAAAGCTGTTGTCTTGATTTTTTTTACTTGTCATTTCTCTCTCTCTCATCTTTGATAACTTACTTTCTTTCCTTGTGTAACGTTACTTTTCCCTTCTATTCATCTGTCCATCAATTTGACATTAACTCCTTCTCTTTCGCACGGTCTCTCCTTGCCTCTTTAAATTTATCTTTTTTTCACTCTTCTACGTTAGCTCGATGATTACTCCTATTTATAGTGAAATTTAAAATTAATTGAAAGTGACACAAGTTAGATGTGCCGTGATTTAGAGCAAGCTGTGACATTTACGTCTTCCTTACGAACGCATCTAACTTCACCATAGCGTTTACTTTCGTCTTCAGGTCCCGAGTTAACCGTCTATATTTGACACATATTCAGTTGAACGCATTCGAAAATAAATGTCTGAGGAAAATACTTGGCATAGCGTGGAACGAATTCAAAACAAACGAGGAAATTAGAGAAATCGCCAATCAACCACTAATATCTTCAGTGATAAAGAAAAGACGATGGTCATATGTTGGACATGTGATGAGAAGAGATAATAACCGAATAGCAAAACAAGCCCTCATATGGGAAACAACAGGTAAGAGGAAAAGAGGAAGACCCAGAGAGACAATGAGAAGAACATTGATGAGAGAGGCAAGAGCAGCAGGATTCGACTCCCTCAATGAGATAGAGCTGCTTGCACAGAACAGAGACAAATGGCGAGATTTGATAAAATATCTTTACAAGTATTGAAAACTGCTAGAACAAAAATTCAGATAAAAGGAGTATCTTGGTCTACGCCCTATGGGCCGGCTACGGCTCGAAAGGTCAATAGATAGATAGATAGATTAGTTAGTCTGTTTGCTGGTAGGTTGGTTGGGATCTTGATCAGCTCTGGTTCACTGATATTGACGCCAGCAATCAGTTAAAATTGCCGAACAATCCATACGTCACGAGGCTCACTTTTCAAATGTCTTTTATGAAGAAATCCAATGTATTTTTTCAATTCAAAATTTCTAGGTATGTTGCTTTACCTCTTTCTCTTAATGTCGGTCATCTGTTATTACATATCTATTATCTCCCTTTTCTCTTTCTATATACTTATATAAAAATTTAGATTTTCTATCCTCATTTTTCCTCCTTTCAATCTCCCTCTTTTCTCAGACACAACTCTGCCATCACCAGATTCGTTATTACAGAACTTCGTGGTTAACACACAATCAGTAAAATACATTCAGTAACAAACAATGAGTAACATATAATCAGTAATACACAATCAGTAACACACAATCAATAATACACAATCGGTAACACACAATCAGTTACACACAATCGGTAACACAATCGGTAACACACAATTGGTAACACACAATCAGTAACATACAATCAATAAGACACAATCAGTCCTACACAATCAGTAACACACAATCGGTAACACTCAATCAGTAACATACAATTGGTGACACATTCTAAGTTCTATAATTTCAGTGCACGAGACTTTACTTTCTTGCTGAACCGTCTCCTAATTTTATTTGTTTTTATTTTGTTTTTCCTGTTTCAATTTTCTTGTGGCTTCAGATAAAAGACATCTTGCATAATTTTTAGCTGACTTTTTTCTATTAATTTTGACTTTTCTTAAATTATCTAATTTGGGGCGTATTTTTTTAAAATAGATTCTCTTCATTTCACATCGACCAATACATCTTTTTTTGTTTTCGCCAGATTTCGTCTTTGACAAAGTCACTAGAAATTAGAAACTGAATTTTGCTTGTCAATCCGTTTTTCCCTGGCAGCCGTTTGCATTGGGGTCCTTCGCCGCACAGGCAGATAACCCATTTTGAGGTAATCATACTTTTTCCGTCGATGAGTAATTGACGTTTGAAGCCGTGCCTTGCTGCTGAGACCAGAAGTTTTTGTCGCAGAGAGAAAATCATAAATAAAAATCCCAAATGGTGCAGCGGATTTGAACTCACAACCTCTATGTCTGAAGACATGTGTCTTGTCTCGAGACCAACCAGTGCCCTGGACCTTTACATTTAAATATGTTTAAACTTTGCTTTGTTTACGTTTGGGTTGTTGGTGTTTGTTTCTTTGGTGTTTGTTTCTTTGGTTAAAATATTTCTGTTCTGACCTTCGCTCGATGGCTACTAAGTAATCGTCATCTGCTTTTTTTTAAAAAAAGGACGTTAAATGGGCGCAGATTCGTTGTGTTGTGGCTTGCATTAGAGCTATGTTACTTACGCATTTCGAACAAACACATCCGACTTCACCACGGGGAGATCGAGATTGCCTTCTCTCTTCTTTCCTGTACACTATTCGAAAAAAGTGACGCTGCATCAGATAGTTCTGGTCCACAGAGCCATCAGCTTTTGGCCGCGGACAGCTTTCAGCCCTATTGCTGGCGTAGAGACTTTGTCCTTGGTTTAGATAGTAATCAAATTATTTCTTCTTGCTTTGGCCACAAACCAAAGCAGTCAATAGTGAATTAGCCTGGTAACATCATCTAGAGCTTCGTGCTGTCCGATGTTGTGTTCGAGAGTGTTTCAAGTTAAATTTATCCCACTTTTGATTTTAATATTCTTGTCAGGCTGTCCTCAGTCTGTTTCTCAATCATCCTCCCTCCATAGTTCGTTACTCATCAATGCTTGTAATTACTTGTTGGTCTCATCGCCTGTCAAAATGTGAAATCTTGGATTATTGGTTTCGAAAAGTATCGACTCTTACATAAATAAATAACCATAATTAATTTCCGTGTCATAAAATACTACTCTGGATATCCAAACGTCCAGATAACTGTAGTCTAGATAATCGATTATTTGTGTTACCTGATCTATCTCTCAGCGGCGGATATTCAGAGAAGGAAAAGGTGGCTAAGACTCCTCTAATATTTTATCAGGATACCACCTAACACAAACATATTCCAGCTCCATGAGTTAAACTTAAATGCCTGTGTACAACCAGTCACCGTATCCAGTCAGCCGTGATACACCTTAAGTATTTTAACACGTATAGATAAGCGTCAATGTCTCAAAATCGAACCCAATTCAACCGTACATAGACATCTATCAACTTTGCAATGAGTTTGAAAACTATAGGTAGCATTTCAAAAGTTGCTTCCCCGTTGCTATGGCAACCGTGATTTAAACTAATAAAATGACTGACTTTCTTTTTACAGTAACGAATAAAAGTTTAAGCAGGGCAGGGGGAAAACAATATATATCTTTTCGTTAGATCACTGCGCTACGTTTTTATGCAAAATACGCAAAAAAACGTTGTAAGAAATGCAGCAAAATAATGTATTTTCAAAACTTATGATCATCATCATCATCGTCATCAAGTAACAAGCCTGCTGGCGTAGGTAATCATGCCTCTCCACAACTTTCGATCACAACAGTTATTTATCATTCCTGTTGTTGACATTCTGCCAAGCCATTCTCTTAAGCTGTTTGGTATCTTTACTCTTTGCTTCCCTCTATCTCTTCGTCCCTCAATTTTCCCAGTTGTTACAATATATTCCAACTGTGCTCTTCTCATTACATGACCAAAACATGATGATTGTTTCTTCCTAATTTTGGAAATTAGCTTTCATTTTGCTTTGGCCTCTTGCAGAACATTTTCATTACTCTTCTCAGCTGCCCATGGTATTCTCAACATTCTTCTGTAAAACTACATTTCTACAGACTCCAGTGATTTTCTTGTCTGTTGTCCTATTGTCCATGATTCACATCCATACGTTAAGACTGGCTCTCCATAACATTTACGAACTCCTTTTCTTGTTTCTATTGTCAAAAATCGATTGCTTAGTATCTTCCTCATTTTTTTTAAAGCTGCTCTTGCTTGAGTCATTCTGCATCTCACCTCTGTTGTACATCTTCCGTCTGATGTTAACAAAGTTCTCAAATATTTATAATCATCATCATCATCATCGAGGCCCGTCTCCGCAACGAAGGTTGGCTACCATGGATCACCATTCTGCTTTGCTTAATGACCGTCTCTTGCTTTGATGGTGCAGGTTGTCATAGGCTGATTTCTCCATCTGTTGATGTTACTCGTTCATGCTAGTCTTGGTCTGCCTCTGCCTCTTTTACCTTGTATTTCCCCTCCAGGATTACATTTAGTAGGCTGTTGTGTCTTTTAACACGGCCCAAAAATCGCATTTGTCTTGTTTGAATTGTGCTTAGTAGTTCCCTTTTCATTTTTAGTTGTTTTAAGACTTCATCGTTTGTTTTCTTGTCTTTTCATCCAGTTCTACCTATTGTTTTATATATCCACATTTCAAAGGCTTCAATTCTCTGTTATGTTTTCTTGTCTAATGTCCATGTTTCTGCACCATATAGGAATATTGAGAAGATGTAACATTTTGCTATTCTTAGTTTTAGCCCTGGTGTTATTTGTTTTGATGTTAGTATGTTCTTCATGACATTAAAATTACTTTGTGCCATTCCTATTCTTTTGTTTATTTCAGTTGTACATTTTCCATCACTGGTTATAGTATGTCCAAGGTAATTGTAGTTCTTTCTCGTTGTTAAGTTGGTATTTATCTTCTTTTCATTCGAGATTGACCTATCGGTGATAGGTCATTGTTTTTCACTTTCGCGCCAGGCAGACGGAAATATACATTCCGAATTGTACAAAGTCTGCAACGGTGGATGGGGCGGAAGAGTCAGTAATGACCAACGGCCCAGAAAGCGAAAACAGAAAAGTGTGTGGTACACTAGAGGCATGTTTAGGACACGAAAGACGAATGTGGCTGACCATCGTGAATGAGATTGGCGCCTCATCACGTACTAGTCCAGAGGAAGCCATGGAGAAGAAATATTTATAATACAAAGAAATATGATACGATGATGTCATTATAATTGTAATAATTTATGGAAATAATTGAAGAAACTATTTCACATAACGTAAATTGCCGTATATTTTTGTTGCAAATTATCAGGTTAAGTGTCAACCAGAAATTCGAACGGAAGTATGGAAGCATGATATTGTTATCTTTTCAATTTGACATTCTCTTCAAGACGAAATGACGTTGAAAAAGGAATTATATTGCAGCACGAACATTTAAATCTATGTGGTACAATCAGTACAAATGGCTGTTTGGCGAGATATAAAAGAGAAGTTTATTTTTCTGCCAGAAAAAGAATCGACGCGTTACTTTTCTGTACAAATTACATTCTAATATAAGTGTGTTAGTAGTTTATGTGTTTTTTTATATACGCGTTATACGACCACTCGTCCTGTCCTAGCCTCCTCAAGTTTCGAAGCCACTGTCCGTCACTACTACCTCCACCTTTCTCTTTGTCTCTCTCATACACA
Source organism: Megaustenia siamemsis (assembly GCA_032433765.1). Classification (NCBI taxonomy): domain Eukaryota; kingdom Metazoa; phylum Mollusca; class Gastropoda; order Stylommatophora; family Ariophantidae; genus Megaustenia; species Megaustenia siamemsis. The sequence goes on along the minus strand of JAVIAB010000145.1, from coordinate 6,813,603 downwards.
AAACTCATCAAAACAAACAAATTAAAAGACTAGTATAGGCTACAGAGATTGGATTTTTCAGAAGAATATTGAAAGTTCCCCGGACAGCTGAAAAGACCAACAAGGAAATCCTCAAAGAGGCCAACACAAACAAAGGAGCTCCTTAGAAAGGAATCATCAGAAAGAAATAATCAACAATATTCGAGCACATCATGAGAAGAAGAAAGTTGGAATACTTGGTTACAACTGGAAAAATAGAGGGAAAGAGAAATCGTTGACCACAAAGAGAGAAGATACTAGATAGCTGGGTGTCATGGGTGTGGAAAACAGTCAACAATCGATTTGACACGATGCAATGAGGATAGACGTTTGTGGAAGGACTTGATCGCCTACGCCAACCGGTATAGCACATGATGATGATGGATCTTGTTGTTGAAAGCAAAAAGGTACCTGTTCCCACCATGAAATAAATAAGAAATATTGAGGACAATAAACTAGATACCTGTTCTTACTATTTCGTTAATCTCAAATCTTGAGAGATAAAGAGTGCCGACACTATACGCCCCTTTGTGTATTGCCAGAAAAACAAAAAAAAAAGTCAAATGAGTGAGCCTAATCTCTTATTTATAATCTACACGATTAGCACATTTTTGTGTCTTAAATTTCACGTGATTTTGTTCGAATGGCATGATTGTATAATCTCATTGCGTAATCATGGTTACATTTTATTCAGGAGCTTCAAATAGAAGCTTCAAATTTTCAGAATAATATTATTTCTTTTTGTTCCGTGTTTTTTTCCTCCCTCGATGCTCGAAAAAATAAGTTCTTGTGTCGCGTAATTCTTTCAAGTTGGTCTTCATTGCAGAAGTTGCATCATAGGACTATAGTGTGTACGCTAGTGACACTCAAGAATGTCGTTTTTATTGTGGAAGTCAATGACGCAATTTTACACCTTTTATTGTATGAACCTTTGAGCCCTTAACTGGCCGCTCATTGTTTAGATATCAATCAAAAGTCATGTCAAAATTGTCAGTGTCTAATGCCCAGTCAAATGGAAACGAGAGAGAGAGAGAGAGAGAGAGAGAGAGAGAGAGAGAGAGAGAGCAACTAACAACAAAGTCAGTAGTGTGACATAACATCTAATAAAACAGGCGTGTCCCTGTCATAGGGTACGTTAGATGGACCTTCGTGAAGAATACCTCGAACATTTTCAACTAGTGTGACGTTTTTCACATTTGCAAGTAAATGCGGTTCTGGCTAAAGACTGAAGTTAACCGTCTATAGATCGTATGTACGTCAAGCTAGTGAAGGTTTTACTTACATTCCCACTAGCGTGACGTTTTTCAGGTTTGCGAGTAAAGCCGGTTTTGGTTAGACTAACGTCAGCCGTATACAGCTCATGTAGCTGAATACGTCAGACTAGTAGAGATTTTCCGGGGTTTCCCTCTCTGTGCACAGGTCTGTCTAACGTAGACTATGTCCTGTCAATGAAGAACTAAAATAACAAACCATTTGCAAAAATCAATTCGTAGGTTATACAATCGCCATTTTGAAACTGTGGGTCATCTGTTGTTACTGTACTCGAACTTTATAAACCTTCGGTGCTTGTATCTTCGAAAACATCCAGTCATTGACAACACGTAAAATCAATAACAGCACATCCAATAATTGACAACACATCCACTAAGTGACAACGCGTCGAATCATTGATAACACGTCCAATCATTGACAATACGTCCAATCATTTACTACACCTCCAGTTATTAACAACACTTCCTTTCACAATATCCACAATTGAAAAGGAATTCCACCTTTGAACAAAAGACATTGACTGTAAAGTGCAAGCATATGAAACAAATTTAGTAGAGTCCATTCATTCTTATAAATATTTTACGTGAGGAATCGTCTATTATATAACTGATTGTATTGATGATCATTATTTGAATAGAAACTATGGTGTTTGTTCCTGACCATCATCAATGAGTGCCGTCTCCGCATCAAAGGCTGGCTACCATGGAGCGTTATTTTGTTATGTCTCTTGCTTTGATAGTGCAGGTTGTCATGCTCCGACTTGTCCATCTTTTGATGTTACTCGTCCATATTAGTCTTGGTCTGTCTGCCTCTTTTACCTTGTATTTTCCCTTCCAAGATTACTTTTAGTAGGCTGTTGTGTCTTTTAACATGGCCCAAAAATAAAAATAAAAACAATTGTTCCCGTTGATTATAGGAGATATGGTACTTTTTCCACGTCACTACTTTGCATGAAAGAGATCGGAGTTAAGACGGGCACAGCCAGAAACAAGAAATTTAGTGGGCGTGTAAGAAAACTAATCAATCAAAACAGAGCTGGAGTCGTCAGTCGCTGGACACTGTGAGACTTGCTGAGGAGGGGATCTGAGCACCTATAGACATGTTCGAAGTGCAATGATGATGACCCGCAAATAACTCAATTGCGTTTTGTTTTCTTGGTTAATGTTTATTATCAGTGTAGTTTTTCTCTTCCAGAAAAATCAGGTACCCATTTAAGCTTGGGTGAATCGGGAAGCTGTCGATTTGGGTCAAACTCGCCCTGTTGTCTTCATTAGATTAGTTCACGATGACTGCTCTACCTAGATTACCGTGTGATTTGTATGGGAAACATATGTTTGTTGGAGTGTCATGTTAAATTCTTTAAAGGGATAATCTTTACGACACATATCACCATTGCTGGATAGTGTCGCTTCAAGCATCGAAACTTTCGATGCCAGGCGGCATTCTTCACATTCCCAGAGTAATATCCTGGTACCCATTTCTGCCAGGAGGTGGGTCAGCCGCGGTGGTAATTTTATCTAACCATGAGTACAATTAACACAGCTGCCAGCGGGAATCGAACACGGGTTGTCAGAACGTCGGTAGCGCTGTCTGATGGTTTTCCCAACTAGGCTAACGAGCCCCCACTCTTCCCCCCAAAAGTCTTAGTTTTGCAATACTTGTAATTTGGTCAGTAAAACTTATCTAACTCATGCATTTTATTTTTTACATCTTTCACTCCCCTTCATCAAAACACTATACTTTTTCTTCACAGAAAGGAAACTAAATTTTAAAAATGTTTCGCTAATATCTACAATAGCTGTTATTATTGTGCCCTACCAGGACTTAATGTTTGCTATCTAAATACAATTGTCAAATCGGTTTAAACCTATTTATACGCCACCAAAATGTGCATTTTAAAAAATTATTATCAAATTTGACCAAACAATTTCTGTCCATTATTATAAGTAGTACTTAATGTTCATTACGCTATACTGTCTTCTCATTTTTCACTTGCATGCAAAAATGTTTCTACTTACGTGCAAGAAGTTTTATTTTTCATTCACATTTAAGTATTGTTGTCGTTTGCTTACTTATTATTACGTTTGCCTTTCAGTTTATATTTATGAACATTTCTTTTGCTTTTGCTAGCATCTAAGTACATTTACCTTCAATTTACTTTAGGAACTCCTGTTTGTCTTTCACTTGCTTATCTTTCTATAACCTATAAGTGCCTTAGTATTTCACTTATTTGTAAGAACATTTAGATTTCAATTAAGCGCGTTTATGTTTGTCTCTCTTCTCTAATCAAAGTACTTTTCTCTCATCCAATTCACTATTTTTTGTTTTTATCGTTTTTGTCTCAAAAGAATTTTATTGCCTTTAATTCTATTTGGCTCCTCGACAGACATTCATCTTGTCAGTTTGCTCTTTCGTTCCCCTGTTTTGAACACATGTAGAACTGTTGGCTTCTTCTAACACTGAAATGTTTGTGAATGGCTGTTTTGTTATCAGTAATTACTTGCAATTTACTATTTCCCATCATTTTAAATCAAGATGTGTGTCCCTTACATCCAGCAATATTTTATCCATTACCTCACACAATATTTTGTCCCTCACCTCAAACACCATTTTATCCCTTACTAGAAACAATATTTTATCACTCACTTCAAACAATATTTTATCTTTTACTTCAAAAAATATTTTATCACTCACTTCAAACAATATTTTATCCCTCACTTCAAACAATATATTATCTTTTACTTCAAAAAATATTCTATCACTCACTTCAAACTATATTTTATCATCACTTCAAACAATATTTTATCTTTTATTTCAAAAAAATATTCTATTTCTCACTTCAAACTATATTTTATCACTCACTTCCAACAATATTTTATCCTTTAATCGGTCGATTAAATTACATGTAATTAAATAACAGGTAATTAAAGGTAATGTGTCGAAATAGAATATTTTTTGAGGAGACGCACCAAGATGGCGCCCTGTTAACTGGCCTTTTCATAAGACTCACAGATAAGTGCTGTTTTCCAGTGAAATTTCCTGTTTATTTGTTTGTTTTTATTTATTTTTTAAGAGATCATGTGATTGTACGCGCTTTCTATTTGATGTAATTCACTTTGCTTCTTTTGATTCATTGCATTTTGTTATAATTTCCTTATCTCATCATTCAGCCTTGCTGCACTATTGAACGCGTCAAAATGGCGGTTTGTTTACGCCGGTCTGTCGTCAAGGACGCGTAAGTCATTTAATTTGTAGAAAGCTCACAGTGTTTCCGCGTGCTGCTGAGCAAGTTACTGGAGCTGGCCAGTTTATAACGTGGAACGGGTTCTAGGCCGTGCGACTGAGCAAGTGCAAGTGAGTCTAGACCATCCAAAGCATCGACATTCAGCGACGTTCATCAAAGACGACGGTAAGTGTAAGCTTTCAGATGCAACCCAAACTACATCATCGAAGAAGGAAAACACGACGGGGCAAGAGGGGTGGCACTAAACTGTCAAAGTGTGAGAGGCTAGGCCTAAAGTATGTGCGCGTTACTTATTGGAATTGTGGGTCCATTAATCAACGACGGCCCATTCTTGATAAGCTACTGTGCGGCGCCGATATAATGGTTTTGCAAGAAACTCTTCTTGCTGACAGGACAGTAAGTACTCCTGGCTTTCATTGTTTTTACAATAGACGACACCTTGGGCAGGCCATCCTTGTGCGCAACAATATGGTGGCAGCTGAGGTTGATATGTCTGTGTGGAACAATGCAGAATTGCAGGTACATGCGGTTAGGGTGCAGACCCCAGTTCATTGCGTGATTGTTAATGTGTATGCCTGTAATGGGAAGGTGAACACACAACAATGGCAGAATCTCTTCGAATTCGATGAAGAGAATGTCATTTTCCGCGGAGACTTTAATGCTAGAGGAAACCAGTGGGGTAACGTCATAACCAACAAGCAGGGAGAAGACCTAGAGAACGCACTGGTATCGGCCGATTTAGTGTGCTTGAGTGATGGAAGGACAACAAGAATGGCCACTCGAACAGGGGACTCTGATAGTGTCATAGACCTGGCACTGGTGTCTTCCACCTTCGCACCGGTTTGCAGGTGGAGTGCACTGGGGTTCCACGGAAGTGATCACTATCCATGTGTCCTCCTAATTGAGAAAGGCGGAAATAAAAGCCAGAGAAGAAAGCTCCACACATTCAACTACGAGAAAACAGACCAGGACGTCATTAGCAAAATCAGACATAGGAAACGGAGCGCCCCTCGTAGGAGGCAGGAGAGATGGACGCAGCCACCCTGGTGGAATGTAGATGTCGAGGAAGTTTGGCGGAGCAAGAGACAAACGGTCAAGACATGGCAGAAAGCCAGAAGGTATGGTAGAACACAACCTGAGCTCTTGAAGCGTCTGAAAGTAGAGGTCGACCAAAAAATGATGCACTTTAAACTATGCGCTAAGCAGGCTAAGGATGCCAAATGGGATGACTTCTGTAAAAAAGTGTGCTCAGAAAAATCGCTCGCCACATTCTGGCGCCTTCATCAGTGCATGAATGGCACACCACGACACAGAGGTATACCAGACTTTCAGAGCACAGACCAGATATGGCACACATCTGATGAGAGCAAAGGGAAGGCCCTGCTTGCCCGCTACATTGAGCAGACGGACCAAAGAAATGAGGCTGTAAGAATGAAGATACGGGGATCTTTGTCAAATTTGTGTAAGGATGTAGGGCTGGAAGAAGATCTCACAATCACAACCGATACCATTCGCGCGACACTTAAAAGGTCACACAACACTGCTCCTGATCCAGATGGTGTTCGGTATGATGACATAGGCGATTTAGCTGATGACGACTTGACAACACTGGCCAATGAGTTTAATGCCAGTATTCGGAGTGGCCAGATTAAGGAGGAGTGGCTACACAGCTACTTACTACCGCTACCGAAGCCAAACAAGGACCATTCTCAGATCAATGCCTACAGAATCATCACAATGCAGAACACTGCGGGCAAGCTGCTGGAGAAAATAGTTGCCCGTGTCCTCACCTGTCGCCTTGAACAGAAACGCGTATTCCCTTCCACACTCGGAGGTTATAGATATAACAAAGAGACATGGCTCAATGCGGCAGTATTTGCCTATGATGTCTTCGAAGGCTTCCACAGACGAGAGGAGACATGTGCTGCTGGCTGCTATAGATCTGGAGGATGCATACAACAGGGTACCATTTGAATATCTCATGCATATGCTTCTCAAACTGGCGGTGAACCCCTTCCTCATTAGATGGATCGCCGCGGCACTGTTTCAGAGGAAGGTGATACTCAGATGTGGAAGTTGGTCTTCCGAGCCAACATCCATTTGTCCTGGGCTGCCACAAGGCTCACCATTGTCACCAGTTCTATTTAACGTGTACACAATAACGATCACGGCCCAACAGCTGGACGGGAGGGGAAGAACTATGACTTTTGCTGATGATATTCTGGTATATCGACAGGGAAGAGACAGACGGGGAATCGCCTCCACAATGCAAGACGAACTCGATCGCATTTCATCCTGGTGTGAGGTTTCAGGTGCCTTGGTTAATCCTAATAAAGCATCAGTTTCATGGTTCTCCCTTAACAATCATATCGTTAATACAACCACACCGGTAGTACGAATGGGAGCTGATGAGGTGACCAGGGACAAGTTGATGACACACCTCGGAGTTAAGTTTGATCGCAGCCTGTGTTTTCGGGACCACGTCGACCATGTGATAACAAAATCCCGCAAAGGATTAGCCGCCTTGAAGGTCATGGCAGCTGCCAACATCGAGCAGAGGCTACTTACTCTTCTGTTCCAGGGATTAGTCCTCGCACCAATCGAGTATGCCCTGGCCGTTCTTACTGTCAGTACGACTCAAATTGATAGGCTGGAGAAAATACAAAATGAAGCCATGCGCATTATCCTGGGATGTACGAGGGACACTCCCTGTGTATCAATGAGGTATCTTCTTGACTTTCCAACCATGGATGACAGAATTAAGATCTGGAGAGCACGAGCATACCTGAAGATTAGTACAAATGAGCAATAAATCATCAGCATCAAGTACCGGGCCTGCTGGCGTAGGTGACCATGTCTCTCCACAACTTTCGATCTCGACAATTATTTATCATTTCTGTTGTTGACCTTCTGCCAAGCCATTCTCTTAAGCTGTCTGGTATTTTTTCTCTTTGCTTCCCTCTATCTCTTCGTCCTTCAATTTCCCACAATATATTCCAGTTGTTCTCTTCTCATTACATGGGTCGGAAAGAATGCGCATATTTTACTGCAACGTTGTAGTTTGTCTTGTCTTTCTATTAGTTTAACTGCCTGGAGAATTGTATGTTTATTTTATATGTTCTCTACAGCTATACTCGAGGCCCATTAACTATTTTGTATATTTGCTAGAATGTGTGCGCATATAACACATCTTGTTCATGAGCGGTCACTTTCCTATACTCAGCTACTGAGCTATACTAACATATGGGGAATAATTGTGGTGCTGCTATAAAGCTGGTTACCTTTCTTTGGAAGATGAGATATTAATTCGGATGATTACGCTGGCACGGGCGGTTGGGCAATTATGGATTTTAATTCGTTTGCAGTGATAACTTCCATAACCAAATATAAAGCTGGTAACATTAAAGTAAAGTAAAGTACCCCCGTCACGCCAAGTGGCGTATCGGGAATATGATGTTAGTGACTATAAATTTTACAAACCTTAGGCGCGTGATTTTTGGGGTAATGTGGTCGGTATTACGACCGTGCCGCTTTACTTTCCCAGAAAAAATCCGGTACCCATTTAAGACTGGGCGAAGCTTTTCGGTTGGGATCGAACCCTGTCTCTTGTTCCTTGTAGTCCAGTTCACTAACCACTGAGCTATCGCGGCTCTCATGTTTTCTAGTGGATTGATGGAATATTATAAGCACTAGAAAACATAACTTCAGGAGAAGACAATAGAAGAGCAAACTGTATCACACCTCGACGCTGAAAGGCAAACGAGGAAGGAAAGAAGAAGACACTCAGGTGTTTTTTAAAGTTAGGAGATGTCAATTAAATGGTGCGAGAAAATGCACATCGACAGTCAAATAAATGAATTTACTTCACCTGCGAAAAACATCAATTGTCATCAGACACTTTGTTTTCTGTTGGGGGGGGGGGGGTGTATCTATGGGATTTCCCGGATTGCTGTAGTAGGGAGAGAGAAAGAAAGAAAGGAAACAGATAAGAGAAAAGGAAGACAAAGAGAATAGAGGGAAGGAGTGGGGGAAAATAACGTGAGAGGGGTAGAGAACAAATCAAGTAGAGAGAGTGAATGGGGGACATTAAACATGAGATCACAAAAGGAAAAAAGGACTATAACCCACTTATAGTGGGTCTCGTGAGTGTCGGGAATTGTGAGAGTCAAGGACAACGAATGGCTGAAGGGAGAGAGTAGGGGAATTCGTGTTAGATAGATCAGAGGACCTAAACATTAATGGAAAGATAATCAATAACCTAAGGTATGCTGATGATATAGCAGAAAATCCTAAAGATCTACAACAATTGCTTAATGTAATAAACATAACAAGCAAAAAAATATGGACTAGATATGAATATCAAAAAGACTAAAACTATGATCATAAACAAAGAAAATTCTCAAGACCTACAATTAAATATCACAGTTGAGGGAATACATCTGGAGACAGTCCAGAGCTACAACTACCTGGGTCATACTATAACCAATGATGGAAAATGTAACATTGAAATAAACAAAAGAATAGGTATGGCAAAAGGTAATTCTAATGCCATGGAAAATATACTAACAACAAAACAAATATCAGCAGAGCTGAAACTAAGAATGGCAAAATGTTACATCTTCTCAATATTCCTGTATAGTGCAGAAACATGGACATTAGACAAGAAAACAGAAAAGAAAATTGAAGCCATTGAAATGTGGATTTATAGAAGAACAGGTAGAATTGGATGGAAAGAAAATAAAACAAACGATGAAGTTTTAAAACAACTAAAAATAAAAAAGAGAACTACTAAATACAATTAAAACAGGACAAATGAAATTTTTGGGTCATGTTGAAAGACACAACAGCCTACTAAAAGTAATATTGGAAGGGAAAATACAAGGTAAAAGAGGCAGAGGCAGACCAAGATTAACATGGACGAGTAACATCAACAGATGGAAAAGTCAATCTATGACAGCCTGCACCATCAAAGCAAAAAACAGAGTACAATGGCTCTCCATGGTAGCCAACCTTGGATGCGGAGATGGCACTCAATGAATTATCTCTGAAGGATGCAACAAAGCTTCTCAAATCATCGGACAAATGACACCACGGTCGTCCAGCAGGGAAATAACTCAAACGGGCACTCTGCAACACAATGTTCATCCCAACGTTTCTGCTACCTATGCCAGACCTGAACGCTACACTCAAATGCTACAAGAAAAACAAACACCATTAATTAAATGTTAGACCAGTGATAGGAAACAGCCTGAGAGGTACAATCAGAAGCAGGGGGAAAAACCTGGGAGTAATTCCCACCATAGAATACATAAAGAAACAACAGATAAAATGAATTGGTCAGATGATAAGACAGAAAGATGAAAACAAAACGAGCCTTCAATAAACGTTACGAGAACGGCATACTCAAGAGTTGACTACGGAAAAGATGGGATCTCTCTCTCTCTCTCTCTCTCTCTCTCTCTGCGATCAAGACTCAATCATAGTAGGATTCCAGACTCTCTCATGAAGTCAGCTGTCTGTTTAAGTGATTCTATTGCCCCATATAGTTTCTCTTCCAGGAAAGTGGGCGTGGACCACATTGCTCTTCTAAAGTCTGTGTACTGGGGGCAATCCTGTAGAACATGTTTTGTAGTCATATTGTACAGTGGCATAGGCTGGTTGTACCTATTTTGAATTTTGTGAACATGTGATTCCTCATTCTATTGTGACCAGTGCGTAGGCGAAGTATAATGACTAGATCCCTCCTTGATAGTTGGTGGTATCCGTCACTCTTGTTATGCTTTGGGTGTTCTCGATTCCATTTTTCGTGGAACTGACTTTTGAGGATGGATTTGGTTCATCATAACTGAGCGGATGGTTCTCTTGTGGTAATCTCCCTCCCTCTTTAGCTAATTTGTCTGCGCGTTCGTTCCCGTGTATATTACAGTGTGGTGGTATCCACTGAATGACTACTCTCTGGAAGTTATTGCATAGTTGGTCCAGGATTGTTCTCAAGTCGTCTAGTTCATTGTTCTTGAGGCTTTTTAGAGCTGATAGTACTGACAGAGCATCAGTCAGAATCATCAATTTATTGTGCATGTTATTTTTGTGTTGAGTAGCCAGTTTTGCAGCATCTCTGAGAGCCTCAGTTTCTGCTTTAAAGTTGTTTGATAATTTCCCAGTAGCCATTGACTTGGTGATCTCGTCTTGGTTATTCAGTGTCAAGAACACACCACCCCCTCCATTTCTGGTGACATTTGTAGCAGAGCCATCTGTGTATATGTGGGACCAAGAGTCCGGTGGGTAGGTATCGTGTATGTGTTTTTCTGCTACGTGTTTTCTTTCTCTGTTTGATTGTGTGCCTTTTTTCATGGTTCTTGTTATATTTTCCTTAAGTTTTGGTATTTTATGTTTCCCATGAGGAGACATATCAGATGGGCCCAAGGATTTCGGTATTGTTTGGGAAAGTACTGGGTCTCCAGTAGTTAGTTCATTGGCGATTGCAGCGAAGTTGCTCCTCTTTAGTCGTACAATTCCGAAACCAGTTATTCTTTGGTGCATGGGGTGGCTAAGGGGCCTTCTATATTTCTCCGCTTGTTCAAATACTTTAGTGACCGTCTGTCATCTAAGGGTTGTAAACCTGTTACTGTTTCTAGAGTCTTGATAGTTGTAGATTTCATATCACCAGTGATTATATGGGCAGCTTGGTTCTGTGTTCTGTTAATTTTGCTAAGGTGTGATTTGGAAGCCATAGCACAGGCTGTGACTCCATACTCTAGAACTGGTCTGACTCTTCCTACATTTAGTCGTTTCAAGATATTGCTGTCTGCCCCCAGTCCGTTCCTGCCAATTTCTTCATAATATTAGTTCGGTTTCTGGTTTTTTTTCTTGCTCTATCTGATTTTTTAAAGCCATTCTGCGATTCATGGTGACGCCAAGATATGTTGGGCTGTGGTCAATAGGGAGCGTATGGTCTTTTATCTTCAAGTTTGCAGAGAGAGTGTTTCTTGATAGGCTGAGATGGAATATTAGAAACATTTGGAAAAATAACAGCAGCAGACGCCAACAGAAGAGCAAAACTCCGCAAATTATATCTCCCCTCGACACTGAAAGGCAAATGAGGAAAGAAATAAGTAGTTCCCAATTAATTGATATATGGCTCTTTTCGTCTTGTTCGACGGTTTAGTGGAACCTGTTGTGTATTTTGTTGTTGTTAAGGTTTTGTTTTTGTCTTGTGAAGAACAACTTTTCTCGTGGCTGATTCTTGACAAACACACTCGGCCACAGAATGAACAAGTCAAGCCCACTGATCCACAGGGTTGTGCATCTTTTTTCATGAATTAACTTTAACAAGTCCAGGGCACATGGTCCTTACGTTCCATGTACCAAATTTAAACATTGGTGCTTTCTTCCTCATTTCACTATGTCTACTCTGCCAGGGAACAGAATATAGAGATTGTGCTTTACATTTTAATTTACAAATTAATTTATACAGAGCCACCAACATGACGGTCTCCCAACCTTGACCTTAACCCACAACATCCGGTGCTAAATATAGGTACCAGACCACAACAAACTACAACCCCGAACATTCTTGGCACGGACCTCTCTGGCGATTTCGTCCTCAATTTCTAGCGCGCATTTTGTATTTGTTTGATGTAGGTATTCATATTGTAAGTTTCCACTCTATAAAGCTATATAGTTTACGTAATGTGTTATATTTCCTAGTAAAACAATGCGCATTTGACCGACTTGTCGTTTCTTCTTCCCTTCATCATAGAAAATCAACGACCAGTGTCGACCAACGGTCCCTACATAGATTTTGTCATTTAAAATCATAAATGACATTCATTGATTCTAGTAATATATAGTTATAATTTGTATATTACAATTCTTTTGTTTTTTATATAGAATTGCTTGAGTTATTTGCGGGTCATCATCATTGCACTCCGAATATATCCATAGGATAGGCACTCAGAATCTGAGATCTGAGTCAGATCACCTCTTCAGCAAGTCCCGCAGTGTCCAGCGACTGACGACTCCAGTTCTGTGTAAGACATAAGTCTTCTTACATGGCCACTATGTTTCTCATTTCTGGCTGTGTCCATCTTAGCTCCTATTTCCATCATCCGAAGAAGTGACGTGAATCTGTGTTTGTCCAGCAGTGCTCTTCCCACATCTCGGAGGGCATTGTTGATGATGTCCGCCTTGCCTTATCCATTGGTTGCCCGTCCTCAACAATAGCGCAGCTAGCCAAACTGTCCGCTTTTTCATTTTCCTGTACTCCCGCATGTCCAGGGACATAGACAAAGATGACCTTACGTATCTTGGACTTCTGCAATGACTCTACCCATTGCATGTGTACAGAGCCTGCCTCCACTTTTTTTGTCATGCTCATCGAATCACTCAGTCATAGATGATTTTGTCACTGTACGTCGATGCTGTGGATGGTCTAGACTCATGTGCACTCATTCAGTCGCACGGTCCAGAACACATTTCCACATTATAGACTGGCCAACTCCAGTAGATCGCTCTGCAGCACACGGATACACTGTGAGCCTTTTACAAATTAAATTAATGAAGCGTCCTTGACGACAGACCAGCGAAAACAAACTACCATTTTTTGGCGCATTCAATTGCAATCGTACTTGGATCCATTTTCTCATATATTTATGAGTGAAGCTTTACTTGGGATAAGAGTCCGAGAGAGAATCTCAGATGAAATTGCCTGAGTACTCACACACAACTGTGCTGAGTAGTACAACTGTACTGAGTATAACAAAACTACAGTGTTTCTAGAATACTCAAAATGTTCATTACTAGCGTATTTTATTTTATGTTTGGGTTAGGGTTAGAAAATATAAGATTTTTACCCTCGCGTTGTTTCTCTTTTCTCTACAATTAGGTGTCTTCAAACACATGGGTCTTCACAATTAGGTGTCTTCAAACACATGGGTCTTCACAATTAGGGGTCTTCAATGACCTTCTTTTTAGACTTCACCAATACCAAGATGATTCAAGACTTAAAAAAAAAAAAGAATACCATTTGATGATGGTTTACATTAATCAAATTTAGAGTGACATACTCTGCGGCTAAACATATGTGACCGAAATCGGCATGACACATGGTGCATAGTAATGTACGGAAAGAGTTAATATTTATCTTTATCTATTTATTAATAATTCTTTTTGTACAATTAGGAACAAGTTGGTACAAGTTTCTACTTCAAAGTTCTACTTTCAAAAATCATAATCACTGCTACTAGATAATGCCAGGGAAGACAGCAGAGGTGAATCCATTGCTTGCAACCATTGATGATGTTGTAGTTGATGACAGCGGAAGGTTCAAGTACATTCTGTGCAAGGTCTATCAGGATGGAAACAAAGATGAGACAAAGATGATTGTCCGAGGGACAAAGCAAGCAGAGTTTCATGGTGATTATAATATGTGGTTGTATTTTTGTTGTATGTGGTCGTATTGTTGTTGCAAGCCAGTCACTATAAAGATCTAGTGAATCAAATAGCATACAGTTTTTACAGAAAATCTGGAAGCTAAAAAATACAAGGCAAGTAGGTAAAATGTATGTTGTATAATTCATTCATAATGCAGGTTAAATGTGTGGTTGTGTGAGTTGAAGACAGCACAAGTATTAAACAATACAAGTACTAGACAACACAGATACTAGACAACACAGGTACTAGACAACACTTCATCATGTGCCATACCGGTTGACGTAGGCGATCATGTCCTTCCACAATCTTCTATCTACAGTGCATAATATCAGTTCTGTTGTTGACTGTTTTCGATGCCATGACACCAAGCTATCCAGTATTTTCTCTCTTTATCGTCAGTGATCTCTCTTTCCATTTATTTTGCCAGTTGTAACCAAGTATTCCAACTTTTTTCTTCTCATGATGTGCCTGAAAAATGTTGATTGTTTCTTTCTGATGTTTTTTAGGAGCTGCCTTTTAGACAAAACAGGTTCTAGATAATACAGATGCTAGACAACACTGAGATTAGACAACATAGATACTAGACTACACATGTACTAGACTACACATGTACTAGACTACACATGTACTAGACTACACATGTACTAGGCAAGACTGGTACTTGGCAAGACAGGTACTAGACAATACAGACACTAGACAACACATATATTAGACAATACAGATAGTAGACAACATAAGTACTAGACAACTCAAGTACTAGACAACACAGGAATTATAAAATGCAGATACTAGATATCACAGGTACTAGACAACAGTACAGTAGAAATAAAGGTGCTGTTATTTTTGAATGAAAAACTTTTTTTTTCCTTTAGTTTAAATTATATTTCTGTCTCTGTATTGACCTATCAAAATATTTGGGAGTAATTTCCTTTCCTGAAAGTTCGATCCAATTTAAATGTGGGAGTATTTGTTGAAGCAAACTCAATTTGTTTGACTTCTTCTACCTTTCAGCTCTCTGTGGAGCGTAGGTTTTCAACAAAAACTTTCCAAGCCGTTCTGTTTCTTGCCATTCTTTTAAGATCATTCCATGTCTTCCCCTTCATCTTCATCTCTGCTTCCACCTGTCTTTTCCAAGAATATTTTGATTCTCCACTTTGTCTCTTCCCCTGGGGATTGTTATGTAATTCTCTCAGTTGGCTTCCGCAGTGTGTGTTCTATCCAGCGCCATTGTCTTCGTTGTATTTCATTATCCACTGGTGTATGACTGGTACTTTCCCATAATTCTACGTTAGTGATTTTGCCCTACCATTTCCATCCTTTTATCCTGCGTAAGCATTCATTAATGAAGATCTGTATCTTCATGATTGTCATTTGTATTGTTCTCCATGTTTCACAGCCATATAATAGGACTGACTTAACACTGGAGTTGACAAATTTTATTTTTGTATTTAACCAAATTTCTTTAGATTTCCATGTTTCCCTGCTAATGCAATGATGACTCCTCTTGCTTTTTGTATCCTTATTTTGGTATCATTCACTATAATTCATTGCTTCATACATTGCTTTAATCAGGTTAATAAACTTTATGGAGATTCCGTAATGACTTAGCACTCAACTTCTAAAGCATTCCTCTGTCTACACTTTTTATATTGCTACTTCTGTAATAAGCTGGTACAAGTTCTGTTTTTATATTATTTTATTTGTTAATTTGAGTATTTTTTGTTGATCTGTCTGTAATGATACAATTGTTGACTGAAACTAATTTGTCATCTTTCAGCTGCTATCTATGACCACCTGGATGCTTTATTGGAAGAGATTGGGGTCACGTGTGAATGTGTTGGAGGTGGGAAAATTGAACATGACTCTGGTGCAAAGACTATCCTTGTTTTTGGACACTCACAGGTCAGTGATGCAAATCAAGACACAAGACACAAATCAAGACACAAAATACAAATCAAGACACAAGACACAGATCAGCACACAAGACACAAATCAAGATACAAGACACAAATCAAGACACAAAATACAAATCAAGACACAAGACACAAATCAAGGATCAAGACACAAACAGGGACACAGAATGGATAATTAAGTGTTGGAACACAAGACTATTAACGTGCCTCCCCACCCCACCCCACCCCACGGACACATAAATCAATAAAGTCATAATTGTACATTTATGAATGACTTTCAAACATGCTTGCAGATATATGAAGTGGGTGTAAATGCACTGTGTTATGTTTGCAGTAAAACTTTGATATTTGTGCCTCTCAGCCCAACACATCAGACTTCAGCACTGCCTTTTTGAGTGCCAGGTTGCCTTTCCTCTTAAACACTGCCTGGCCACACTCAACTGGTTTGTCTGTTACTATAGGCACAACTAAGAGGTTGAGTAGGGTCTGGATTGTTTTGGCTCACCTGGCCATCAGTTGTCAGCTGTGTTGCTGTTGTTAGCGTTTGCCTTCGAATACAGAATATGAAATAAGCAGTTAGTGCAGTAACTAAATAAACATGGAAATGCACAGCCAAATTGATGCTGCCTGATGTCTTGCCAAATTTATTTTGTAAAATTAATTAAATCTTTTTTTTATTTTTTTATATTTTCAGGGTTATGGCAAAGCTGACCACTCAATCACTGTCCGATTACTGAAGGAGAAGTACCCAGACTATAATAGTATAACCTGGACGGATGATTAATTGGACATTGTGATATTGTCTTGTAACATACGCAAACTTTTGTACATACATACATTGCTATCTGGTTGGTTATAAATAATACAAGGAAAGTTACAATCATATAGATTTTGTAATATTTTCTTTTTAAAAAATGTCATTCAATATGTTGTAAATAAAATTTAAAACAGACAAATTTGCACACAATTTCTTTGATCAAAGGTTAAGTATTGTAAATTGTCCTATTTTAAAATGGCTTGCAAATTATTGAAAAATAAAAGGGCATGTACATAAGTGCTATTTTCTTGGTAAAATGGTTGTTAATTATCAAGGAATTCTATAGTAGGACAAACAGGCATATTACATAATGTAATATTTCCATTGAAAAATTAGTAATAATTTAACTATTTTATAAAACAAAGGAATAATAGATGTATTGTTAATTTAATATCTCCTTGGTAAGAAGGTAATTAATAATTGTGAGTATGAAGACGTAAAAGATCAGAAAGGGATATATATTATGTAATATGAGGAAGACTAAAATATACTTGTTAAAGACAAGTGAAAGCAGAGATGAAGATGATGGGGAAGAAATGGAGTGATCTTAACTCTTAATTATGAAACTTATCTGTGACAGACGTCTTTATGATACAGTAGTAAAAATTACTACCACTTAAATTAACATTAAAAGTAAGTAAAGTACCCCCCGTCACGCCAAGTGGCGTATAGGGAAATATGGTGTTAGTGACCCTATATTTTACAGACCTTCAGCACATGATTTTTTGGGTAATGTGGTCGGTATTACGCCCGTGCTGCTTTACTTTCCCAGAAAAAATCCGGTACCCATTTAAGGCTGGGTGAACCCGGAGCCGTCGGTTGGGATCGAACCCTACCCCTTGTCCGTAGTAGTCCAGTTCACTAACCACTGAGCTATCGCGGCTCCCACTAATTTTTAGGGAATTAGTAAAACCCAGGTGTCCTCGCCAGGGTACGAACCCCGGCTGTTGCCGTGGTAAGCCAACCGCCTATCGATTGCGCTAACCTACACCCTAAATTAACATTAGGTGCTCTAAAAATAGTAATTTCTCTCAACTTTTGACATACAGCCGTGTGTTCACACTATACGAGGCATGGGGATTTGATTTCTTGTCACAGGTTGATTAATGACCTGAGTTACACCCCATGGACTGGACGTGTTGCAATGTCTATTGGTACAGTCGGTGTAAGTCTGTCTGTATGTTCAGCTACCTCATAGCGTTATTAACTCCATTTCCTGAGTTACAAAAGGTTGTTTTAATGTCAGTGACAATCAAGGAAATTTCCCTGGTCACAAACAATTTTTAGAAAATTGGAGATTTTAACATTTTTTGTTGTTGCATAATATGCGATATGTCAAGAAATGGGAAAGGGGAATTCCTACATCAATAGAAACAAAATCACCACTCAGGAGTCACCATTAGTAGTAATTAGGAAGGTACAAGGCAGGGTTTGGATGTTTGACCACAGCAAAATGTCAAATTTTGAAGAATTTGTGTTTTGATGCGGTAATTTTTACGATGGTATCGCAATCTAGGGTTAAGGGAGTGGTACCATACAGGATGGCATGGAAAGTGTTTTTTGAAGACTGCTCCACGGGGAGTTCAAAAGTAAAAGAAGAAGATGTCCTTGATAAAAGGATCATTACTTGTGTTCATTATATGTTAATAAATATAACGGAAAACAACCAAAATTAACTAAAATAACTTGATTTACAAATAAATTTTTTAATTAGAGTTCTAATGTAGCATAAAGTCTAGATTGAAACTTGAAGAAGTATACTTCAAATATTAGAAAAGGTATATTTTGAAATTTTAAGAAATATAGTTCAACAATTAGACAAGGTCTAGATTGAAACTTTAAGAAGTATAGTTCAAATATTAGACAAGATCTAGATACAAACTTTAAGAAATATAGTTCAAATATTAGACAAAGTCTAGATAAAAACTTTAGGAAGTATAGTTAAAATATTAGATAAGGTCTAGATGTAAACTTTAAGAAATATAGTTCAAATATTAGACCAGATCTACATGTAAACTTTAAGAAGTATAGTTCTAACATTACATTGGTGCTACATGATACTCTCCCTAATGGCATTAATTAATTTTGGGGGACAAAGATAATTTAAGCTATAAAAAAAAAAAAGTAAAGTACCCCCGTCACGCCAAGTGGCGTATAGGGAAATATGGTGTTAGTGACCCTATATTTTACAGACCTTCAGCACATGATTTTTGGGGTAATATGGTCGGTATTACGCCCATGCTACTTTACTTTCCCAGAAAAAAATCCGGTACCCATTTAAGGCTGGGTGAACCCGGAAGCCGTCGGTTGGGATTGAACCCTACCCCTTGTCCTTTGTAGTCCAGTTCACTAACCACTGAGCTATTGTGGCTCAATTTAAGCTATAATTATGATAAATATTTGTATAATTATTGTATGCATGGTGTGTTACATTGTTTTGCATCTCCTTGACTTTAAAAAGATTTATAACTGTTTTTAATCAGTTTGTACGTATGACCATTGGTGTAATGACAGACAGTTGGTAGCATGCAATCATGATAAGTCAGTAGTTTGGTAAAATATTAGTGTCTTATGCTGTGTGCTAATTTTGTTAAACAGCTTCTCAGCCTTGCTGAATCTGCCAATTTTGGATAACAGATTCGATAGCAGAATGAACAAGATATAATTGTAGTACTTGGCCTTGTCTCCTTTCTCCTTCACCTTTTGTCTTCTGAATGTGATAGCAACGCTGTCTCAAATGTTGTCATGACTCCTAAGTGTTGACATGACGGATGGGAGTTAATCAGTTTACACATCTGATAACTGGTATTCTTTACGCTTGTCTTCTGTGTCTTGGCATAACCACAATATCATCTTGTGCCATACCGGTTGACATAGGTGATCATGTCCTTCCACAATTTTCTATCTACAGTGCATCGTATCAGTTCTATTGTTGACTGTTTTCCATGCCATGACAACAAAGTATCTAGTATCTTCTCTCTTTGCTGTCCACGAGCTCTCTTTCCCTGTATTTTGCCATTTGTAACAAAATACTCCAACTTTCCTATTCTCATGACATGGCCAAAAAAATGTTGATTGTTTCTTTCTGGTGATTTTTTGGAGTTCCTTTTTTGTATTGCCTCTCTGAGAATTTCCTCATTGGTTTGTTTAGCTGTCCAGGGAGCTTTCAATATTCTTCTGAGAAATCCCATCTCTGTGGCCTTTAATCATCTTTCATTTGTTTTCTACTGTCCATGATTCACTTCCATAAGTCAGAATTGGCTCCTTATAGTATAGCACCAATGAACTCTCTCACTTCTATTGACATAGACTTGTTGCATAAGACATTTTTCATTTTCTGAAATGCTATTTTGGCCTGAGCTATTCTGCTTTTTATTTCTGTGGTACATCTTCCATCTGATGTTATTATTGTGCCCAAGTACTTGACATGTTCTATTGCTCAACAAACCACAATATGGGAACTGTAAGACGGTTCTTTGTTGCTTCAGAAATTCAATTGTATCAAGATTGCTATCAAATCTGGATGAACTATCGCTACTTTGTGCTAACAGGTGCTGTATTTCTTTCAAAACAAACCACAGGTTACATTTTTCTTATTGATTCAGTTACTGTCTAAACTATATGTTCTATGTTATGACTTGGTAGGGCATCACCTTCTTCAGTTTGATTTAAAGTAATAAAGTGCCCTGTCATGCCAAGTGGCATATAGGGAATATGGTGTTGGTGACCATAATTTTTATAGACCTTTAGCACTTGATATTTGGGGCAATGTGGTTGGTATTAGGCCTGTGTCATTTTACTTTCCCAGAAAAAAATCTGGTACCCATTTAAGGCTGGGTGAACCCAGTAGCCGTCGATTTGGATCGAACCCGACCTCTTGTCCTATGTAGTCCAGTTCACAAACCACTGAGCTATCATGGCTCCCTGAGTATGATTTATTTTCAGTAATTTATTGAACCATAAACACATTGCCAGTAAGCCTGGTGGCTATATGGCCATGAGCAAGATTTACAGAAAGCAGTAAAATTTAGACAAGAAATGACATTGCAGATATAGACAATATTTCAGGTGAACGAAAGATAGATAGATAGCGTGACATTTTTTCAAACTTCACATTATGTGTAGAGCAGAAACAAACTGTCACTAAATTTATATATATTATTCTGGCAATTTCACTTTCCATATTTGGTAATGACATCTAAAGCTTTCTCAGATTTTACCGTAAAGGGGTTGTATATTTTGTTCCTAAGTGATTTTAAGTATCTAAAGAATGACTAGCGATTTATGAGATTTTCTTTGTAACCTAATTAAGAATTGTTAAAACTGAACAAAGGAATATATTCCCCCAATTTACTGTTTATAATGTATCAAGTTTCTAAGTGATAAGCTACTAAGAGAGTGGAAAAAAATGTTAATTAAGTACTGACAATTTACCTGATACTGCAACTATAATTTTGTCCATTTGTGTTACTGTCTAATTTATAATATATAAATGCTAATTGTTTTATTTACTGCTCTCAACTGTTCTACAATGCTCCATCACATTCTCCACATTAATGTTTGCTTCCGATAATTCTCTAGTTCTGTCAAGAGTGTTCTTAAACAGTTCATGTATATAAACACTCTTCATATGAATCTATAGTCAAAGTTCATCTCAGTGAATGAGTGTTTAGATTGAAGCTTGGTGTAATGACCGCATCATTTATTGTTTGGGGGCCTCGGTAGCCTAGTTGGGAAGATTACCTGACTGGACTACCGACTTTTGGACAACTTATGTTCGATTCCTGCTGGAAGTGGTGTGAGTTGGTTTGAAAAAAAATACCCCTGTGGTCGACCCAGCCATTGACAGAAATGGGTACCAGGGTATTACTCTGGGATGGTGAGGAATGCCGCCTCGCATCGTGAGTTTTGATGCTTGAAACAAATCTATCCAGAAGTCTCAGAACAATTCTGTGTAGGTGGCTGAACACATATGGGGGAAAATTCTCGTGCTAGTGGAGCTTGGTGTAATGACTGTATCAAAGTGATTGTGGAGCTTGGTGTAATGACTGTATCAAAGTGATTGTGTTTCTTCTTGATTGTTGTAAGATTTATATTTTTCCGGTGAATTTCTTAACATAGATTTTGGCTTAGCTCGAAATTCAAAATGAGTTGATGGCTTTGACTCATTTCTGAATTTAATTTGATGATTCAGATATAATTATCTGCCTTCAATTTAAAACTCTCAGATGACATGAATCTCATATCATATCAATTCTGTTTCAAATTAAAACGTGTTGAAGTATGAACCAAATTATAGAGAGAACATTTCAGAACACAAAATAGGTTATTGGAAAACCTAGAACTGTTGAATCATTAGAAGGGGGGTTTTGAATTAGAGATTATGTCACACCCCACTACTGGCTCCTTATTCAACAGAACACTGAATGTGTTAACATCTGTCTACATTATGTTCAAAGCAAAATTTTACTTTTTCTGGTCATTTGAAAAAGTCCTGTGGTTACAGCAAGAGAACCTGTTAACTTCACGTGTCGGTTAGCTTCAGATGTTGGTTAGCTTCATATGTCAGTTAACTTCATATGTTGGTTAGCTTCATGTGTCAGTTAGATTCACATGTCAGTTAGCTTCACATGTTGGTTAGCTTCATGTGTCAGTTAGCTTCACATGTTGGTTAGCTTCATGTGTCAGTTAGCTACACATGTCAGTTAGATTCACATGTTGGTTAGCTTCATGCATCAGTTAGCTTCACATGTTGGTTAGCTTCACATGTTTGTTCGCTTCAAATGACATTTAGCTTTACAACCGTTTTTGGGGGTACTCATATTTTTTCCTGTTGATGAGTAATTGTTTCAAGCCGGACCTCACTGCTGAGGCCAGAGGTGGTTGCTGCTGAGAGAAATCACAAATAAAAATCCCAACTGGTGCAACCGGATTTAAACTCACAACCTCTCTGTCTCGAGACCAGTGTCTTGCCCTGAGACCAACCAGTCCTCCCAAGGTGAGACATCAGTATTGCTCCCATGAATATAATTATATTCCTACCAGAGAGTAAACTGGATTAGAAATCTATTTACATTTAACGAACTAGAAAGGGTTTTAGACGCTCCATGCGGAGCATAGGTCTTCAACAAACACTTTCCAAGCTGTCCTGTTTCTTGCCATTCTTTTAAGATCATTCCATGTTTTCCCCATCACCTTCATCTCTGCTTCCACCTGTCTTATCCAAGAATATTTTGCTCTTCCTCTTTGTCTCCTCCCCTTGGAATTACAAAAAAAGGGCCTGTTGTGTAATACTCTTCATTTGGCTTCCACAGTATGTGACCTATCCAGCGCCATTGCCTTTGTTATTTCTCTTTGTCCACTGGTATTTGACTAGTACTTTCCAATAATTCTAAGTTATTAAGGAATGTAGATTTAAAGAATGTAGATTTAAAGAATGTAGATTTTAAAAATGTAGGTTCAAAGAATGTAGATGATGTCAGAAAATTTTGATGAGAGATTTTCCAATTTCCCTATAGAGGTGTACTTGATGATAGTTTTATTTAAAAAAAAAAAAAGACACTAGATCCATTATTTGTTTCTTTTTCACTTCCAGACACTGCAAGTGTTTATTTTCTAGTTGTCAGGGATTTTTTTATAGCCTTAGAACCATCTGAAAATGTCTTTATTATTTATTTTTAATTTTTAAATTGAATCGTGTCAGCAAGGTAAAAAATTGTCCACACCTCCAGGTGTACGGAGAGTGTGGTGTTAGTGACCATGTTTATTTATGACCAGCGGCAATTTTTTTTTTGGGTGATGTGATTGGTACCACCCGGTTGGCGTAGGCGATCATGTCCCTCCACAATCTTCTATCTACAGTGCATCGTATCAGTTCTATTGTTGACTGTTTGCCATGCCATGACACTAAGCTAGCTAGTATTTTTATGTCTTTGTCGTCCGCGATATCTCTTTCCTTGTATTTTGCCTGTTGTAACCAAATATTAGTGACACTGTGACCTTCCAGGCATGTCGTATGAGGCGACTAAGGAGGTTGATCGATGGCTTGACAAGCTGTCATTGTAAAAAGTATTGTTATGGAAACAGAACCATAAATTTTAGAAGCAGTGATCTCCGCAATATGGGCCACTTTGGCACGCAAGGTTTCTGTTTTTGAGATTGTGGCTCTGCCCTATGTGCCGTCTTCGGCTCGAAAGGATAATAGATAGATAGATAGATTGGTACCATGTCAGGCCATCTTTGCTTCCAAGAAAAGAACGAAACTCCTGTACTCATTTTTAGAGGTTGGGTGGACCTGATGCCTTTTTTGTGCAAAAAGAAGGAAAATAGCTAGTTCTGGGAATTGAATCTGGACACAAGAAACAAATCAAGACACAAGAATAAAATCAAGACATATATCAAGACACAAGAATAAAATCATGACACAAGACACTAATCAAGACACAAGACATAAATCAAGACACAAATCAAGACATGAGACATAAATCAAACCATGAGACATAAATCATGGCATGAGACACAAATCATGGCATGAGACACAAATCAAGACACAAGACACAAATCAAGACATGAGACATAAATCACTGCATGAGACACAAATCAAGACACAAGACACAAATCAAACCATGAGACATAAATCACGGCATGAGACACAAATCAAGACACAAGACACAAATCAAGATGAGTTGAACTGGAAATTGAACCTGAATACTGCTGATCAGCATCAAACCACTCAGCCACTGAAGCTGCCAAAATGATAAAACATACAAGATGATGAAACCGTAAGAAGCTTGATATTTATTGATGTAACAACCGGTGTGGCGAACGCTTCTTTTTCTGCATACACCTCTAGATGTTAGTGTTGATAATTTTTTTTTTTAAATGAGTTCACGAGCTCAAGGCTGGTGACATCTCCATGTAGCTTGTCCCAGTGATGGCCGTAAAAGCTTTCTTTGTTCATCATATGTTGAGTTTTTACGATTATTCACTATTTTGCTCATACTTTTCTTAAAAAAATGTACAGGAATAATTTTAAGTAGAAGTCAGAACAAATTACTGTTATTAAAATTTGAATTAAAATACTCCAAAAAAGATATAAGGAGTGTGTGTGCGTATATTGATTTATGTCTTGAGTTATTTGAAGACTAATGAGCAACTTGCAATTTTATGCACTTAAGTTTTTTTCCTATTTTGCGTTTGCCAGCTTTCACCTCAGGTGAAGTCCTTAGAGACTAGGAACTGAATTTTTCATGTTAATCTGTTTTTTCCAGTAGCCATGTGCACAGTGGTCCCTCGCCACACAGGCAGATAACTCTGTTTTCAGAGGTACTCATATTTTTCAAATTTTCAATTTTATTTTTTTAATGATTCAAGCCAGGCCTTACTACTGAGACCAGGGGTGGTTGTCGCAGAGAGAAATCACAAATACAAATCTAAATTGATGCAACCAGGATATGAACTCTCTCTCTCTCTCAAGGCTGGCATCTTGCCATGAGACCAACAAGTTAACCCCACTGAAGGTTTTCAATCAAATGTTTTGAAGGTCCATGGTGTTGAAAGATTTTTAAAAGTGGTGTATGTTTGTATACCCCAGTGGATGGTGAGTCCAAATACAGCGTAATGTTTTTCTTTCTTTACCAGATACTCCCCTTTGTTGTTCGCCCTTAAAATCCTTCCTGCCTTCCTTTCTTTCACCCGATGACTACTAACGGAATTGACGTACTCATCGCCATCCGTCCTTAGAAGGACATTAAGTGGGCATAGATACGTTGGGTTGTAAGTTTGAACTGTGATGTTTGTGCATTTTCACCCAACACATCTGACTTTGCCATGTTATTTTTGAGTACCAGGTTGTCTTCCCTATTCGATCCCTACTCACTTGGCCAGATTAGACTGGTTTGTCTGTTTTTAGAGAAACCGCGAAGAGGTAAAGTAGGATCTGGATGGCTCTGGTTCACCAATCCTGGCACAAACCATCAGCTGTGGTCACTGACAGCTGTTCACCCTTAAAATTATTTTAAATGACATTAGCTGCATTATAGATTGCAGCAAGGTGAGATATCTGTGCTATTTAGTCCGAAACTTTTATTTTATTTTGGCATTTTAATAATACTGCTTTTTTTCACTTTCTTCTTAATCGTTATTCATTTGGCTAGACTGGTAATTTTAGTCTGTCTTTAGGACAACCATGGGGGATTGGGTGGGAGCCGCAATAGCTCAGTGGTTAGTGAACTGCACTACAAAGGACAAGAGGTAGGGTTCGATCCCAACCGACTGCTTCTGGGTTCACCCAGCCTTTAATGGGTACCGGGTTTTTTCTGGGAAAATAAAGTGGCATGAGCGTAATACTGACCACATTACCCTAAAATCATGTGCTGAAGGTCTGTAAAATTTATGGTCACTAACACCATGTTCCCTAGACGCCATTTGGCGTGACGGGGTACTTTACTTTACGGGGAATGGGTGATCTTGAGGTAAGACGTCAGCCTGTGGATAGAAAGGTTCTAGGTTTGAATCCTGGCACGCTTGATGGGAATTTGTGGCTTTGAATCTGTGGTTTCTTTGTGGCCTTACCTTCCCATGGTTTGTAGGTAGTGAGATCCGATGTCTAGCCCTCTCTGGGTAGTGAGATCTGATATCTAGCCCTATCTGAGTAGTGAAATCTGTTATCTAGCCCTCTCTGAGTAGTGAGATCTGATGTCTAACCTTCTCTGGGTAGTGAGACCAGATGTCTAACTCTCTCTGAGTAGTGAGATCTGATGTCTGGCCTTCTCTGGATAGTGAAATCCGATGTTTAGCCTTCTCTGATAACGGGGAAAAACAGGAGATCCTGTGTGTACTTTGCACATGTTAAAGAATCTTTGGCAGTTGGAAATAAAAAAAAAGTAGAGTAGACAAGGAATGGCTGCTGCCCAGGCAAAATTAATAGGAACAAAATCTACCAAAAATGTTTCAACTCTTGATAAAAATGAGAGTACCTCTGAAGTCAGAAAATATCTGCCTGTATGGCGGGGGACACTTGAGCACACAGCTGCTAGTGTGGAAAATAGGAAAAATTTGTAATCACGCAAAATTCAGTCCTTCGGGGCATTGCAAGAGATATAAAGCTGGCGTGCACAAACAATAAATAAACTAAGAACCACCATTTGTAAAAGATAATACATTAAGATTCCACAATCTTCTTTTCTTCTTCGTTTTTGGCCACAAACATTATTTTTATTTGGCCACAAACACCTCTTTTATTTGGCCACAAACACCTCTATTATTTGGCCACAAACACTTCTTTTATTTGGCCACAAACACTTCTTTTATTTGACCACAAACACATCTTTTATTTGACCACAAACACATCTTTTATTTGGCCACAAACACTTCTTTTATTTGGCCACAAACACTTCTTTTATTTGGCCACAAACACATCTTTTATGTGGCCACAAACACTTCTTTTATTTGGCCACAAACACTTCTTTTATTTGGCCACAAACACTTCTTTTATTTGGCCACAAACACATCTTTTATTTGGCCACAAACACATCTTTTATTTGGCCACAAACACTTCTTTTATTTGGCCACAAACACATCTTTTATTTGGCCACAAACAAAGTAACACTTGACCTGTTAGGGAAACATCTATTTTTTATTTTGCACGTTCATGGCCATTCTTCACAATCATGCCATTCACATTGTATGGGTTTCCCTTAATATAGTAAGAATTTTTCTAAAATATATTTGTATGGGAAAACAAACCATTTGTGTGACTTTTGCATCTATTCCTATCTGAAATATGTATGTAGACGTGCAAAAATATCTCTGATTATACAAGTACTAGTCATTGATAACAAGCATACGTTTTAAACAGATTATAAATATTGCAATACTTGGGTGCAAAAATAACATAAGATGGAAGATGGTCCACACACAAAAAAAAGCAGAATAAACTCAGGCTAAAATAGCATTTCAGAAAATTAAAAACGTCTTATACACAACATGTCTATGTCAATAGAAGTGAGAAAGAGAGTTAATCGGTGCTATATAGAGCCAATTCTGACATATGGAAGCGAATCATGGGCAGTAGACAAACAAATTAAAAGATGATTACAGAGATGGGATTTCTCAGAAGAATGTTGAAAGTTCCATGGAAGGCTATAAAGACCAATGAGGAAATTATCAAAGAGGCCAACACAAAAAGTAAAAAAAAAGTAAAGTACCCCCGTCACGCCAAGTGGCGTATATGGAAATATGGTGTTACTGACCCTATATTTTACAGACCTTCAGCACATGATTTTTGGGATAATGTGGTCGGTATTACGCCCGTGCTGCTTTACTTTCCCAGAAAAAAATCCGGTACCCATTTAAGGCTGGGTGAACCCGGAAGCCGTCGGTCGAGATCGAACCCTACCCCTTGTCCTTTGTAGTCCAGTTCACTAACCACTGAGCTATCGCGGCTCCCAACACAAAAAGGCAGCTTGTAAAAAACATCAGAAAGAAACACTCAATATGTTTCGAGAAGATGAAAGTTGCAGTTCTTGGTTACAACTGGCAAAATACAGGAAAAGAGACATCGTGGATGACAAAGAGAAATCGTGGATGACAAAGAGAAATCGCGGACAACAAGAGAGAAGATACTAGATAGCTTGGTGTCATGGCACGGAAAATAGTCAACAACAGAATTGATATGATATGCACTGTGGATAGAAGTTTGTGGAAGAACATGATCACCTACGCCAACCAGCACATGATGATGAAGAGTCAGTCATAGCAAACATACATTTTAAACAGACTATAAACATCGCGGCCAATAAGCCAAGCTACATGGGCACACATTAACAATAAAAATGTAGGTTTATTGCAAGTTTGTGAGTAGCAACTGTGGCCTAGTGTAACCTGGAAGATGTGGTCAAAACTAATTGTGTCTAACCTAGACGCACGAAGACATCAAAACTAATTGTGTCTAACCTAGACGCCCGAAGACATCAAAACTAATTGTGTCTAACCTAGACGCACAAAGACATCAAAACTAATTGTGTCTAACCTAGACGCACAAAGACATCAAAACTAATTGTGTCTAACCTAGACGCACAAAGACATCAAAACTAATTGTGTCTAACCTAGACGCCCGAAGACATCAAAACTAATTGTGTCTAACCTAGACGCACAAAGACATCAAAACTAATTGTGTCTAACCTAGACGCACAAAGACATCAAAACTAATTGTGTCTAACCTAGACGCCCGAAGACATCAAAACTAATTGTGTCTAACCTAGACGCACAAAGACATCAAAACTAATTGTGTCTAACCTAGACGCCCGAAGACATCAAAACTAATTGTGTCTAACCTAGACGCCCGAAGACATCAAAACTAATTGTGTCTAACCTAGACGCACGAAGACATCAAAACTAATTGTGTCTAACCTAGACGCACGAAGACATCAAAACTAATTGTGTCTAACCTAGACGCACAAAGACATCAAAACTAATTGTGTCTAACCTAGACGCCCGAAGACATCAAAACTAATTGTGTCTAACCTAGACGCCCGAAGACATCAAAACTAATTGTGTCTAACCTAGACGCACGAAGACATCAA
Source organism: Megaustenia siamemsis (assembly GCA_032433765.1). Lineage (NCBI taxonomy): Eukaryota > Metazoa > Mollusca > Gastropoda > Stylommatophora > Ariophantidae > Megaustenia > Megaustenia siamemsis. The sequence continues at coordinate 6,784,323 of JAVIAB010000145.1, read as the reverse complement.
AACTAATTGTGTCTAACCTAGACGCACGAAGACATCAAAACTAATTGTGTCTAACCTAGACGCACGAAGACATCAAAACTAATTGTGTCTAACCTAGACGCACGAAGACATCAAAACTAATTGTGTCTAACCTAGACGCACGAAGACATCAAAACTAATTGTGTCTAACCTAGACGCCCGAAGACATCAAAACTAATTGTGTCTAACCTAGACGCACGAAGACATCAAAACTAATTGTGTCTAACCTAGACGCACGAAGACATCAAAACTAATTGTGTCTAACCTAGACGCCCGAAGACATCAAAACTAATTGTGTCTAACCTAGACGCACGAAGACATCAAAACTAATTGTGTCTAACCTAGACGCCCGAAGACATCAAAACTAATTGTGTCTAACCTAGACGCACGAAGACATCAAAACTAATTGTGTCTAACCTAGACGCACGAAGACATCAAAACTAATTGTGTCTAACCTAGACGCCCGAAGACATCAAAACTAATTGTGTCTAACCTAGACGCACGAAGACATCAAAACTAATTGTGTCTAACCTAGACGCCCGAAGACATCAAAACTAATTGTGTCTAACCTAGACGCACGAAGACATCAAAACTAATTGTGTCTAACCTAGACGCCCGAAGACACCAAAACCCCAAATCAAGCAAACATGCTAACCTGAATCCGGAAAAGAAAGAATAAATATGCCAGGACTTTTCCCCATTTGTAAGTCATTTTTGGGGGGTCTGGTGAACAGGTTTGCCTTCAAAACAATATAGGTGGTTTACACAGGGTCCTTCAAGTCTGGCGCACACTCTTCATTTCCATTTTATTTTATCCATGGAATCAGTTTCATTGCTGTCAGGCATTCCCCATATCCGCTCCACTATTGTCACAGCATTTCCCCATGATGAATCTGTAAATTCTATTAACAAGGTTGTTCCGGACATGTCCTTCTCGACTGCACAGGCGACGATTTCAAATCTCCTTAGTCGCCTCCTACGACAGGTAACAGTGGCTCTATTCTTTTCTCCCTTCACCGGGGTGGCGTCGGTAGCCACATGGGGGTACATATACATTTATTTACCAGTACCCTCAAATTGAAGCCTCGATTGCCTTTAGTTATGTGTCTCCGACATTCTTCCATTGCTTTGTAAAAGTCAAGTAAAGATTCCCTCCCCTTGCTTGGCGCATGAGGAATATGGCGCTAGTGACCAGATTTTTCTACCACCACAACACATTTTTAGGGAGCCGCGGTAGCTCAGTAGTTAGTGAACTGGACTACAAAGGACAAGAGGTAGAGTTCGATCCCAACCGACGGCTTCCAGGTTCACCCAGCCTTAAATGGGTACCGGATTTTTTTGGGGGGAAAGTAAAGCAGCATGGGCGTAGGACCGACCACATTACCCCAAAAATAATGTGCTGAAGGTCTGTAAGATTTAAGGTCACCAACACCATTACCATTTTCCTTATACGCCACTTGGCGTGACGGGGGCTCTTTACTTTGACAGCACATTTTTGGGTGATCTGATCGGTATCACGCTAAGCCGCCTTAACTTCCCTGAAAAATCTCTAGTACCAATTTTTAGAGGCTGGGTGAACCCGGAAGCCTTGTTGGTCCAAAAAAAATCCACCACTTCTAGGGATCGAACCCGGATTCTTTTGATCAGAAAGCGAGCACACTAACCACTCAGATGCCTTGATTTGACTTTAGCGTTACACGCTACCTCTATGGGAACAGCCAATCAAATTACCCCATATTTCAACTTTCAGACCTGGCATTGGAAAGTCCAGATAATTTGGCACAAATTCAAGACATAATTAGATACTTCAATTGCTCCACTATAAATAAAATAAATAAATGAAATACATGTCTTGCCACAATTCTCTGACAGTGACAATGTCAGTGACTCTGACAATATTTATGTCACAACACCAAGCTAACTATAATATATATATATATATATATATTGTCAGAGATCTCTCTTTCCCTGTATTTGTCAGTTTTAACCAACTACTCCAACTTTCATCTTATCATGACGTGCCCGGAAAACGTTGATTGTATCTTTCTGATTTTTTTTTTTTTAGTAGCTCCCTTTTTGTGTTGGCCTCTGTGAATTTCCTCGTTGAGTTTTTAGCTGTCCAGGGAACTTTCAATATTCTTCTGTGAAATCCCGTCTCTGTGGCCTCTAATCGTCTTTTCATTTGTGTGTCTACTGTCCATGATTCGCTTCCGTAGGTCAAAATTGGCTCTATATAAGCACAAATGAACTCTCTTTGTCTCTTTATATAAAGCTAAAAAGATTCCTCACTATATAGTTTAGAAGTTCGCATTATTTAGTTCTTCAGCCCTACTCTGTTGCCTTCAAAATCAGGACTATCCTATATAAAGTTACACAATTAATTTACATGATTTTGTTGACATGATCAATTTCTGGTATCATAGCTTGTAAATAAAATAATGTTATTGATTAGTTTGTTACTAATGTGAGCATACCCATTCATCCAGTATCTGTATTTGTTGTGTTTTCTTTGCTGTACAAATACTAATAATATTGGGAAATAATACACATAATGAGCTTGCTTGTTTCTCTGATTAAAAATTGAGCTCTTGTTTGTTGCCCTCATTTTTAAAAAAATGTGAACTTGGTTATTTTTGGTAAAAATGTTTTAAAGTCTTCTATGATCTACAAAATAGACGTGAATCAAGGACAATAGGACAACAGACAAGAAAATCAATGGAGACTGTTGAAATGTGGTTTTTACAGAAGAATGTTGAGAATACCACGGACAGCTAAGAAGAGTAATGAAAACGTTCTGAAAGAGACCAAAGCAAAATAGAGAGCTAATATCCAACATTATGAAGAAACAATCATCATTTTTCGGCCATGTAATAAGAAGGGAACAGCTGGAATATATTGTAACAACTGGGAAAATTGAAGGACGAAGAAATAGAGGGAAGCAAAGATAAAAGATACCAGACAGCTTAAGACAATGGTTTGGTAGAAGGTCAACAACAGAAATGATAAATAACTGTCGAGATCGAAAATTGTGGAGAGACATGATCACCTACGCCAGCAGGCAGGGTGCCTGATGATGATGATGATCCACAAATAGTGCCAATATGGTTACCACTTTCTTAATAATAAATTACCATACGATTACAAACGAAAACCTTTGAGAAAGAACTGCGCAGGTCCTAAATAAGAATGGAAACCATGAAAAATAAATGGGAATGGATTGGCCACACATTGCAAGGAGCAATATTGCAAGACAGTCAATGAACTGGAATCAACAAGGAACTAGGAAAGTTGGAAGGCCCAAGCATAACAGGAGAAGAACCGCCGAGACAGAAGCAAAAGTGCCAGGGTGGGCGTGGGCTCAGTTGGAGAAGATATCACAGAACCGGGTCTGTTGGTAGAGTGTGGTTGTAGCCCTTTGCTCCACAAAGAACTAGGAAAGTTGGAAGGCCCAAGCAGACCTGGAGAATTTTCCAGACGGAAGCAAATGTGCCAGGGTGAGCGTATGTACAGTTGGAGAAGATAGCACAGAACCGGGTCTGTTGGTAAAGTGTGGTTGTAGCCCTTTGCTCCACAAAGAACTAGGAAAGTTGGAAGGCCCAAGCAGACCTGGAGAATTTTCCAGACGGAAGCAAATGTGCCAGGGTGAGCGTATGTACAGTTGGAGAAGATAGCACAGAACCGGGTCTGTTGGTAAAGTGTGGTTGTAGCCCTTTGCTCCACAAAGAACTAGGAAAGTGGGAAGGCCCAAGCAAACCTGGAGAATTTTCCAGACGGAAGCAAACGCGCCAGGGTGAGCGTATGCACAGTTGGAGAAGATAGCACAGAGCCGGGTCTGTTGGCAGATGGTTGCAGTCGTTGTTTCCATTGTGAGTTGCAAGGTAGAGGTCAAGTAGGTCAAGTTCGCTGCATCTATAAAGCAAATTACAAAGCTTTTTAAATGGTCTAAACACACTACTTTAATGTCCCCTAACATCTACAAATAAAACAAAATTTTCCCTAACATCTACAAATAAAACAAAAGGTCCTCTAACATCTACAAATAAAACAAAAAATCCTATAACATCTACAAATAAAACTAAAAATCCTATAACATCTACAAATAAAACAAAAAATCCTATAACATCTACAAATAAAACAAAAAGTCCTCTAACATCTACAAATAAAACAAAAGGTCCTCTAACATCTACAAATAAAACAAAAAATCCTCTAACATCTACAAATAAAACAAAAAGTTCTCTAACATCTACAAATAAAACAAAAAGTCCTCTAACATCTACAAATAAAACAAAATGTTTTCATACTGGCGAAGGTGATCATGTCTCTCCACAACTTTCGATCTCGGCAGCTATTTATCATTTCTGTTGTTGACCTTCTGCCAAGCCATTCTCTTAAGCTGTCTGTTATTTTTTTCTCTTTGCTTCCCTCTATCTCTTCGTCCCTCAATTTTTCCAGTTGTTGCAATATATTCAAGTTGTTCTCTTCTCATTACATGGCCAAAAAATGATGATTGTCTCTTCCTGACATTGGAAATTAGCTCTCTTTTTGCTTTGACCTTTCTCAGAACATTCTTCATTACTCTTCTTAGCTGTCCATGGTAATCTCAACATTCTTCTGTAAAACCACATTTCTACAGACTCCAGTGATTTTCTTGTCTGTTGCCTTATTGTCCATGATTCACATCCATATGTTAAGACATGAGTAAATAGAGAAACAAAAACAAGAGAACTCTATAACGTCATCACATGACAATTGTTGCGGCTTCTAGAAAGGTCAGAACTAAAACTTAGAACCTTCAATTACTTGTGGAAGGACATACAAGGAAATCAAGAAGGAGAAGAATGCCTTTGTACATAGACACGCATATATCATATATTATATGACATAGAATTCACAAAATATTACGCGAGGCAGCAAATGGAGCTGTAGAAAATATCTAAAATAAACATAAAATAGCTGAACCTAAAGAGAGACGAAACTACGACGTTTCGACAAAAGTCTTCATCGGGTAAAAAATAACAAAAAAACACACGCACACAATGCAATTATCTTATCTACCTCAAAAGTGCAAAATGAAGGGTTGACTTGTGGTAGGTCTTCCGAAAGACCAGAAGAGGAAATCCAGTTCTGGTTATTCATACCTAACACGAGTCAACCACTTTTCCATTTTTTAAATGTGTTCATCATCATCATCGTGTGCCTTCTCCGCAACGAAGGTTGGCTACAATGGATCGCCATTCTACTCTGTTTCTTGCTTTGATGGTGCAGGCTGTCATAGATTGACTTGTCCATCTTTTGATGTTACTCGTCCATGTTAGTCTTGGTCTGCCTCTGCCTCTTTTACCTTGTATTTTTCCGTCCAATATTACTTTTAGTAGGCTGTTGTGTCTTTTAACATGCCCCCAAAATTTCATTTGAATGTGTTCAATTTAAATGTGTTATTGTTGTTATATTTGTTGTTTTGTGCTCCATGAAGGTTTTTGCGGAAACGTCATAATTTGTCTCGACTCTCCCTAGATTCAGCTGTTTAATGCCATTTTATATTTGTTGTATATAGAATGCCTTTGCCACGGTGGATTCAATATACTAAAATAGTAAATGAAATGTTTCATATTAACGACACAATACTGACTAGGAGATAGATGTTAACACCAAAGACTAAACTAACTGCCCCATTGTTATCATCTATCTTTAAGGAGCTCCAAATATCGCCACTTTTGTTGTTGCATGTAGGCGTGGAGCATAAGAACTCACACGTAGGGTAGACACCGCTTGGCTCGTCACATTTCTCAACATTAGCTCTGCCATCAAAATTACATCCACGGTACAGGGAATTGAGTCGTTTGTACTCTGGAGAAAAAACATGATCATAGCTTCAACGTCGGGTCTGTTTTCTATAGCCAGTTAATTCAGTGAGGGACGGCGATGGTGGGTTATGATTGCTTGCGTTCGCCCGATGACTAAAGGAGTATTCCTCTTCATCATCCGCACTTAAAAAGGACGTTAAGTGGGCGTGTCTGCGTTGTGTTGTGGTTTGCAGTATAACTGTGATATTTGCGCCTTTCGGCGCAACACATCCGACTTCAGCACAAGGTAGTGGGTTATAATATAAAAGGGGAAGTTATATATTTATAGGAGAGGCTGTAACATAAAGGGGAGGTTATAATATAAAAAGGGAAGTTATATTATTAAAGGGGAAGCTATTACATAAAGGGGAAGTTATATTATTAAAGGGGAGGCTATTACATAAAGGGGAGGTTATATTATAAAAGGGGAAGTTATATTATTAAAGGGGAAGTTATATTATTAAAGGGGAGGCTATTACATAAAGGGGAGGTTATATTATAAAAGGGGAAGTTATATTATTAAAGGGGAAGTTATATTATTAAATGGGAGGCTATTACATAAAGGGGAGGTTATATTATAAAAGGGGAAGTTATATTATTAAAGGGGAAGTTATTTTATTAAAGGGGAGGCTATTACATAAAGGGGAGGTTATATTATAAAAGGGGAAGTTATATTATTAAAGGGGAAGTTATATTATTAAATGGGAGGCTATTACATAAAGGGGAGGTTATATTATAAAAGGGGAGGCTATTACATAAAGGGGAGGTTATATTATTAAAAGGGAGGCTATTTCATAAAGTGGGTGTTATAATATAAAAGGGAAAGTTATATTATTAAAGGGGAGGCTATTTCATAAAGTGGGTGTTATAATATAAAAGGGAAAGTTATATTATTAAAGGGGAGGCTATTTAAAAAAGGAGGTTATAATTCAAAGGGTAAGATTTAATATAGAAGGAGGGAAGGCTATAAAATAGAAAAAGATGATGTAATATAGAAGGGAAGGTTATAATATAAAGTATATTAGAATTATCATCGTGTGCCATACCGGTTGATGTAGACGATCATGTCCTTCCACAAATCTCTGTCCACCGTACATTGTATTAATTTTGTTGTCTGCTGTTTTCCATGCCATGGCACCAAGCTATCTAGTATCTTCTCTCCCTTGTTGTCCGCGATCTCTCTATCCATGATTCTGCCAGTTGTAACTAAGTATTCCAACTCTTCTCTTCTCATGATGTGCCCGAAAAATGTTGATTATTTCTTTGTGTTCTTTTTTTTTTAAGGAGCTCCCTTTTTGTGCTGGCCTCTTTGATAATTTCCTCATTGGTCTTTTTAGCTGCCCATGGAACTTTCAACATTCGTCTGAGAAATCCCATCATTGTGGCCTCTAATCGTGTGGTCTTTTCATTTGGTTGCCCACTGTAGAAAAACCTGGCCACCGTTGTTCCCGCCATTTGTTTAGAGATATGTCCTTATGTTGACATTAACTAGTTTGTAATTGTGTGTTTGTGTGTTTAGTTTGTTAGCTATAGCTGATTAAGGCTTTTGCCGAAACGTTGCAGTTTGTCTTGTCTTTCAGTTAGACTAGTTGCTCAATACCATTTTATTATTTATTTTGTGTTTTCTGCCGTTATTCTCGCGGCTCCACCTAGTATTTAATATATTTTAAAACTATATTTGATCTGTGCTTATCTCCTTTGTCTACTGTCCATGATTCGCGTCCACAGGTCAGAAGTGGTGTCATTTATGGTTGTATATCAGTTGTAGAGACAATGGCTGTCATCTCCGACTTGTACGGTCACTGCCACGAAGGAAATTAACGACAAACTACCCCTCTTATAATGTCGAGAAAATTTATGTAAAAAAAAATAATAAAAGCAAAAGAAACAACAATAAAAAAAAACACGTAGGATAAAAGGGAAGAAAAGAAAATGAAAGAAAATATAAAAGTAAAAGTTCCCTCACGCCTTGCCTAGGCGTAATGGGAACATGATGTTAGTGACCATATTTTTCCATGATCACGGTATATTTTTGAGTAACGTGGTCAATATCACGCCGGGCCGCCTTTACTTACAAGAAAAATCTCTGGTACACATTTTTTAGAGGCTGGGTGAACCCCGGAGCCTTGTCAGTCCGAACAAAATGTCCACCACTTCTGGGGATCGAACCCGGTCACTTCTGGTCAGGAAGCGAGCACTAAATAATAATAAGAAAATATTAAAACAAACTAAAGAGCCGAAACATTTGCTCAACAAGGTCTACTTCTGATGATCAGATTATCTCCTGCTGCAAAGCTCTATATAAAGAGCTTCTTATAATCATGGGAAAAGATGATATTATAACCTGTATTGTGTTAGAACATCTTCTTCTAAAATATAGAAGAGTAGGTTAGAATATGAAGGAGAGGACACAATACAGAAAGGAAGGTTATAGATTAGAATTTAGATTGTTAGATCATTACAGCTTAGGAGATTCTAGAAATGAAGTCTCTAGCCAGATCTCCCACAGAACGTTGCATTCATCACAACCCGTCTGAAAGAATCTCTGTCTCTAGCCAGATCTCCCACAGAACGTTGCATTCATCACAACCCGTCTGAAAGAATCTCTGTCTCTAGCCAGATCTCCCACAGAACGTTGCATTAATCACACCCGTCTGAAATAATCTCTGTCTCTAGCCATATCTCCCACAGAACGTTGCATTCATCAAACCCGCCTGAAAGAATCTCTGTCTCTAGCCATATCTCCCACTTCTTGTATCATATTGAAGGTTTCTTTGATAATCTTCTACTTTTTTTTTTGGTCTGTCTCTGATGCATCGTCCAGGAACCATGCCTTCCGTTATTGTTCTTTCCCGCCCGCCTTTCCCTGTGACCAAGTATTGTAATGTCTTCTCTAGAATGGTGTTTTAAAGCCAATTCTTTTGAATGTTTAAGTCTTTTAATGTCTTCATTGCTCTTTTTCATTATCCAAGCCATCTTAAGGAATTTTCTGTAGTGTTTTACTTTGAATGAATCGGTTTTCTTCCTTGCTGATTGCTAAATTGTCCATGATTCACAACCATATGTTGCCAAGGAGAAGAAGCAAGATACATGTCAGTAATTTGAATTTCACTGCTTTGCTGGTACTGTGCTACGTGTTCTTCATGGCGTTTAATTTTTGTCTTCCTAATGCTGATCTATGGAAGCGAATCATGGACAGTATTCAAACAAATGAAAAAACGATTAGAGGTCACAGAGATGGGATTTCTCAGAAGAATGTTTAAAGTTCCCTGGACAGCTAAAAAGACAAGTGAAGAAATTCTCGAAGAGGCCAACACAAAAAGGGAAGTCCTAAAAACGTCAGAAAGAAACAATCAACATTTCTCGAGCACATCATGAGAAGAAGAAAGTTGGAATACTTGGTTACAACTGGCAAAATAAAAGGAAAGAAAGATCGCGGACGAACGACAAAGTGAGAAAGTACTGGATAGCTTGGTGTCAAGGCACGGAAAACAGTCAACAACAGAACTGATATGAAGCACTGTAGATAGAAGATTGTGGAAGGACATGATCGCCTACGCCAACCGGTATGGCACATGATGATGATGATGTGCCGCGATAGCTCAGTGGTTATTGAACTGGACTACAAAAGACAAGACGTCGGGTTAGATCCTGATCGACGGCTTCCTGGTTCACCCAGCCTTAAATGGGTACACGATTTTTTTCTGAGAAAGTAATGCGACACGGGCGTAATACCGACCACATTACCCAAAAATCATGTGCCGAAGGTCTACACAATTTATGATCATAACCACCATATTCCCTATATACCACTTGGCGTGACGGGGCACTTTACATTTTTATTTTACTTTTATTGCTCATCTTTTTTTTTTATCTCTTTCTGGCACTTTCCACTGTCGCTTACAATCTTACAGCTAGCTCTATAGAGGGGGGACATATTTATAAATTATGTTTGGGTTGTTGTAGATTTTATTAATATTTTTTGGTTGTGTTTAATCTGTCAAAGCCTGTGAGTGGTGCCTCATTATCCCCAAGGTTGACGAAGTCTGTCAGTGGTGCCCCAATGGTCCCCAGGTTGATAAAGTCTGTCAGTGGTGCCCCAATAACTCCAGGTTGATAAAGTCTGTTAGTGGTGCCCCAATAACCCCAGGTTGATAAAGTCTGTCAGTGGTGCCCAATAACCCCAGGTTGATTAAGTCTGTCAGTGGTGCCCCAATAACCCCAGTTTGATAAAGTCTGTTAGTGGTGCCCCAATAACCCCAGGTTGATAAAGTCTGTTAGTGGTGCCCCAATAACCCCAGGTTGATAAAGTCTGTTAGTGGTGCCCCAATAACCCTAGGTTGATTAAGTCTGTTAGTGGTACCTCAATAACCCCAGGTTGATAAAGTCTGTTAGTGGTGCCCCAATAACCCCAGGTTGATAAAGTCTGTTAGTGGTGCCCCAACGACCCCAGGTTGATTAAGTATGTAAGTGGTGTCCCATCGATTCCCAGGTTGATTAAGTCTGTCAGTGGTGTCCCATCGATGTCCAGGTTGATTAAGTCTGTCAGTGGTGTCCCATCGATGCCCAGGTTGATTAAGTCTGTCAGTGGTGTCCCATCGATGCCCAGGTTGATTAAGTCTGTCAGTGGTGTCCCATCGATGTCCAGGTTGATTAAGTCTGTCAGTGGTGCCCCAACGAACCACGGGTTTATGGGAAGAACAAAGTCTGATGAAGAAGAAGACACCACGAATAGAATCAACGAAATAAAAGACGATAGAAACAAGCAAGATCAACTTTTTAAAATAAATTATTATACTTTGACACAGTCTTACTGTTTTAGCACAGTAGGGCTGAAAATAAATGCAGAGAAAACTAAAGTTTTGAGGATAAATGCTAAAAGTACAAAGAAAGTTACATTTAGGGGAGTTGGACTAGAAGAAGTGGATCACTTTAAATACATGGGAAGTTATATTTCATCAAATAGCGACACTGAGAAAGAGATCCCTGCCAGAATAGATATGCCAGACGAGGCATTCAATAATAGACTTATAAACATTTGGCCATCAACTAGTCTCCATCTCAGCACCAAGCTTAGAATTTACAAGTCAAATGTGTGATCTATACTCCCATGGGCAGCAGAAACGTGGAGAATGATCCATAAGATAGAAAGTCGAGTAAGAGGATTTGAAGGTCGCTGTCTTAAGAAGATTCTAAACATCAGTTGGGATCAACACATTATGAACAAAGGGGTTGCCAGATCAGGCATTAACAACATCAATCAAGAAGTGAAAAGAAGATGTTGGAAATGGCTAGGCCACGTTCTACGAATGGAACGAACAACGTATTGGCATTAATGTCGACATCGCCTGACAAAAGAAGAAAAGAAATGTCAAAGTGGGGACATGGCGACGAACCAAGCATGAGGAAATTATAGAGGCTGGTAAGTACGGGTGAGAGTTGTCCATGCTTGCTCCAGACCGGATTAGGTGGAGATCTCTTGTGAGTGCCCTATGCTCCAACCGGAGTTCAGAGGATTAAGAAGAAGATACTTCAACAACAGACGTGACATACCGTTGGTGTAAACAGCCCTCGTCTCACAGCCACCAGATGCACAGCTGACCACGGAAATCTTGCTGAAATTCGTCACGTTTGTCGCACACTCAAGGTCCGTAGTTCCGTCTCCAGCAAACGTGTACGTGCACGATAGACATAGCACGCTGTCACCTAGCAACGAATATCAACTATGGTGATACGTTATAAGCTATTGATGTTCACAATAAAATGTGTCTACAATTGAACATGTTCATGTTGAGCTATAATTATTGTAATACAAAGAACCTTGACGTCATTAGATATTAAACCATAATTTGGAGCTGACGGGCCGCACTGGTTTCCTTCATTATCTGGAATTTGCTGGGACTCTACAGTGACCCACATCTCATTGCCAGGTTGTTTTAACACAGACTGTTACCTAATGGACCAAATGGGAGGTGAAATGAGGTCTTGATCAATTTTTGGTCGTTGATTTTGCTATAACAACTACAGAACGAGTCACCTGAATTGTACTTTCTAGTTAGGCAGTGCTATGTTCAAGAATTAGTGAAAGAAAGGGCGGTCAGAAAATAAGCGACTACCAATTTATGGTTATGTATACGGCTACTGTATGGTAGGGAATAGGGAAACCTCTTCCTCATATGATTCCCCGAATTATCGCCTCGGAAGTTTCCCTCTATAATAATATCCATTTATTATTATTTGTTTCCAGTATAAAACCACTGGAAACTACTATTCGTGCAGTTTCGTCCAATAAATGTTTGTCTGCAACACAAGTATTCAGTCCTACTTGGAGATACTTGCCTTAATAGGAAAGTACAGAAATACAATTTATTTCCGATCTGTGATCGTAACCCAATGCTATAGTCATGAGAACACCTGCGCAAAAGACATTGTCCACGATAGCTGATTTTTTTTTGGTTAGTTGAGTGGCAGTGTTCCCTAGCGTTCGGCTTCTCGTGGCAAGGCAGTGCCAAGGCGTACCAGTTCGATCCTTCGGACTAATGTTGTTCTTTGTGTTTTCCTGTTGTTGTTTATTTGTCATTTTTTTCTGAGTGCTGTAATACATACCTCTTCCTCTATGTGGTCCGAAGCAGGATCGAACCCATACTCCATGGCACTGCGCCTTGCCACGAGAAGCCGAACGCTTGATACACTGCCACTCAGTTAACTTAAAAATGAGCTATTGTGAACAGTGTCTTAGGCGAAGGTGTTCTCATGACTATAGCATGGGGTTACGATCACAGATCGGAAATAAATTGTATTTCTGTACTTTCCTATTAAGGCAAGTATCTCCCAGTAGGGCTGAATACTTGTGTTGTAGACAAACATTTACTGGACGAAACTGCACGAATAGTAGTTTCCAGTCTAATGGACTAACCTATCACTAATAATTTGAGAGTCATAATGGGCTAACTTATCTATAATAATTTGAGAGTCATAATGGACTAACCTATCACTAATAAGTTGAGATTCATAATGGACTAACCTGCCTCTAATAAGTTGAGAGTCATAATGGACTAACCTATCACTAATAAGTTGAGAGTCATAATGGACTAACCTATCTCTGTTTACTTTGAGTCATAATGGACTAACCTATCACTAATAAGTTGAGAGTCATAATGGACTAACCTATCACTAATAAGTTGAGAGTCACAATGGACTAACCTATCTAATAATTTGAGAGTCACAATGGGCTAACTTATCTATACTAATTTGAGAGTCATAATGGGCTAACCTAACTATAATAATATTAGAATCATAATATACCGTGTACAACCTCTGACTTATGAAAAAAACATCCTAAGTGCAGTAAGAAGGAGTTACAAGTTTTAATGGTTACAAGAAAACAATTTCATAAAACGAAGGAAAATATTTCAATCCTGTTTTGTTAAAAGAAAAATATCCAACAAATAAACTGGGTGGTTCTGTGATAGTTTTTGCTTGTCTTCAACATCGAATTATTTTTTTTAATGTTGAAAACTAGTTTTAGAAGAAAGAAGAAGAATATATAAGAAATGGTATTTGTTGTTGATTGTTGATCTGGTGTTTAGTAAAGTGCGGCATCAGTTTTACCTGTTGAATGATTGACAGCGAAGGTAAGGATCAAAGAGCAGAGGATGACATGCAGTGTGCTGCCGTTCTTCATTCTGGCGTTACTGAAAGAGTTCAAACACGGTCATTATGTGACTAGCAATTCTATAAAAAAAAAAAAAAGACGAAAAAAGTGGTATGGTGATAGCTTTACGCGGTAATGGACAAAACAAAAATCGACGTTTCGGCCAAGTAGGCCTTCAGCTGGAACAACAAACAACAACACACAAAAATATATATAAGGACCTTATGTATGACCTTGAAGATCTTAGATTGTGCAGATTATATGGTGCCCCAAAGTGACGATATCAACAAGTTGCAATATATTACATATACGCTATCATCCATGGTGAAACAAAATAAAACTTGAAATCAACAAGGATAAAACAACAATAATGAAAAATATACCAGAAAAGATACTGGACAGCTTAAAAGAATGGCTTGGCAGAAAGTCAACAACGGAAATGATTAATAACTGTCGAGATAAAAAGTTGCTGAGAGACATGATCACCTACGCCAGCAGGCACGGTCCTTGATGATGATGATGATGATGAATGAAAAATAAAAATACAACAGAGGGGAATACATATCTAAAACTTCAGGCAATGGAAAGAGTAGTTTACTCTAAATGTCTTAGTAGTAATATAGATCAAGAAGGTGAAACACATAAAGAGATAAGAAGGATAGCAAAAGCAGCAATGAATAAAAAACAAAAACCTGAACAAAATATAGAAATAAAAAATACTTTTCAAGAAAACCGAACTTAGAATACCAAATCAAACGTATTTTATCAACACTTACCTACTCAAGTGAAAGCTTGGAAAGATCAAAGGAGATCGAGAGAAAACTAAACACTTTCGAAGACAAATGCCTAAGAAAAATACTCTGTGTGCAATGGTATGAATTCAAGACCAATAAAGAGATAAGAGAAATGGTCATGCAACCAACAATCTCATCTACAATGGAATGGATTGAAGACTAATATAGAGATAAGAGAAATGGTCATGCAACCAACGATCTCATCTACAATGTAATGAATTCAAGACCATAAAGATATAAGAGAAATGGTCATGCAAACAACGATCTCATCTACAATGTAATGAATTCAAGACCAATATAGAGATAAGAGAAATGGCCATGCAAACAACGATCTCATCTACAATGTAATGAATTCAAGACTAATATAGAGATAAGAGAAATGGTCATGCAACCAACGATCTCATCTACAATGTAATGAATTCAAGACTAATATAGAGATAAGAGAAATGGTCATGCAACCAACGATCTCATCTACAATGGAATGAATTCAAGACTAATATAGAGATAAGAGAAATGGTCATGCAACCAACGATCTCATCTACAATGGAATGAATTCAAGACTAATATAGAGATAAGAGAAATGGTCATACAACCAATGATCTCATCTATAATGGAATGAATTCAAGACTAATATAGAGATAAGAGAAATGGTCATGCAACCAACAATCTCATCTACAATGGAATGGATTGAAGACTAATATAGAGATAAGAGAAATGGTCATGCAACCAACAATCTCATCTACAATGTAATGAATTCAAGACCAATAAAGATATAAGAGAAATGGTCATGCAAACAACGATCTCATCTACAATGTAATTAATTCAAGACCAATATAGAGATAAGAGAAATGGCCATGCAAACAACGATCTCATCTACAATGTAATGAATTCAAGACTAATATAGAGATAAGAGAAATGGTCATGCAACCAACGATCTAATCTACAATGGAATGAATTCAAGACTAATATAGAGATAAGAGAAATGGTCATGCAACCAACGATCTCATCTACAATGGAATGAATTCAAGACTAATATAGAGATACGAGAAATGGTAATACAACCAATGATCTCATCTACAATGGAATGAATTCAAGACTAATATAGAGATAAGAGAAATGGTCATGCAACCAACGATCTCATCTACAATGGAATGAATTCAAGACTAATATAGAGATACGAGAAATGGTCATGCAACCAACGATCTCATCTACAATGGAATGAATTCAAGACTAATATAGAGATACGAGAAATGGTCATGCAACCAACGATCTCATCTACAATGTAATGAATTCAAGACTAATATAGAGATAAGAGAAATGGTCATACAACCAATGATCTCATCAACAATGGAATGGATTGAAGACTAATATAGAGATAAGAGAAATGGTCATGTAACCAACGATCTCATCTACAATGGAATGAATTCAAGACTAATATAGAGATAAGAGAAATGGTCATACAACCAATGATCTCATCAACAATGGAATGGATTGAAGACTAATATAGAGATAAGAGAAATGGTCATGCAACCAACGATCTCATCTACAATGGAATGAATTCAAGACTAATATAGAGATAAGAGAAATGGCCATGCAATTACGATCTCAACTACAATGGAATGAATTCAAGACTAATATAGAGATAAGAGAAATGGCCATGCAATTACGATCTCAACTACAATGGAATGAATTCAAGACTAATATAGAGATAAGAGAAATGGTCATACAACCAACGATCTCATCTAAAATGGAATGAATATTCAAGACTAATATAGAGATAAGAGAAATGGTCATGTAACCAACGATCTCATCTACAATGGAATGAATTCAAGACTAATATAGAGATAAGAGAAATGGTCATTCAAACAACGATCTCATCTACAATGGAATGAATTCAAGACTAATATAAAGATAAGAGAAATGGTCATTCAAACAACGATCTCATCTACAATGGAATGAATTCAAGACTAATATAGAGATAAGAGAAATGGTCATTCAAACAAAGATCTCATCTACAATGGAATGAATTCAAGACTAATATAGAGATAAGAGAAATGGTCATTCAAACAAAGATCTCATCTACAATGGAATGAATTCAAGACTAATATAGAGATAAGAGAAATGGTCATTCAAACAAAGATCTCATCTACAATGGAATGAATTCAAGACTAATATAGAGATAAGAGAAATGGTCATTCAAACAAAGATCTCATCTACAATGGAATGAATTCAAGACTAATATAGAGATAAGAGAAATGGTCATTCAAACAAAGATCTCATCTACAATGGAATGAATTCAAGACTAATATAGAGATAAGAGAAATGGTCATGCAACCAACGATCTCATCTACAATGGAATAAATTCAAGTCTAATATAGAGATAAGAGAAATGGTCATTCAAACAAAGATCTCATCTACAATGGAATGAATTCAAGACTAATATAGAGATAAGAGAAATGGTCATGCAACCAACGATCTCATCTACAATGGAATGAATTCAAGACTAATATAGAGATAAGAGAAATGGTCATTCAAACAAAGATCTCATCTACAATGGAATGAATTCAAGACTAATATAGAGATAAGAGAAATGGACATGTAACCAACGATCTCATCTACAATGGAATGAATTCAAGACTAATATAGAGATAAGAGAAATGGTCATACAACCAACCATCTCATCTACAATGGAATGAATTCAAGACTAATATAGAGATAAGAGAAATGGTCATGTAACCAACGATCTCATCTACAATGGAATGAATTCAAGACTAATATAGAGATAAGAGAAATGGTCATTCAAACAAAGATCTCATCTACAATGGAATGAATTCAAGACTAATATAGAGATAAGAGAAATGGTCATTCAAACAAAGATCTCATCTACAATGGAATGAATTCAAGACTAATATAGAGATAAGAGAAATGGTCATTCAAACAACGATCTCATCTACAATGGAATGAATTCAAGACTAATATAGAGATAAGAGAAATGGTCATACAAACAACGATCTCATCTACAATGGAATGAATTCAAGACTAATATAGAGATAAGAGAAATGGTCATTCAAACAACGATCTCATCTACAATGGAATGAATTCAAGACTAATATAGAGATAAGAGAAATGGTCATGCAACCAACGATCTCATCTACAATGGAATGAATTCAAGACTAATATAGAGATAAGAGAAATGGTCATTCAAACAAAGATCTCATCTACAATGGAATGAATTTAAGACTAATATAGAGATAAGAGAAATGGACATGTAACCAACGATCTCATCTACAATGGAATGAATTCAAGACTAATATAGAGATAAGAGAAATGGTCATACAACCAACCATCTCATCTACAATGGAATGAATTCAAGACTAATATAGAGATAAGAGAAATGGTCATGTAACCAACGATCTCATCTACAATGGAATGAATTCAAGACTAATATAGAGATAAGAGAAATGGTCATTCAAACAAAGATCTCATCTACAATGGAATGAATTCAAGACTAATATAGAGATAAGAGAAATGGTCATTCAAACAAAGATCTCATCTACAATGGAATGAATTCAAGACTAATATAGAGATAAGAGAAATGGTCATTCAAACAACGATCTCATCTACAATGGAATGAATTCAAGACTAATATAGAGATAAGAGAAATGGTCATTCAAACAAAGATCTCATCTACAATGGAATGAATTCAAGTCTAATATAGAGATAAGAGAAATGGTCATACAACCAACGATCTCATCTACAAGTAGGAAGAGAAGATGAACATATATCGGACATGTGTTGAGAAGAGACAACAAAGTAATTTCAAAAAGGCTCTTCTATGGGGAAACATCAGGATACAGAAAAACAGGAAGACCTAGAGAGACACTAAAAAGAACACTTATAAGAGAAGCAAAGTTGTCAGGCATAAACTCATAGGATAAGATCGAGCATCAAGCCCAGAATAGAAGTAGATGGAGACAAATAATACGAGCCATATAAAACGTCTAGCAACGAGGAAAGGATCAAGATATCAAATACACATATTTTTTCCCCTCGACGCTGTAAGTCAGTGGAAGACAGAAACAACAACAAAACAGAACTAAATGCGGACAAGTTTGGCATTTACTTACCCTAATGCGATTTACAGACCAAATTAGTTATATATGTTGAACACTGTAATATGATCACCAGAAAACACAAGATTCGTGTACGTAACCAACTGTTGGTGTTTATAAACTGCACCCTGAACGCAATTTTCTAAACCGTAACATGAATTCCTGTAACAATCACTACAATCTTTTCAGGGATTATTTTATGGATAAGTTACTACGGATGCAGATTATCCACGGTTGTTGGTAGAGTTCTAAATTAACAGTGGCGTGACGAGGGAAAGACAAGGTAGGTGGGGGTCATGCAGTAGAAAGCTGCTAAAGCCGATCTGTAAGGAAAGTTTGAGTCGCTTGTTCGAAGATATTCTCTCGATAATCTGGTTGAACATCAATGATGATTTTGTAGAGGCTAAATAATTACGATAATTAGTGGTAGTAGCTGTTGTAGCAGTTGTAGTAGTATTTGTGTTTGTTGGTGTAGTAATTGCAGCAGTTGTTGTAGTATTTGTTGTTGTAGTATTTGTGTTTGTTGTTGTAGTATTTGTGTTTGTTGTTGTAGTATTTGTGTTTGTTGTTGTAGTAATTACAGCAGGTGCTGTAGTATTTGTGTTTGTTGTTGCAGTAATTGTGCTCGTTGTTGTAGTATTTGTGCTTGTTGTTGTCGTATTTGTGTTTGTTGTTGTAGTATTTGTGTTTGTTGTTGTCGTATTTGTGTTTGTTGTTGTAGTATTTGTGTTTGTTGTTGTAGTAATTGTGTTTGTTGTTGTAGTATTTGTGTTTGTTGCTGTAGTATTTGTGTTTGTTGTTGTAGTATTTGTGTTTGTTGTTGTAGTAATTGTGTTTGTTGTTGTAGTATTTGTGTTTGTTGTTGTAGTAATTGCAACAGTTGTTGTAGTATTTGTGTTTGTTGTGTCGTATTTGTGTTTGTTGGTGTAGTATTTGTGTTTGTTGTTGTAGTATATGTGTTTGTTGTTGTAGTAATTGTGTTTGTTGTTGTAGTATTTGTGTTTGTTGTTGTAGTATATGTGTTTGTTGTTGTAGTATTTGTGTTTGTTGTTGTAGTATTTGTGTTTGTTGTTGTAGTATTTGTGTTTGTTGTTGTAGTAATTGTGTTTGTTGTTGTAGTATTTGTGTTTGTTGTTGTAGTATATGTGTTTGTTGTTGTAGTATTTGTGTTTGTTGTTGTAGCATTTGTGTTTGTTGTTGTAGTATTTGCAACAGTTGTTGTAGTATTTGTGTTTGATGTTGTAGTATTTGTGTTTGTTGTTGTAGTAATTGCAGCAGTTGTTGTAGTATTAATGTTTGTTGTTGTAGTATTTGTGTTTGTTGTTGTAATATTTGTGTTTGTTGTTGTAGTATTTGTGTTTGTTGTAGTATTTGTGTTTGTTGTTGTAGTATTTGTATTTGTTGTTGTAGTATATGTGTTTGTTGTAGTATTTGTGTTTGTTGTTGTAGTATTTGTGTTTGTTGTTGTAGTATTTGTGTTTGTTGTTGTAGTAATTGTGTTTGTTGTTGTAGTATTTGTGTTTGTTGTTGTAGTATATGTGTTTGTTGTTGTAGTATTTGTGTTTGTTGTTGTAGCATTTGTGTTTGTTGTTGTAGTATTTGTGTTTGTTGTGTCGTATTTGTGTTTGTTGTTGTAGTATTTGTGTTTGTTGTTGTAGTATATGTGTTTGTTGTTGTAGTAATTGTGTTTGTTGTTGTAGTATTTGTGTTTGTTGTTGTAGTATTTGTTGTTGTAGTATTTGTGTTTGTTGTTGTAGTATTTGTGTTTGTTGTTGTAGTATTTGTGTTTGTTGTTGTAGTAATTGTGTTTGTTGTTGTAGTATTTGTGTTTGTTGTTGTAGTATATGTGTTTGTTGTTGTAGTATTTGTGTTTGATGTTGTAGCATTTGTGTTTGTTGTTGTAGTATTTGCAACAGTTGTTGTAGTATTTGTGTTTGATGTTGTAGTATTTGTGTTTGTTGTTGTAGTAATTGCAGCAGTTGTTGTAGTATTTGTGTTTCTGGTTGTAGTAATTGTAGCAGTTGTTGTAGTATTTATATTTGTTGTTGTAGTATTTGTGTTTGTTGTTGTAATATTTGTGTTTGTTGTTGTAGTATTTGTGTTTGTTGCTGTATTAGTTGCAGTAGTAGTGGTAGTAGTTGTAGTAGTAGCTGTAGACGTAGTTGTAGTATTTGTGTTTGTTGTTGTAGTATTTGTGTTTGTTGTTGCAGTATTTGTGTTTGTTGTTGCAGTATTTGTGTTTGTTGTTGTATTAGTTGCAGTAGTAGTGGTGGTAGTAGTAGGTGTAGTCGTAGAGGCAGTATTTGTGTTTGTTGTTGTAGTATTTGTGTTTGTTGTTGTAGTATTTGTGTTTGTTGTTGCAGTATTTGTGTTTGTTGTTGTATTAGTTGCAGTAGTAGTGGTGGTAGTAGTAGGTGTAGTCGTAGAGGCAGTATTTGTGTTTGTTGTTGTAGTATTAGTTATAGTAGTAATGGTAGTAGTAGTAGTGGTAGTAGTGGTAGTAGCAGCAGTAGTTGTTTTTGTAACAGTATTTGTAGAAAGGGAGCCGCGATAGCTCAGTGGTTAGTGAACAGGACTACAAAGGACAAGGGGTAGGGTTCGATCCCAACCGATGGCTTCCGGGTTCACCCAGCCTTAAATGGGTAGCGGATTTTTCTGGGAAAGTAAAACAGCACGGGCGTAATACCGACCACATTACCTCAAAAATCATGTGCTGAAGGTCTGTAAAATATAGGGTCACTAACACCATATTTCCCTACACGCCACTTGGCGTGACAGGGGTACTTTACGTTTTTTTTTACTTTATTTGTAGAAGCAGTAGTAGTTGTTGTTTCTGCATTTGATGTTGATATTGTAGTAGTAGTAGTAGTAGTAGTAGTAGTAGTAGTAGTAGCTGCAGCGGCAGTAGTAGCAGTAGCAGTAGTATTAGCAATATCAGTAAAGTAGTGGTTCTCATTTAGCCTCTGTAGTGCCAACATATGAAACTGCAATTCCCAGATGTGGTGGCAACATTTTTCCCCGACTAGCAAAGCTTCTATGGTTCATCCAGCCTTTTCAAATGAGCACAAGATATCTTTTTGGGAAGTATGTACGGTCTTGTATGACATTCCCACATCACGCCCCAAAAAATGTTCCCCTGTCATTGAAAAATATGGTTAACACTATATTCTCTATACATTTGTCCAGGCAGGGGAGGAAACTGTTTACCTTTCTATAGTAATAAGTATATGAACAAAATAATGTTAAAATATATTCTGCACCATTTTTACGCTCTTATTTAACTATTTAAAAAAAACGGTTTGCTACCAATGCTAGCCATGAATTCTATACTAAAGAGCATTATCATCATTAAGTGCCGTCTCTGCATCGAAGGTTGGCTACCATGGAGCGCCATTCCACTCTGTCTCTTGCTTTGATGGTGCAGATTGCCATAGGTTCACTTGTCCATCATTTCATGTTACTCGTCCATGTTAGTCTTGGTCTGCATCTTTTACTTTGTATTTTCCCTTCCAATATTACTTTTATTAGGCCGTTGTATCTTTTAACATGCCTCAAAAATTGTCATTTGTCTTGTTCTAATTGTGTTTAGTAGTTCTCTTTTTATTTTTAGTTGTTTTAAAACTTCCTCGTTTGTTTTCTTTTCTTTCCATCAAATTCTACCTATTCTTCTATAAATCTACATTTCAGGGGCTTCTGCCTCCTAAGGTGTTTCTGCACCATACAGGAATATTGAGAAGATGTAACATTTTGCTATTTTTAGTTTTAGTCCTGGTGTTATTTGTTTTGATGTTAGTATATTTTTTATGGCATTGCAATTACTTTTTGCCATACCTATTCTTTTGTTTATTTCAGTTGTACATTTTTCTCAAGAGCAATAAGAGAAATAACCACTATAGAGATGAAACGTGTTAGACGAATGGTGGTCAACAGCCTGAGAAATAAGGTCAGAAATGAAGAACTGAGAAAAAAAAAACAAGGAATAATTCTCGGCATATATTACATAAACAACAACAGATAAAATGGTTTGGTCACGTGTTAAAACAAAGACCAAAACACACAGAGCCTTTAATATACTTTGCGACTCAAAATTCGACCATGAAAAAGATGGATTGATGGAATATAACAGACTATTACTAGAAAACATAATAGCAACAGAGGCCATCCGAAGAGCAAAAGACCACAAATTATATCTCCCCTCGACGCTGAAAGACAAAATAAGAAGGAAGGGAGGAAGAAAGAAGATTTAATAAAATATATATGTTTCTTTTTGTTTGTTTTCCTTCCTATATACATTTTTCTTTTTAAATGCCCAATTTTCAATATATTGTGATCAACATTGACCTCAGGCACCAGTATCCACGAGAACTGTTCCCTATTATATTATACTGTTACAACTCCGCCTCGAATGTGATGGAAGTGGCGCTAAGTTAGCGCAAGTATACACCAAGCCGAGACAATTACGACCATGACCTCAACACATGAAACTTCAACAGTGAGAATCAACAGCATGTTTGTCTCCCCGCTTCAGCTACTCCATGCTTTGTCAGACTAGTTAAACTATTTACTTGCCCCTTAAGGGTGGTGCACTAGTGTCTTAATCAGCCCAGAACACTGATTCTGGCTTCAACGATGAGCTACCTGGCAATGACTGTGTGGAGCTTAATCCTTGCATGCCTCTTGTGGCCAGTTTTTTTTAAAATGCATTTTGATTTTTAATCTCATTTGTTCAGTTCTTTCAAAGGACGTGTCACTAGAAAATGAATCTCATTTTGTGTGACAACAACCGGTTAGGACGGGGTAATGACAGACAGACAGACGGACGTACGGGGTAATGATAGACAGACGGACGGACGGATGGACGAGGTAATGATAGACAGACGGACGGACAGATAGACGGGGTAATGATAAACAGACGGACGGATGTACGGGGTAGTGATAGACAGACGGACGGACGCACAGGGTAATGATAGACAGACGGAAGGACGGACGATTGGATGGACGGATGGATGGATGGATGGATGGATGGATAGATGGATAGATGGATAGATGGATAGATAGATAGATAGATAGATAGATAGATAGATAGATAGATAGATAGATAGATAGATAGATAGATAGATAGATAGATAGATAGATAGATAGATAGATAGATAGATAGATAGATAGATAGATAGATAGATAGATAGATAGATAGATATGGGAAGATGGTTCAAGAAATCGATAAAGAAAACAACTGACGTCATCTAGTGTACACAAAGTGGACTCGCTTACAGGCTCCTATTACAGGACAAGGGAATCTCGTGGCTGAGTGGTTAGTGCGCTTGTTTCCTGGTGGCTGAGTGGTTAGTGCTCTTGCTTCCTGGTGGCTGAGTGGTTAGTGCGCTTGCTTCCTGGTGGCTGAGTGGTTAGTGCGCTTGCTTCCTGGTGGCTGAGTGGTTAGTGCGCTTGCTTCCTGGTGGCTGAGTGGTTAGTGCGCTCGCTTCCTGGTGGCTGAGTGGTTAGTGCGCTTGCTTCCTCACCAGAAGGGTGTGGGTTCAATTCCACATGCGACAGATTTCTTTACGGACCAACAAGGCTCTGGGGTTCACCCAGCCTCTAATAAGTTGGATCCATAGGTAAGAAAAGGCGGCCTGGTGTGATTCCGCCCACATCGCATAAACATTTACCATGAACATGGACAAAAATGGTCACTAGCATCATGTTCCCCATAGGCGTGGAAAGCACCTTTAACTTTACTTATTTTTTAAACTGCAGAACGCATTTTTCTGGGTTAACCCGGGGTGCACGCGCGCATCTATTCGTACGCCACTGTCATCTCTTACCTGTTGCAGCCCAGGTTAGATATGTTAAGAGATAAACGTAGATTTTTGGCTGTCACACTTCACATACCACCAGGTTAAAAAAGAAAAAAAAAAGATTAGCCCACTTGAACAAAGATAGACTGTGCTGTCACGATACTATCATCATTTCAGAGTAATCTTCCTTGTGTCCTGTACCGGACACGGGTGTTTGTCATTAATACTTTTGTTCTTGGAAGAGAATTAAAAGCACAAATATATATTTTTTTAAATGCTATAGGTAAAGTTTTATGTAATTGATGGACGACACAATTTTAAACGACGTTTCGGCTCAATAGGCCTTCAGCAGGAACAAACAAACAACACACACACACAGATATGTAAGTAATAAAACTAATCCTACCTTTTTGTGCATTTATTTGCCTTGACCGCGAACTTATTTCTTCCTTCTTCTTCCCGTCCTCATTTACCTTTCAGCGTTGAGGAGAAATATAATTTGGTATCTTTTGCTCTTCTGTTCTCTTCTGCTGTTATGTTTCCTAGTGTTTCTAATATTCCATCCATTAATCTTTTTCGTGGTTGTACCTTGAGTCTGGTGTCTCACAACGTTTATTGAAGGCTCGTTGTGTAGTGTTTTGATCTTTCTGCCTTATCACGTGGCCAAACTAATTTATCTGTTGTTTTTTTTTTTATGTACCCAATGGCGCGGATTATTCCTCGCTTTTTCAGTTTTTCATTTTTTAAATCTTATCTTTCTTGCTGTTTCCTTTAATTCGTCTAATGTATTTCGGTTGGTAATGGTACAGGTCTGGCATTGGTAGCACAACGTTGGGATGGACATTGTGTTGTAGAGTGCCCGTTTTGCCTCTAGAGTTATGTTGTTGCTGGGCAATCGTGGCAAAACAATGCTATTTCCAAATAATTACATTTATCTTACAATGTGACATTTGGACTACACTTAACTATCTCGAATTATAAATTATTTTCAAATACATCAAACACACACACGCGTGCGCGCACGCACACGCGCTCTCAAGATGACCTATGAAAAGATAAACGTAACTGTTGCCCATTTTGGTGCCCATCGTGACACCGCTGATCTGGGTAACAAGTGGCCATCGAACTCGAAACAGTTTAGGTTAAGGACTAGTTCCGCTAAACGGAGGAGGAAGTCAGTAGCGATAGATGTTTGGTTCCTTTTATCAGCAAATATCAACAGGGCTGAAACTAAGAATGGCAAAATGTTACATCTTGTCAATATTCTTGTATGGTGCAGAAACATGGACATTAGACAAGAAAACAGAACAGAAAATTGAAGCCTTTGAAATGTGGATTTATAGAAGAATTGGTAGAACTGGATGGAAACAAAAGATAACAAACGATAAAGTTTTAAAACAACTGAAAATAAAAAGAGAACTACTAAATACAATTAAGACAAGACAAATGAAATTTTTGGGGCATGTTAAAAGACACAACAGCCTACTAAAAGTAATATTGGAAGGAAAAATACAAGGTAAAAGAGGCAGAGGCAGACAAAGACTAACATGGACGAGTAACATCATAAGATGGACAAGTCAATCTATGACAGCCTGCACCATCAAAGCAAGAAACAGAGTAGAATGGCGATCCATTGTAGCCAACCTTCGTTGCGGAGAAGGCACACGATGATGATGGTGATCAAGGAAAAATTTGAGAGCCGGAAGACGGTCGGCGTGGGGAATAGAGGTGTATAGGAAGCAGACACCCGTAACAAAGAGGCGGTAGTTGCGGCGGTCAGCATTATCTACGCCATCTTGTTTAGCGATACAAGTTGACCTATATTAGCGAATTAGGACTTCGTCTTCGGGGACAGATGATGTGAGCATCTGTGTGACGTCACTCGGGACGCAGGCACCCCTGTAACATTCGACTTCAACTCACAGAGCCATCAGGACAAGCCTGATGTCCTAGTTACTGGCGTGGTGTCATGATCTTCTGACAGTCGTAGCCGTTTCACTTTGGAGAATTATCTGATCGCCCGTATAGGTTGCCTCGCCCCATATGGCATCAATGTATCTCTGTCTCACGGTTAAACACCTTTCCCTCCACTTTTTCGTGTTTGGTATATTCGGAACCTGCTGCTACATGTTCCTGTAGTTTGGTTTGAGGCACCATTACTACCAATGTGCATCAATATAAGTAGTGTATGTGCCGGTTTTAATGCTCTGATTGCAGGTCCATAATGCACAACCAAGCACTGTTCATGCACGGCTATGCAAAAAGATGTACGGTCGTACATGTTTTTATGCACGGCCATGCAAAGTCCGGCCGGGTGACGTGTCCCGAGCGGATGTTTTTGTTGGAGACAAATAATAATAAATGAATATTATTATAGAGGGAAACTTCCGAGGCGATAATCAGCGAATCAATTCAGAGGAAGATGTATGTTTACAGCACTCGGGAAAATGACAAATAATCAACAACAGAAAAAAATATGGACCAAGGCAGGATCGAACCCGTACTCAGTGACACAGTGTCTTGCCACGAAAAGCCAAACGCTAGGGAACACTGCCACTCAGCTAACTAAAAAATTAGCTTCGTAGGCAATGTCTTTTCGCGAAGGCTTTCCCATGACTATAGCATAAAGCTGCGTCGTAGGAAGGCGCTTTGCCACTGAGTACGGGTTTGATCCTGCCTTGGTCCATATTTGTTTCTGTTGTTGATTATTTGTCATTTTTCCGAGTGCTGTAAACATACCTCTTCCTCTGAATTGATTCACTGATTATCGCCTCGGAAGTTTCCCTCTATAATAATATTCATTTATTATTATTTGTCTCCAGTCTTAACCACTAGAAACTACTATTCGTGCTGTTTCGTCCTAAATGTTTGTCTGCAACGCAAGTATTCAGCCTTACCCTATCCGGGAGATACTTGTCTTAACAGGAAAACTATTTCCGAGCTGTGAAGGCAGCCTTATGCTACAGTCATGGGAAAGCCTTCGCGAAAAGACATTGCCTACGAAGCTAATTTTTTTTAGTTAGGATGTTTTTGTTCGGAGCCAGTGACCTATCGGTAGGCGTCGGCCGTGACCTCTCTACTCGTGATCGTGTGTGCGGCTTTATCTTAGGTAGCGAACCTGTGACCTCTCTACTCGTGATCGTGTGTGCGGCTTTATCTCAGGTAGCGAACCCATGGCCTCTCGACTTGTGATCGACTGGGTTGTTAGCGTTCAGGTAGATTGGCGTAGGAAATTTTAAATGATCGCGAAATAATAAAAGTGAATTTTAAAGTGTTACTCTTAAATAAAAGAAAATGGGGAAATGGGGTAAACCGATAGTAGTAGAAACATTAAGTATAGCGAAATAGCGCAAAATGAAAATTTATTACATTAAAAAAATATGGGTGAGAGCCTCTCTCTCTCGCCTCTCTCTCTCTCTCTCTCTCGCCTCTCTCTCACTCTGACAAGTGAATTAACCAAGTCAAATAAAACTAAACAAGATACAGCGTCCTTCCCCTCATTGTCACCAAACACTTTAAAACAACTAACGAGTAGGTACTCTACAACTGGCTGGGATTAACTTCCTTCCTTCCTTCCTTCCTTCCTTCCTTCCTTCCTTCCTTCCTTCCTTCCTTCCTTCCTTCCTTCCTTCCTTCCTTCCTTCCTTCCTTCCTTCATTTCGGATTTTTCTCCATCCACCTTTCCTTCCATCCTATCCTATCACTGTTGGAATCGGTCGATTTTTAGTTTGATTGAATGATGGAAGGTCAACCAGAATGGGCTACTCGAACAGGGGAGTCTGATAGTCAATCATAGACCTGATGCCTTCTGCCTTCACACTCGGTTTGTAAGTGGAGTGTAGTAGGATTCCACGGAAGTGATCACTAGCCATGTATCCTCGTAATTTAGAAAAGTAGAAACCAAAAACCCAACTTCAATACACTCCAGTATGAAAACACAGACCAGGACATCACTAGCAAAAATCAGATAGAAACTAGGGCCCACCTCCCACGGAACAAGAGACAAAAGGCCAAAACAGGCACACTTCATTGGACATTCCATCAAGACCTGACTGGTCCCATCGATGACCCCCGACAGATCCCCACCACCACCAAGGACACATAAGTCTCGGAGGGAAGCAACCCCTAATTTTATTACCAGAAGCCGTCTTTCTATTTGCAGAAGCCGGATTTCAAATTGTTAGAAGACGTGACAGAGGCCTTCTGTTCCAGAACTAGTCCTCACCCCAATCGACTATTCCCCTACTAAGTCTCTCTGTCAGTACAACACAAATTGACAAATTGGAGAAAATACAGAACGAAGCGCACAGTATCTTGGGTGTGTCTGAGGGGACACTCCCTGTGTAGCAATGAGGTATCTTCTTGACTTTCCAAACATGGATGAGAGAAAATAATGATCTGGAGAAAAGATAAGTATAGATAAAGAGTAACTTTTCCAACACGATCTCATCATCACAGGCAAAAGTGGGAAGGAGATAGGAAGGAAGTAGCCTCTAAGGTTAACCGCTGTGTCCCATATTCATGATAAAATGTATTCACTCAGTATACATCCACTCATTTATCCTACCACAGTATCCAAACATGTGAAATGATTGACCTCTCGCAGACAAACCCAGGTTATGAAAAGACAGAACGTGTGTTTCACGGGTGAAGATATATCCCTTCACATGTATATGAATGACCAATCACATCCATGTATTCATTCGCGCGCATGCGCAGACATATAACAATTCATCTATATTCAATTCTACCCTCTTTGATCATTATATTCGTCTTTTCCAAGCAGCACGTTATTATTTTGCTTCAAGTAATTAAATTGCTTATGTTCTCAACGAGGTTCGTGACCGTTTTCTGTTCGTAGAATGTGTATGGATAAACGTATGAATGAGTAAGGCGTGTAAGAAATATCCCAAAGTCTTATAAGTGATGACTAACCTAGTGTATCAGAGAGAAATGTGTTAGAAACATCTTAAAGTCTTATAAGTGATGTCTAACCTAGTGTATCAGAGAGAAATGTGTTAGAAACATCTTAAAGTCTTATAAGTGATGTCTAACCTAGTGTATCAGAGAGAAATGTGTTAGAAACATCTTAAAGTCTTATAAGTGATGTCTAACCTAGTGTATCAGAGAGAAATGTGTTAGAAACATCTTAAAGTCTTATAAGTGATGTCTAACCTAGTGTATCAGAGAGAAATGTGTTAGAAACATCCCAAAGTCTTATAAGTGATGACTAACCTAGTGTAACAGAGAGAAATAGAAACATCCCAAAGTCTTATAAGTGATGACTAACCTAGTGTATCAGAGAGAAATAGAAACATCCCAAAGTCTTATAAGTGATGACTAACCTAGTGTATCAGAGAGAAATGTGTTAGAAACATCCCAAAGTCTTATAAGTGATGACTAACCTAGTGTATCAGAGAGAAATGTGTTAGAAACATCCCAAAGTCTTATAAGTGATGACTAACCTAGTGTATCAGAGAGAAATGTGTTAGAAACATCCCAAAGTCTTATAAGTGATGACTAACCTAGTGTATCAGAGAGAAATAGAAACATCCCAAAGTCTTATAAGTGATGACTAACCTAGTGTATCAGAGAGAAATGTGTTAGAAACATCCCAAAGTCTTATAAGTGATGACTAACCTAGTGTATCAGAGAGAAATGTGTTAGAAACATCCCAAAGTCTTATAAGTGATGACTAACCTAGTGTAACAGAGAGAAATAGAAACATCCCAAAGTCTTATAAGTGATGACTAACCTAGTGTAACAGAGAGAAATGTGTTAGAAACATCCCAAAGTCTTATAAGTGATGACTAACCTAGTGTATCAGAGAGAAATAGAAACATCCCAAAGTCTTATAAGTGATGACTAACCTAGTGTATCAGAGAGAAATAGAAACATCCCAAAGTCTTATAAGTGATGACTAACCTAGTGTAACAGAGAGAAATAGAAACATCCCAAAGTCTTATAAGTGATGACTAAACCTAGTGTATCAGAGAGAAATAGAAACATCCCAAAGTCTTATAAGTGATGACTAACCTAGTGTTACAGAGAGAAATAGAAAACATCCCAAAGTCTTATAAGTGATGACTAACCTAGTGTAACAGAGAGAAATAGAAACATCCCAAAGTCTTATAAGTGATGACTAACCTAGTGTAACAGAGAGAAATAGAAACATCCAAAGTCTTATAAGTGATGACTAACCTAGTGTATCAGAGAGAAATAGAAACATCCCAAAGTCTTATAAGTGATGACTAACCTAGTGTAACAGAGAGAAATAGAAACATCCCAAAGTCTTATAAGTGATGACTAACCTAGTGTATCAGAGAGAAATAGAAACATCCCAAAGTCTTATAAGTGATGACTAACCTAGTGTTACAGAGAGAAATAGAAACATCCCAAAGTCTTATAAGTGATGACTAACCTAGTGTAACAGAGAGAAATGTGTTAGAAACATCCCAAAGTCTTATAAGTGATGACTAACCTAGTGTATCAGAGAGAAATAGAAACATCCCAAAGTCTTATAAGTGATGACTAACCTAGTGTATCAGAGAGAAATAGAAACATCCCAAAGTCTTATAAGTGATGACTAACCTAGTGTAACAGAGAGAAATAGAAACATCCCAAAGTCTTATAAGTGATGACTAACCTAGTGTATCAGAGAGAAATAGAAACATCCCAAAGTCTTATAAGTGATGACTAACCTAGTGTAACAGAGAGAAATAGAAACATCCCAAAGTCTTATAAGTGATGACTAACCTAGTGTAACAGAGAGAAATAGAAACATCCCAAAGTCTTATAAGTGATGACTAACCTAGTGTATCAGAGAGAAATAGAAACATCCCAAAGTCTTATAAGTGATGACTAACCTAGTGTAACAGAGAGAAATAGAAACATCCCAAAGTCTTATAAGTGATGACTAACCTAGTGTATCAGAGAGAAATAGAAACATCCCAAAGTCTTATAAGTGATGACTAACCTAGTGTAACAGAGAGAAATGTGTTAGAAACATCCCAAAGTCTTATAAGTGATGACTAACCTAGTGTAACCGAGAGAAATGTGTAAGAAACATCCCAAAGTCTTATAAGTGATGACTAACCTAGTGTAATAGAGAGAAATGTGTTAGAAACATCCCAAAGTCTTATAAGTGATGACTAACCTAGTGTAACAGAGAGAAATGTGTAAGAAACATCCCAAAGTCTTATAAGTGATGACTAACCTAGTGTAACAGAGAGAAATGTGTAGAAACATCCCAAAGTCTTATAAGTGATGACTAACCTAGTGTAACAGAGAGAAATGTGTTAGAAACATCCCAAAGTCTTATAAGTGATGACTAACCTAGTGTATCAGAGAGAAATAGAAACATCCCAAAGTCTTATAAGTGATGACTAACCTAGTGTATCAGAGAGAAATAGAAACATCCCAAAGTCTTATAAGTGATGACTAACCTAGTGTAACAGAGAGAAATAGAAACATCCCAAAGTCTTATAAGTGATAACTAACCTAGTGTAACAGAGAGAAATAGAAACATCCCAAAGTCTTATAAGTGATGACTAACCTAGTGTAACAGAGAGAAATAGAAACATCCCAAAGTCTTATAAGTGATGACTAACCTAGTGTAACAGAGAGAAATAGAAACATCCCAAAGTCTTATAAGTGATGACTAACCTAGTGTAACAGAGAGAAATAGAAACATCCCAAAGTCTTATAAGTGATGACTAACCTAGTGTAACAGAGAGAAATAGAAACATCCCAAAGTCTTATAAGTGATGACTAACCTAGTGTAACAGAGAGAAATGATATGTTACAAGGTAATCCGTGTTCCCCGCCTTCCCGATCAAGAAATCAAATAACGACAGGCGCCGCGGCAAAATCCGTTGAATGAGAATGTATTGTGGCATTCGTGTCATCTTGAGCTACAAGACCGACTAAGGCAGCAACTACGGGGGTCTCCTATATTACAACCTATCAAGGACAGCTTATCCGGTCTATTTGTAACATTGTTAAAGTTCGTAAACGACTCGTAGTTCTTTAACCAGACATATGAGACTAAAACATACAGCAACGGAATCAACTTCATCGATGACCCCGACAGATCCCCACCACCACCAAGGACACATAAGTCTCGGAGGGAAGCAACCCCTAATTTTATTACCAGAAGCCGTCTTTCTATTTGCAGAAGCCGGATTTCAAATTGTTAGAAGACGTGACAGAGGCCTTCTGTTCCAGGAACTAGTCCTCACCCCAATCGACTATTCCCCTACTAAGTCTCTCTGTCAGTACAACACAAATTGACAAATTGGAGAAAATACAGAACGAAGCGCACAGTATCTTGGGTGTGTCTGAGGGGACACTCCTGTGTAGCAATGAGGTATCTTCTTGACTTTCCAAACATGGATGAGAGAAAATAATGATCTGGAGAAAAGATAAGTATAGATAAAGAGTAACTTTTCCAACACGATCTCATCATCACAGGCAAAAGTGGGAAGAGATAGGAAGGAAGTAGCCTCTAAGGTTAACCGCTGTGTCCCATATTCATGATAAAATGTATTCACTCAGTATACATCCACTCATTTATCCTACCACAGTATCCAAACATGTGAAATGATTGACCTCTCGCAGACAAACCCAGGTTATGAAAAGACAGAACGTGTGTTTCACGGGTGAAGATATATCCCTTCACATGTATATATGAATGACCAATCACATCCATGTATTCATTCGCGCGCATGCGCAGACATATAACAATTCATCTATATTCAATTCTACCCTCTTTGATCATTATATTCGTCTTTTCCAAGCAGCACGTTATTATTTTGCTTCAAGTAATTAAATTGCTTATGTTCTCACGAGGTTCGTGACCGTTTTCTGTTCGTAGAATGTGTATGGATAAACGTATGAATGAGTAAGGCGTGTAAGAAATATCCCAAAGTCTTATAAGTGATGACTAACCTAGTGTATCAGAGAGAAATGTGTTAGAAACATCTTAAAGTCTTATAAGTGATGTCTAACCTAGTGTATCAGAGAGAATGTGTTAGAAACATCTTAAAGTCTTATAAGTGATGACTAACCTAGTGTATCAGAGAGAAATGTGTTAGAAACATCTTAAAGTCTTATAAGTGATGTCTAACCTAGTGTATCAGAGAGAAATAGAAACATCCCAAAGTCTTATAAGTGATGACTAACCTAGTGTATCAGAGAGAAATGTGTAAGAAACATCCCAAAGTCTTATAAGTGATGACTAACCTAGTGTATCAGAGAGAAATGTGTAAGAAACATCCCAAAGTCTTATAAGTGATGACTAACCTAGTGTAACAGAGAGAAATGTGTAAGAAACATCCCAAAGTCTTATAAGTGATGACTAACCTAGTGTATCAGAGAGAAATGTGTAAGAAACATCCCAAAGTCTTATAAGTGATGACTAACCTAGTGTATCAGAGAGAAATGTGTAAGAAACATCCCAAAGTCTTATTTGTGATGACTAACCTAGTGTAACAGAGAGAAATGTGTAAGAAACATCCCAAAGTCTTATAAGTGATGACTACCTAGTGTATCAGAGAGAAATAGAAACATCCCAAAGTCTTATAAGTGATGACTAACCTAGTGTATCAGAGAGAAATAGAAACATCCCAAAGTCTTATAAGTGATGACTAACCTAGTGTAACAGAGAGAAATAGAAACATCCAAAGTCTTATAAGTGATGACTAACTAGTGTATCAGAGAGAAATAGAAACATCCCAAAGTCTTATAAGTGATGACTAACCTAGTGTAACAGAGAGAAATGTGTAAGAAACATCCCAAAGTCTTATAAGTGATGACTAACCTAGTGTATCAGAGAGAAATGTGTAAGAAACATCCCAAAGTCTTATAAGTGATGACTAACCTAGTGTATCAGAGAGAAATGTGTAAGAAACATCCCAAGTCTTATTTGTGATGACTAACCTAGTGTAACAGAGAGAAATGTGTAAGAAACATCCCAAAGTCTTATAAGTGATGACTAACCTAGTGTATCAGAGAGAAATAGAAACATCCCAAAGTCTTATAAGTGATGACTAACCTAGTGTATCAGAGAGAAATAGAAACATCCCAAAGTCTTATAAGTGATGACTAACCTAGTGTATCAGAGAGAAATGTGTAAGAAACATCCCAAAGTCTTATTTGTGATGACTAACCTAGTGTAACAGAGAGAAATGTGTAAGAAACATCCCAAAGTCTTATAAGTGATGACTAACCTAGTGTAACAGAGAGAAATAGAAACATCCCAAAGTCTTATAAGTGATGACTAACCTAGTGTAACAGAGAGAAATAGAAACATCCCAAAGTCTTATAAGTGATGACTAACCTAGTGTATCAGAGAGAAATGTGTAAGAAACATCCCAAAGTCTTATAAGTGATGACTAACCTAGTGTATCCGAGAGAAATAGAAACATCCCAAAGTCTTATAAGTGATGACTAACCTAGTGTATCAGAGAGAAATAGAAACATCCCAAAGTCTTATAAGTGATGACTAACCTAGTGTATCAGAGAGAAATAGAAACATCCCAAAGTCTTATAAGTGATGACTAACCTAGTGTAACAGAGAGAAATAGAAACATCCCAAAGTCTTATAAGTGATGACTAACCTAGTGTAACAGAGAGAAATAGAAACATCCCAAAGTCTTATAAGTGATAACTAACCTAGTGTAACAGAGAGAAATAGAAACATCCCAAAGTCTTATAAGTGATGACTAACCTAGTGTAACAGAGAGAAATAGAAACATCCCAAAGTCTTATAAGTGATGACTAACCTAGTGTAACAGAGAGAAATAGAAACATCCCAAAGTCTTATAAGTGATAACTAACCTAGTGTAACAGAGAGAAATAGAAACATCCCAAAGTCTTATAAGTGATGACTAACCTAGTGTAACAGAGAGAAATAGAAACATCCCAAAGTCTTATAAGTGATGACTAACCTAGTGTATCAGAGAGAAATAGAAACATCCCAAAGTCTTATAAGTGATGACTAACCTAGTGTAACAGAGAGAAATAGAAACATCCAAAGTCTTATAAGTGATGACTAACCTAGTGTAACAGAGAGAAATAGAAACATCCCAAAGTCTTATAAGTGATGACTAACCTAGTGTAACAGAGAGAAATAGAAACATCCCAAAGTCTTATAAGTGATGACTAACCTAGTGTAACAGAGAGAAATAGAAACATCCCAAAGTCTTATAAGTGATGACTAACCTAGTGTAACAGAGAGAAATAGAAACATCCCAAAGTCTTATAAGTGATAACTAACCTAGTGTAACAGAGAGAAATAGAAACATCCCAAAGTCTTATAAGTGATGACTAACCTAGTGTAACAGAGAGAAATAGAAACATCCCAAAGTCTTATAAGTGATGACTAACCTAGTGTATCAGAGAGAAATAGAAACATCCCAAAGTCTTATAAGTGATGACTAACCTAGTGTAACAGAGAGAAATGATATGTTACAAGGTAATCCGTGTTCCCCGCCTTCCCGATCAAGAAATCAAATAACGACAGGCGCCGCGGCAAAATCCGTTGAATGAGAATGTATTGTGGCATTCGTGTCATCTTGAGCTACAAGACCGACTAAGGCAGCAACTACGGGGGTCTCCTATATTACAACCTATCAAGGACAGCTTATCCGGTCTATTTGTAACATTTGTTAAAGTTCGTATACGACTCGTAGTTCTTTAACCAGACATATGAGACTAAAACATACAGCAACGGAATCAACTTCACCTGTGGCTCCTTTTACATCACCAAAACTATAACAAAAATTGAGCCATACTACGAAAGTTTGGTGTTAAGTCATGTGAGTGGGTATGTTTAGCTAAAGATTCAGTTCTCGTATACATGCGTTGTTGATGGTGACGATGAAGAGCTGTATTGAAGGGACCACATATTCCATTTAAGAAAAGCTGTGAAGAAACACGTAATCCAAAAGTCATCCCAGCTTAATCCAAAAGTCATCCCAGCGTTATCCAAAAGTCATCCCAGCTTAATCCAAAAGTCATCCCAGCGTAATCCAGTTTAGCAAGCGCTTATTTTTATTGAACTTACTTAACAAGCGAATTTGAATTTTTTTAAAAAATATTTCTCGTGAGCTCTACTTGTTATTTCTATTGCTAGCTCTTCATAAGTTCTACTTGTTATTTTTATTGCTAGCTCTTCATAAGTTCTACTTGTTATTTCTATTGCTAGCTCTTCATAAGTTCTACTTGTTATTTCTATTGCTAGCTCTTCACAAGTTCTACTTGTTATTTCTATTGCTAGCTCTTCATAAGTTCTACTTGTTATTTTTATTGCTAGCTCTTCATAAGTTCTACTTGTTATTTTTATTGCTAGCTCTTCTTATCCTTCTCGATGGTCTGTGTTCTCATATTGGAGTGTGTTGAAGTTGGTTTTCTGGTTTCTACTGTTCTCAATTACGAGGATACATGGCTAGTGATCACTTCCGTGGAATCCTACTATACTCCACTTACAAACCGAGTGTGAAGGCAGAAGACATCAGGTCTGTGATATACTACCAGACTCCCCTGTTCGAGTAGCCCATTCTGGTTGACCTTCCATCATTCAATCAAACTAAAAATCGATCGATTCCAACAGTGATAGGATAGGATGGAGGGAAAGGTGGATGGAGAAAAATCCTGAAGGAAGGAAGGAAGGAAGGAAGGAAGGAAGGAAGGAAGGAAGGAAGGAAGGAAGTTAATCCCAACCGGTTGTAGAGTACCTACTCGTTAGTTGTTTGAAAGCGTTTTGTGACAATGAGAGGGGGGGGAATGCTGTATCTTGTTTTGTTTTATTTGCCTTGGTTAATTCAGTTTTTGGAGTGAGAGAGAGGCGAGAAGCGAGAGAGAGAGAGTGAGAGAAAGCCCATGACTATTTAAAGTTACTGTTAGATTTCCAAAGTTAGCTGATTCACAAACCGATCACGTTACCACCTTACTACAAAACACACCAACCGCTATGACACATGATGATGATGACTTCAAGTTACCATGTCAGCGATGCTCAAAACTTCGACACTAATAACACCGACAACATATTTACACCCCGTGACGAACAATCAAAAGGGATAACACCCTTTTCTCTATTTTTAGAATCATCACAACCAATACGTTATTTAAATTTGGATACATGGCCATCATCATCATTGGGTGCCTTCTCCGCATCGAAGGTTGGCTACCATAGAGCCCCATTCCACTCTGTCTCTTGCTTGGATGGTGCAGATTGTCATAGGCCGACTTGTCCATCTTTTGATGTTACTCGTCCATGTTAGTCTTGGTCTGCCTATGCCTCTTTTACCTTGTATTTTCCGCTCTAATATTACTTTTATTAGACTGTTGTGTCTTTTAACATGGCCACAAAATTTCATTTGTCTTGCTCTAATTGTGTTTAATAGTTCTTATTTCACCCTTAGTCGTTCTAAAACTTCCTCGTTTGTTTTCTTTTCTTTCCATCCAATTCTACCTATTCTTCTGTAAATCCACATTTCAAAGGCCTCAATTTTGTGTTCTGTTTTCTGGTCTAATGTCCATGTTTCTGCACCATACAGGAATATTGAGAAGATGTAACATTTTGCTATTACATGGCCATATGGTCACCGATATCAGCACACAGATACCTTAAGGGACTCAACCACGTCCACTTACACCCCCTCCCCTCACTATTAAGAGTACGAGATCGAAAGTTGTGGCGAGACATGATCACTCTACACCAACCGGCATGGTACTTGATGATGCTGTTGAGGAGAGGGGAGGGTATGGTGGCATATATTGATGATGATACATGACGATGATGATGATTTTCAGGATTACTGTTAGTAGGCTGTTGTGTCTTTTAACATGACCCAAAAATCGCATTTGTCTTGCTTGAATCGTGCTTAGTAGTTCTCTTTTCATTTTTAGTTGT
Source organism: Megaustenia siamemsis (assembly GCA_032433765.1). Lineage (NCBI taxonomy): Eukaryota > Metazoa > Mollusca > Gastropoda > Stylommatophora > Ariophantidae > Megaustenia > Megaustenia siamemsis. The sequence continues at coordinate 6,746,189 of JAVIAB010000145.1, read as the reverse complement.
TTTAAGACGTCATCGTTTGTTTTCTTTTCCTTCCATCCAATTCTACCTATTCTTCTCTATATATCCACATTTCAAAGGCTTCAATTTTCTGTTCTGTTTTCTTGTCTAATGTCCGTGTTTCTGCACCATACAAGAATATTGAGAAGATGTAACATTTTGCCATTCTTAGTTTCAGCCCTGCTGATATTTGTTTTGATGTTAGTATGTTCTTCATGACATTAAAATTATTTTTTGCCATTCCTACTCTTTTGTTTATTTCAGCTGTACATTTTCCATCACTGGTTATAGTATGTCCAAGGTAGTTGTAGTTCTGAACTGTCTCCAGGTCTATTCCTTCTATTTTGATATCCACTTGTGGGTTTTGAGTAATTTCTTTGTTTATGATCATAGTTTTAGTCTTTTTGATATTCATATCTAGCCCATATTTTTTTGCTTGTCGTGTTTATTTCATTAAGTAATTGTTGTAGATCTTTAGGATTTTCTGCTAGTAGTACAGTATCGTCAGCATATCTTAGGTTATTGATTATCTTTCCATTAATTTGTAGGCCTGGCATCTCTATGTTTTTACAAATTTGCTCAGTGTATAGATTGAACAAGCGTGGTGATAGGATGCATCCCTGTCTTACTCCTCTTTTTATATCAATGGGTGTAGAGTTCTCTTTGTTATATTTTATTATTTTGTTTGCTCCCAGTATAGATTACATATTAGTCGTATGCCCATGTCATCTAGATGTATCTCTTTTAGGCATTCTATAAGTTGTTTGTGGTGTACTCTATCAAAAGCTTTGATGTAGTCTATGAAGCAGGCATATATTGGTTTGTTTACTTCTGTGTATTTTTCGATTAATGTTCTCATGCAGAATATGGCTTCTTTTGTCCCGCTATTTTTCCTAAATCCAAATTGCTGGTCATCTAATTCAGTATTGATTTTATTCTGAATCCTTCCTTGTATAACTCTTAGCAAGATTTTTGTAACATGGCTCATTAGGCTTATTTTTCTAAAGTCACTGCCTTCAACTGCTCCATTCTTTTTAGGCAATGCAATGAAAGTTGTTTTTAGTTCATTTGGTATGTATCCTGTATGGTATATGTCATTGCATATGTCTGTAATCACTTCAATGCCAAAATCTTCTAGTGCCTGTATCATCTCTATCTGTATGATGTCAGGTCCTGCTGCTTTTCTCTTTTCATTGTTTTTATAGCTTTTTCCACCTCAGATTTTTAGATTGTATAGCCGGATGTACATTTTATAACTAGTTTCTTGTCCCTTTGATCATGAAATAGTTCTGTTACATAATCCTGCCATCTATCTATAATATCCTTATTGTCTGTTCACATTTTTCCTTTTTTTTTGTCTGCAATGCATCCACCTTCTGTGGCTTTTTTAATTTTTTATTAGTCATTCTCTTTATTTATGTGTGCATTCCTCTTAAGTCTTGTTTGCTTTCCATAGTTTCTATTTTTATACATTTTTTGGCTGAGCCAGTCTTCTTTTGCCTTTTTACACATTTTGCGTATTTCATTATCTATTTTATTGTAATGGGCAGTGTTCTTCGCTTGTCTCCTTTCTTCCATTTTTTCTAAGATGGTGTTAATTATCCATTTTTGTTTTTTGTTCTTTTCTCTTTTGGATAAGGTGTCGCAGGTTTCTTGTATGCTTTTCTTTATGCATTGCTATTTTGTGGTTACTTTTTCATCAGGATCTTCTCTTCTGTATTGTTCAATTCCTTCTTTTAGCAGCTTCTGGTATGTGTTCTTTACTTGTATTGTATAGTTATCTTTAATGTCTTTTTGAATTAAAGCTGTTTTATCTAGTGGATTTGTTGATGAATTAGACGTATGCTTGTTTCTCTTTAGTTTGATTTTCATTTTAATCACTACAGGATTGTGATCTGAATTAATATCTGCTCCTGGGTAGGTTTTGGCTTTCTTTACGCTGTTACGGAACCTTTCTTTTATCATTATGTAATCTATTTGATTCCTCTTCTTATCTCCGGGACTTTTCCATGTGTATAGTTTCCTTTTCTCTTGCTCAAAGAAGGTGTTACATATTATCAGCCTGTTTTCTTCACAGAATTGTATTAATCTTTCTCCTCTGTCATTTCTTTTTCCTAAAGCATGATTTCCTATAATGGTCTTATATCTACAACTACCTTTTCCTACTTTAGCGTTCATGTCACCCATTACAATCAAGATGTCTGAAGATTTCACTTGCTTTATAACTTTATTTAGGTCTTCATAGTATGCCTCTATTTGTTCATCTGTGTAGTCTTGAGTAGGTGCATATGTCTGTATTATTGCTATGTCGAATGCGTTTTCTTTCAACTTGAATAGTATAATCCTATCACTGTATGTCCAGTGGTTACTTATATATTTTTGTAGCTCTCTTTTTATCAGTATTCCTGCCCCCCCCCCGCCCTTTTGATTTTCTGTTGTATTTCCTGAGTATATAAATGTATATTTTTCGTCCTCTATGTACCCACATTCTTTCCATCTTGTCTCTGATATGCCTACAATATCTATATTTATTCGTTCTGCTTTTTAAATCAGATTTTCCATAGATATTTAAGAGTAACACTTTAAAACTCTCATTTTTATTATTTCGTGGTCATTTAAAAAAAAAATCACTACTTTAAAATTTTTATTTCTTTTTCTATACTTTAAAATTCTCCATTTTATTTAACATTTTAAAAACCATCTTTACAATTCACTTTTATTATTTCACGATCATTTAAAATTTCCTAAGCCAATCTACCTGAACGATAACAACCTAGTCGATCATGAGTCGAGAGGTCACGGGTTCGCTACCTGAGATAAGGCCGCACACACGATCACGAGTCGATAGGTCACGGGTTCGCTACCTGAGATAAGGCCGCACACACGATCACGAGTCGATAGGTCACGGGTTCGCTACCTGAGATAAGGCCGCACACACGATCACGAGTCGAGAGGTCACGGGTTCGCTACCTGAGATAAGGCCGCACACACGATCACGAGTCGATAGGTCACGGGTTCGCTACCTGAGATAAGGCCGCACCAACGATCACGAGTCGAGAGGTCACGGCCGACGCCTACCAAGAGGTCACCAGCTCCGAACAAAAACATCCGCTCGGGACACGCCCCCCCCCCCCCCCCAACCTCCGGGCCGGACTTTGGGCCGTGCATAAAAACATGTACGGCTGTACATCTTAGTACATGGCCGTGCATTATGGCCCCGGGGAATCGGTGTATGTAAACCGGCACATTTACTACTAATATATACAACTATCGAGTGACCTCGTCTCTAGTAGACATGCAGTACCCTTCAGTAGTTTACCGCCATTTTGTCCATGCCCATGCTGGTTTATGTACACAACAGGAGTACACGTTAGGATCACTCAGTACAACTTATGTCTACATACAGCAATTCTTGTTTCATTATAAGAGTCTATTTCGGTTGTCATTACATTCTATATTATTAATCTCTATTATTGAATTCTATCCTGTGTGTTACCGGGGCCTCATTATGAGGGAAGTAAAGAATAGTGACACTATGACCTTCCTGGCATGTCGTAATAGAGGCGACTAAGGATGTTGATTGATGGCTTGACAAGCTGTCATTGTAAAAAGTATTGTTCTGGAAACAGCGCCATAGATTTTAGAGCAGTGATCTCTGCAATATGTGCCACTTTGGCACGCAAGGTTTCTGTTTTTTTGAGATTGTGGTTCTGCCCTATGTGCCGTCTTCGGCTCGAAAGGACAATAGATAGATAGATAGATAGATAGATAGAATTCTAATCTCTTCCTTTTATACTAATTTTTCTCCTTCCTCGTCTCCCACTTCATTTTTAAATACCCACTCCCCCTCTTTTTTTTTTCTTTCGTGTTTGGCATATTTGTGACCTTCTGCCACATGTTCCTGTAGTTTTGTTTGAGTCACCTAGTACAGAAATATATACAACAATCGAGCTACTTTGTCTCAAATAGACTCTGTAGCGCCCTTGAGTAGTTTACTGGACAAAGTGGATACGTTTCGTTGATGCCATTCCGATGTATGTACACAACAGGAGTAGACATGATCACTCAGGGCATCTATATTCTACATATAGTAATTCTTGTTTAATTCTTATTCTTTTACCTTTCAACTCCCTGTGGAGCATAGGTCTTCAACACTTTCCAAGTTGATCTGTTTCTTGCCATTCTTTTAAGATCATTCCATGTTTTCCCCACCATCTTCATCTCTGCTTTTATCTGTCTTCTCCGTGAATTCCTTAGTCTTCAAATTTGTCTTTTCCCCTGGGGATTCCAAAAAAGGGCCTGTTGTGTAATACTCTCAGTTGGCTTCCGCAGTGTAGGTCATATCCAGCGCCATCGTCTTCGCTGTATTGAGTTATTGAGTTATTGAGTTATTTGCGGGTCATCATCATTGCACTCCGAACATGTCCATAGGTGCTCAGATCCCCTCCTCAGCAATTCCTTCAGTGTCCAGCGACTGACGACTCCAGTTCTATGTTGGTTGATAAGTCTTCTTACACGGCCACCAAGTTTCTCATTTCTGGCTGTGCCCATCTTAACTCCCATTTCCATCATCCGAAGAAGCGACGTTGATCTGTGTTTGTCGAAGTCCTGTGCTCTTCCCACATCTCGGAGTGCATTGATGATGTCCGCCCGATCCATCGGTTGCCCGTCCTTAACGACAGCGCAGCTAGCCAACCTGTCCGCTCTCTCATTTCCCCGTACTCCCGCATGTCCAGGGACATAGACAAAGGTGACCTTACGTATTTTGGATTTCTGCAACGACTCTACCCATTGCATGCGTACAATGTATCTCTTTATCCACTGGTATTTGACTGGTACATTTCCATAATTCTATGTTAGTGATTCCATCCTTTTATTCTGCGTTAGCATCCATTAATGAAAGTCTGTATCTTCATGATTGTCAATTTAGTTGTTCTCCATGTTTCACAGCCATATAATAGGACCGACTTAATATTTGAGTTGGAAATTTTAATTTTTGTATTTAACCTAATTTCTTTTGATTTCCATGTTTCCCAGTGCAACGAAAGCTCCTCTTGCTTTTGATATCCTTATTTTGGTATCATTTTCTGTTCCTCCCTCTTTATCTATATTACTGCCCAGATAAATGTAAGATTGTACGTCTAGAAGAGGTATTTCTCCTATTTTTATTTGGTTATTGCCAACTGTATTAATTCTCATAATGTTGGTTTTATCTCTATTAATCTTTAGTCCCAGCTGTTGTGATCTCTCATCTAATATACTCATTTTATCCTGCATCTGTTGATGGCTGTGTGATAGGAGAGCTATGTCATCAACAAAGTCTAAATCATCAAGTTATTTGGTCAGTGACCACTGGATTCCATTTCTGTTGTTTTGAATTATTTTCATATATTTTATAGTCTTGTTTAATTACAGGATTCTATTTCGGTTGTAATTAGATACCATATTATTAACCTTATCTCATTTCTCTTCTGCTAATTCTTCTCCTTCCTTCCCCCCCCCCCCATTTCCTCTAACACCACGACGGTTGTCATAGGGTCAAAACATTTCTGGTTACATTTCTGGTTACATTTCTGGTTACATTTCTGGTTACATTTCTGGTTACATTTCTGGTTACATTTCTGGTTACATTTCTGGCTACATTTCTGGTTACATTTCTGGTTACATTTCTGGTTACATTTCTGGTTACATTTCTGGTTACATTTCTGGTTACATTTCTGGCTACATTTCTGGTTTGGCTTCTCGTTGCTGAAAGGTGGGAGCCGCGATAGCTCAGTGGTTAGTGAACTGGACTACAAAAGACAAGGGGTAGGGTTCGATCCCAACCTACGGCTTCCGGATTCACCCAGCTTTAAATGGGTGCCGGATTTTTTTCTGGGAAAGTAAAGCGGTACGGGCGTAATACCGACCCCATTACCCCAAAAATCATGTGCCGAAGGTCTGTAAAATTTATGGTCACTAACACCATATTCCCTATACGCCGCCACTTGGCATGATGGGGGGTACACTTTTTTTTTTTTTCGTTGCAAGGCGCTGTGCCAAGGAGTACGGGTTCGATCCTGTTTAGGACCATATTTTGTTCTTTTTTTTTTACTGTTGTTGATTATTTGTCATTTTTTCCGAGTGCTATAAACATACCTCTTCCTCTGAATTGATTCGCTGATTATCGCCTCGGAAGTTTCCCTCTATAATAATATTAATTTATTATTATTTGTCTCAATTCTGATTACAGCCCCTACCACCAGAAGTGATCCCCCTTGGCTATTTTTCGAGTGTTTACAACATTCCATGTTGCCCTCCCCACACCTCACGGCCAGCGTCGGAGTGATTGTTAGCTGGCTCGCTGGATCCCATATCCATTATCAGCATCCGTCATCTATTGCACCCCACTCACTGCTTGTATAATTGTGGATGATGTCTGCTTTGTCTGTCTACCCAGACACTCTCGTAGACACTTGTATTCTCACCTGTGCTCAACTCTCCAGCTCCCTGGTCTTGCCGCGTGACTGTTCACTCAGTTGCTCCATTTGACCAGCCTTCTCCCAGTGAGCAGTCGGCTTCATTCCTACCACAGTTAAGTCTACATTTGTATACAATTTTATACTTATTGTATATACATTCGTATATTCCGTTTCCACCTTTTACCTATCCTTCATCCCTCTCTCTCTCTCTCTCTCTCCTCTCTCTCTCTCTCTCTCTCTCTCGTTTCACCATTTCATGTCTTGCTCCACTGCCTTCTTCTCCTTGACCTGCCTGTCCTTGTCATCGTAGATATAGAAGTAGTTATCTGTTCCCATAAAAAGATTACGAGGAAGACCTAGAAGAAGATGGATAGATGCAGTGACATGTGCCAACATGTACCAACAAAGGAAAATCACTAATTCAGACAGATCGAGCAGCTGAAGAACGACAAATGATATAAACTACGACACCTTTTCGGTATCAGCGAGAAAGAGAAAAGAAGAAAAAAGAAGACATGTTCCCATAGTGTGTGGTTGTTCTTCTCGCTTGCTGAGGAAGGCCGCATGTGGGCCGACACGTCAGTATTTTGTTGTGTTACTTTTATAGAAAGCTGTTATCATACCTTGTAGGGCTGTACGTTACAGCCCACTACTGGCTCCATGCTACCAGCTTTACCGCAGCACTGCAATTATTTGCCCGAATCCAGATAGACAGACAGACAAACAGACAGACAGACAGACAGATAGATAGATAGACAGACAGACAGACAGACAGACAGACAGACAGACAGACAGACAGACAGACAGACAGACAGACAGATAGACAGACAGACAGATAGATAGATAGATAGATAGATTTACAATTCTGTAAGGAGGGTAATCTGATCATCAGAAGTTTCCTACCTGTTACAGGTACAGTGTGGTACACCAGCCGGATATTCTTAAACCCGCTGCCCTCTAAATACCTCATATACCTGGCTGAGTCATGTGTTTGCGTACTTAAGAAAACCATATTTCTATAAACAGAATAAAATTCTCCTAAATGGTTTCATGCAATATGAGTGTCGCTTTAACAAATATTAATGTCCTCTGTTCATCATCATCAAGTACAAGGCCTGCTGGCGTAGGTGGCCATGTCTCTCCACAACTTTCGATCTACACAGCTATTTATCATTTCTGTTATTGACCTTCTGCCAAGCCATTCTCTTAAGCTGTCTGGTATTTTCTCTCTTTGCTTCCCTCTATCTCTTCGTCCCTCAATTTTCCCAGTTGTTACAATATATTCCAGCTGTTCCCTTCTCATTACATGACCAAAAAATGATGATTGTTTCTTCCTAATATTGGAAATAAGCTCTCTTTTTGCTTTGACCTCCTCTCTCAGAACATCTTCATTACTCTTCTTAGCTGTCCATGGTATTCTCAACATTCTTCTGTAAAACCACATTTCTACAGACTCCAGTGATTTTCTTGTCTATGGCCTCTGTTAGTCTGCTAATTCTGTTAGCCTACTAACTTTGTTATTTTGTGTATTTTGATAGTCTCTTATTCTTTTTGTCTTGTGTTAGCCTGTATATTATTGGAGTCTGTTATTGTGTGTTTCTGCAATATTTTGTACTCTTTTAGCCAGCGTAGTATGTTACTCTGTATAGTTGGTATGTTTTTCTGTTAGTTTGAAGTTATATTAGTTTCGGGAGCCGCGATAGCTCAGTAGTTAGTGAACTGGACTACAAAGGACAAGGGGTAGGGTTCGATCCCAACCGACGGCTTCCGGGTTCACCCAGCCTTAAATGGGTACCAGATTTTTTTCTGGGAAAGTAAAGCAGCATGGGCGTATTACTGACCACATTACCCCAAAAATCATGTGCTGAAGGTCTGTAAAATATAGGGTCACTAACACCATATTTCCCTATACGCCACTTGGCGTGACGGGGGTACTTTACTTTATAGCCTTTTAGCCTATTGATCTGTTAGTCTGCGTATATTGTTGTTAGCATAATTTGTTTGATTACTCTGGTAGTCTGTGTATTTTATCAGTTTGTGTTTTCTGCTAGTCTGTGACATCTGTCAATCTGGGTGATTCGATGAGTATGATAAAAAAAAGTGGAGGCGGGCTCTCTCCGTAGGCAATGGGTGGAGTCATTGCAGAAGTAAAAAAAAATACGCAAGGTCACCTTTGTCTACGTCCCAGGATATGCGGGAATACGGGGAAATGAGAAAGCGGACAGGTTGGCTAGCTGCGCTATTGTTGAGGACGGTCAACCAATGAATCAGGCGGATGTCATCAATGCCCTCCGAGATGTGGGAAGAGCACAGGACTTCGACAACTATGAGTCCACGTCACTTCTTCAGATGAATGAGAGTGCAGTGAGGTGACATCAATAATACATAAATAAGAAGAAAGAATGTCTCATTATATATAATGTCACAGGAGAATCAAGTATTAAACTTTACTATACTAAGCCACAATGTTCGGATGAAAGAGATTAGAGTTAAGATGGGCACAGCTAGAAACGAGAAACTTCGTGGCCGTGTAAGAAGACTTATCAACCAACACAGAACTGGAGTCGTCAGTCGCTGGACACTGCGGGACCTCCTGAGAAGAGGATCTGAGCACCTATGGACATGTTCGAAGTGCAATGATGATGACCCGCAAATAACTCAATAACAATCTGTCAATCTGAGTATTCTATCAGTCTGCCATCCTGTTAGCCCGCATGTTGTGTTAGTCTGCCATCCTGTTAGCCCGCATGTTGTGTTAGTCTGTCATCCTGTTAGCCCATATGTTGTGTTAGTCTGCCATCCTGTTAGCCCATATGTTGTGTTAGTCTGCCATCCTGTTAGCCCGCATGTTGTGTTAGTCTGTCATCCTGTTAGCCCGCATGTTGTGTTAGTCTGCAATCCTGTTAGCCCATATGTTGTGTTAGTCTGCCATCCTGTTAGCCCGCATGTTGTGTTAGTCTGCCATCCTGTTAGCCCACATGTTGTGTTAGTCTGCCATCCTGTTAGCCCACATGTTGTGTTAGTCTGTCATCCTGTTAGCCCGCATGTTGTGTTAGTCTGCCATCCTGTTAGCCCGCATGTTGTGTTAGTCTGCCATCCTGTTAGCCCATATGTTGTGTTAGTCTGTCATCCTGTTAGCCCGCATGTTGTGTTAGTCTGTCATCCTGTTAGCCCGCATGTTGTGTTAATCTGCCATCCTGTTAGCCCGCATGTTGTGTTAGTCTGCCATCCTGTTAGCCCGCATGTTGTGTTAGTCTGTCATCCTGTTAGCCCGCATGTTGTGTTAGTCTGTCATCCTGTTAGCCCGCATGTTGTGTTAGTCTGTCATCCTCTTAGCCCGCATGTTGTGTTAGTCTGTCATCCTGTTAGCCCACATGTTGTGTTAGTCTGTCATCCTGTTAGCCCACATGTTGTGTTAGTCTGTCATCCTGTTAGCCCATATGTTGTGTTAGTCTGTCATCCTGTTAGCCCACATGTTGTGTTAGTCTGTCATCCTGTTAGCCCGCATGTTGTGTTAGTCTGTCATCCTGTTAGCCCATATGTTGTGTTAGTCTGTCATCCTGTTAGCCCACATGTTGTGTTAGTCTGTCATCCTGTTAGCCCGCATGTTGTGTTAGTCTGCCATCCTGTTAGCCCGCATGTTGTGTTAGTCTGTCATCCTGTTAGCCCGCATGTTGTGTTAGTCTGCCATCCTGTTAGCCCGCATGTTGTGTTAGTCTGCCATCCTGTTAGCCCGCATGTTGTGTTAGTCTGTCATCCTGTTAGCCCGCATGTTGTGTTAGTCTGCCATCCTGTTAGCCCGCATGTTGTGTTAGTCTGCCATCCTGTTAGCCCACATGTTGTGTTAGTCTGCCATCCTGTTAGCCCACATGTTGTGTTAATCTGCCATCCTGTTAGCCCGCATGTTATGTTAGTCTGCCATCCTGTTAGCCCACATGTTGTGTTAGTCTGTCATCCTGTTAGCCCGCATGTTGTGTTAGTCTGTCATCCTGTTAGCCCACATGTTGTGTTAGTCTGTCATCCTGTTAGCCCACATGTTGTGTTAGTCTGCCATCCTGTTAGCCCACATGTTGTGTTAGTCTGTCATCCTGTTAGCCCACATGTTGTGTTAGTCTGCGTGTCTTATTACCCTGTGTGTTTTGTTAGTCTGATGATTCTGTTTGTATTTTTTGTTTAATTCATATTCTCTCTCTCTCTCTCTCTCTCTCTCTCTCTCTCTCTCTCTCTCTCTCTCTCTCTGCGATCAGGACTCAATCATAGTAGGATTCCAGACTCCCACATGAAGTCAGCTGTCAGGCTAAGTGTGTTGATCGCCCCCACAGACAGAACATCACGATTAGAGTCTGCCAGATCCACTCTGATTGAACACCCGTTAAAACGTTGCACCGTGTTTTACGCCAGTGGCCCAGTGCATCCGATTTCAGCCAGCATTTTATTCAGGTTTGCTTTCCTTAGCCTTTGATTGTCCACAATCTTCCTGCAAGGCAGCAGATTGTCTTTTCTGTAGGGGGATTATGCCCTTAGATGGTCTGCCTTCCCAGGTTTACGAGCACCATCTGCCCGAGTCACTAGAGGTGACTAACAAAGAGTAATTTTAATGTCATGAAAAATATACTAACATCAAAACAAATAACACCAGGGCTAAAACTAAGAATAGCAAAATGTTACATCTTCTCAATATTCCTGTATGGTGCAGAAACATGGACATTAGACCAGAAAACTGAACAGAAAATTGATGCCTTTGAAATGTGGATTTATAGAAGAATAGGTAGAATTGGATGGAAACAAAAGAAAACAAACGAGGAAGTTTTAAAACAACTAAAAATAAAAAGAGAAATACTAAACACAATTAGAGCAAGTAAAAAAGTAAAGTACCCCCGTCACGCCAAGTGGCGTATAGGAAATATGGTGTTAGTGACCCTATATTTTACAGACCTTCAGCACATGATTTTTGGGGTAATGTGGTCGGTATTACGCCCGTGCTGCTTTACTTTCCCAGAAAAAAATCCGGTACCCATTTAAGGCTGGGTGAACCCGGAAGCCATCGGTGGGATCGAACCCTACCCCTTGTCCTTTGTAGTCCCGTTCACTAACCACTGAGCTATCGCGGCTCCTTCAATTAGAGCAAGATAAATGACATTTTTTTTCTCTATTTTATTTTCTATTCTATAAGTCTGCATGTTTTCATAATCATCACTTTCTGTATATTTGTTAGTTTGTCTATCATTCTACTGTTCTGTGTATTCTGTAATCCGTATATTCTTCTCCCCTGTTAGTTGATTATTCTGTTAGTCTGAATATTTTCTATTTTCTTTTAGCCTTTATTTTGTACATTCTGTTAGTCTCTGTAGCCTGTTAGTATGTGTTTTATTTAGGCAGTTTCCTCATATTCCAAGTCCGACTTGTTGCAGGAGCTACTGAGTTAAGTGTTCTGTGCACACCGTGAGCTGTGTGTCTCTCATCTGTGTATTATGTTATACTGTGTATTATGTTAGTCTGTGTATTATGTTAGTCTGTTATTCTGTTAGTCTCTGTATTCTGTTAGTCTGTGTATTATGTTAGTCTGTGCATTCTGTTAGTCTGTGTATTATGTTACTCTGTGAATTATGTTAGTCTGTGTATTCTGTTAGTCTGTGTATTATGTTACTCTGTGAATTATGTTAGTCTGTGTATTATGTTAGTCTGTGTATTATGTTAGTCTGTGTATTATGTTAGTCTGTGTATTATGTTAGTCTGTGAAATATGTTAGTCTGTGTATTCTGTTAGTCTGTGTATTCTGTTAGTCTGTGAATTCTTTTAGTCTCTGTAGTCTGTGTATTCTGTTATTTTATTTTTCCGGTATATGGTGGATAGGCGGCGGGAACCATTGAAGGCTATGTATGAAAAGTGTTCCTTGTTGCAGTTTCCTCATATTCCAAGTCCGGCTTGTTGCAGAAACTACTGAGTTAAGTGCTCTGTGCACACCGTGAGCTGTGTGTCTCATCCGTTTTGATCATGTTTCGATATTCATATTGTTTACAATGAATGGTGATATCATATGACAGGGAACAGTTGGCTAGGTTCACTTTCCGCGCGGTTTCGCCTTATGTCTTTCGGTGTGTGCTGAGACTGCTACGATAGGGACTACAATTACCTTTCTTTGTTTGGGAGATTAGATATTACTTCGGATGATTACCCCGGCACGGGCGGTTGAGCAATTATGGATTTTAATTCTTTTGCAGTGATACCGGGACCTTCCATAACCAAATAACCAAATTCTGTTAGTCTGTGTATTTTGTTATTCTGTGTATTCTGTTAGTCTGTCTGTTCTGTTAGTCTGTCTGTTCTGTTAGTCTGTCTGTTCTGTTTGTCTGTCTGTTCTGTTAGCCTGCCTGTTCTGTTAGTCTGTCTGTTCTGTTAGTCTGTCTGTTCTGTTAGTCTGTCTGTTCTGTTAGTCTGTCTGTTCTGTTAGTCTGTCTGTTCTGTTTGTCTGTCTATTCTGTTAGTCTGTCTATTCGGTGTGTTCCTCATTCTCACAAATCAACGAATTCTCAAACGTAGAGGATGGGCGGTAGTGGCGTTAGCTACGCTGTCGTCTAGGCTCGTACTGGCGTTAGCTACGCCGTCGTCTAGGCTCGTACTGGAGTTCCACCTTGCTAACGCTTTTGATAATCATAGCAAGTCAGGATAATACCCCAAGCCACAACGAACCCGCTTTGAACCTTCACCCTCTGCATTCCGCTGTCTTCTTAAGCCGTGAATACTTCTTGCTATCAGACACTGATAAAGTAAGGTAAAGGTAAAGTACGAGACTTGAACCGGCCTCTTAGCACGCGAGTTTCCTCCCATATGTGCTCGGCCGTCTATCCAGAAATGTTCGGAGATTTCTGGATAGTGTTGCTTCAAGCATCGAAATAAAGTATTCGTATCAAATCTACACACATACATATTTTATTTACATGAAACAGCCAGCAACCCAACAGAGCAAGTTAGCCAACCCATCAGAGACAGAGGAGATCAACGAGCTTCTATTTGCAGACGATCAGACACTAATACATGAAACAATAGAAGACCTACAAGAACACTTAAACAAATTCAACATCTCAGGCACAAAATACAACATGAAAATTAACATCAACAAAACAGAAGTCATGAATGTCGCCAAAAATAAACAGAACATCAACGTAACTATAGAATGCAGACAACTAAAACAAGTAGATGAATTCAAATACCTAGGAAGTCTAATGACAAACGATAATTCTCAAACAGCAGAGATAGAATCAAGATGCAACAAAGTTTGTCAAATCATCGGACAGTTATCACCACTATTGTCCAACAAGGAAATAACTCTAGAGGCAAAACGAGCACTATACAATACAATCTTTATCCCAACGTTGTGCTACCAATGCCAGACCTGGACCCTAGATGCAAGAACAATAAGAAAAATAACCTCTACAGAGATGAAATGTGTTAGACGAATGACAGGAAACAGTCTGAGAGATAAGATCAGAAATGAAGAACTGAGAAAAAAGCTAGGAACAGCCCCCGCCATAGAATATATAAGGAAACAACAGATAAAATGGTTTGGCCACGTGACAAGGCAGAAAGAACAAAACACAACGAGCCTTCAACAAACGTTGTGAGAACACCAAACCCAAGGGTAGACCACGAAAAGATGGATCGATGGAATATTAGAAGCACTAGGGAACATAACAGCAGCAGAGGCGAACAGAAGAGCAAAAGACCGCAAATTATATCTCCCCTCGACGCTGAAAGGCAGATGAGGAAGGAAAAAAGAAGAAGAAGATCAAACAGCTAAACGCTAAAACAAGTCGTTTTGTGTGTGTGAAATAAGACACGCATATTCACTAATGGTTACAACTGTTATTAGAGTCAACATGGTGTCTAGATAAGGCTGGTGATAAAGGATACAGATGTGCGCCAGTGTAACCGGAAGCTGAATTTATCATGAGAATAATGTTTTTCCTATGAGGAAACATATCAGTATGCATAATGAATCCCCAGTGCCGCCTAACAAGCGAGAGAGAGAGAAATCAATACGTGTACATTTGCATACATTTTTAATTAATAAAAAGTGTTAATTAAATTAATAAAAAAAAAAAACCCGCTGCCCTCTAAATACCTCATATACCTGGCTGAGTCATGTGTTTGCGTACTTAAGAAAACCATATTTCTATAAACAGAATAAAATTCTCCTAAATGGTTTCATGCAATATGAGTGTCGCTTTAACAAATATTAATGTCCTCTGTTCATCATCATAATCAAGTACGGGCCTGCTGGCGTAGGTGGCCATGTCTCTCCACAACTTTCGATCTCCACAGCTATTTATCATTTCTGTTGTTGACCTTCTGCCAAGCCACTCTCTTAAGCTGTCTGGTTTTTTCTCTCTTTGCTTCCCTTTATCTCTTCGTCCCTCAATTTTTCCAGATGTTAACATATATTCTAGCTGTTCTCTTCTCATTACATGGCCAAAAAATGATGATTGTTTCTTCCTAATATTGGAAATTAGCTCTCTTTTTGCTTTGACCTCTCTCAGAACATCTTCATTACTCTTCTTAGCTGCCCATGGTACTCTCAACATTCTTCTGTAAAACCACATTTCTACAGACTCCAGTGATTTTCTTGTCTGTTGTCCTATTGTACATAATTCGCATCCATATGTTAAGACTGGCTCTACGTAACATTTAAGAACTCTTTTTCTTGTTTCTATTGTCAAAAATGGATTGCATAGTATCTTCCTCATTTTTGGGAAGCTGCTTTCGCCTGAGCCATTCTGCATCTCACTCTTTTGTACATCTTCCGTCTGAGGTTAACATTGTTCCCAAATATTTAAATTCATTTACTTGTTTTAATATTGTTCCACTAGTCTTTATTTTGCATTGAGGTGATGTCTTTTTCTTTGTTGTTACCATTACCTCTGTCTTTTTGCTATTAAGGCTGAGTCCTTTATTTTTGCTTTCTTTCACTATAATGTCCAACATTTCTTGTAACTCATTTTCACTCTTAGCGATTAAGACTGTATCATCAGCATACCTAAGATTATTTATATTATGACCTCCAATTGTTATTCCAGGTATGTCCCTTATGGCCTCTGTTAGTCTGCTTATTCTGTTAGCCTACTGACTTTGTTATTTTGTGTATTTTGATAGTCTCTTATTCTTTTTGTCTTGTGTTAGCCTGTTGAGTCTGTTATTGTGTGTTTCTGCAATATTTGTACTCAGTCAGCGTACTATGTTACTCCGTATAGTTGGTATGTTTTTCTGTTAATTTGTAATTATTTTAGTTTACGTATTATTTTAGTCTGTAGTTTTTTAGCCTATTGATCTGTTAATTTGTAATTATATTAGTTTACGTATTATTTTAGTCTCTAGTTTTTTAGCCTATTGATCTGTTAATTTGTAATTATATTAGTTTACGTATTATTTTAGTCTATAGCCTTTTAGCCTATTGATCTGCTAGTCTGCGTATATTGTTGTTAGTTAGCATAATTTGTTTGATTACTCTGGTAGTCTGTGTATTTTATCAGTTTGTGTTTTCTGCTAGTCTGTGACATCTGTCAATCTGAGTGATTCGATGAGTATGATAAAAAAAAGTGGAGGCGGGCTCTCTCCGTAGGCAATGGGTGGAGTCAATGCAGAAGTAAAAAAAATACGCAAGGTCACCTATGTCTACGTCCCAGGATATGCGGGAGTACGGGGAAATGAGAAAGCGGACAGGTTGGCTAGCTGCGCTGTTGTTGAAGACGGTCAACCAATGAATCAGGCGGATGTCATCAATGCCCTCCGAGATGTGGGAAGAGCACAGGACTTTGACAACTATGCGTCCACTTCACTCCTTCAGATGAATGAGAGTGCAGTGAGGTGACATCAATAATACATAAATAAGAAGAAAGAATGTCTCATTATATATAATGTCACAGGAGAATGAAGTATTAAACTTTACTATACTAAGCAACAATGTTCGGATGAAAGAGATTGGAGTTAAGATGGGCACAGCTAGAAAAGGGGAAACTTAGTGGCCGTGTAAGAAGACTTATCAACCAACACAGAACTGGAGTCGTCAGTCGCTGGACACTGCGGGACTTGCTGAGGAGGGGATCTGAGCACCTGTGGACATGTTCGAAGTGCAATGATGATGACCCGCTAATAACTCAATAACAATCTGTCAATCTGAGTATTCTATCAGTCTGCCATCATGTTAGTCTGCCATCCTGTTAGCCCGCATGTTGTGTTAGTCTGCGTGTCTTCTGTTTGTGTTTTTTATTTAATTCTTATTCTATAAGTCTGTATGTTTTCATAATCATCACTTTCTGTATATTTGTTAGTTTGTCTATTATTCTACTATTCTGTGTATTCTGTAATCCGTATATTCTTCTCCCCTGTTAGTTGATTATTCTGTTAGTCTGAATATTTTCTATTTTCTTTTAGCCTTTATTTTGTATATTCTGTTAGTCTCTGTAGTCTGTTAGTACGTGTTTTATTTAGGCAGTTTCCTCATATTCCATGTCCGACTTGTTGCAGGAGCTACTGAGTTAAGTGCTCTGTGCACACCGTGAGCTGTGCGTCTCATCCGTTTTGATCATGTTTCGATATTCCAATTGTTAACAACGAATGATGATATCATATGACATGGAACAGTTGGCTGTGTTCACTTCCTGCGCGGTTTCGCCTTATGACTTTTGGCGTGTGCTGAGACTGCTATGATGGGGACTACAGTTACCTTTCTTTGTTTGGGAGATGATACACACATGCACGGTTATATTATTAAGACAAAATGTAATAAGTTTGCATTTTATTCAAACAGATATATGTACTTACATACTAGACAAACAACTACTTCATCGATAATGTAAACTTACTGGAAGCGCAAAGTTTTGATTCAACAAAATAAAAATTCTGTATCTTTTGATAACCATTGTCTTAAAGAGTGAGCAAGATTTTGCGACAGAGCAGTTCGAGTAAGCCATGTCGCGACTGTTGCTAGGGCTATATCCTTCCACGCCAAATCGTGACTTTTAACGGACTGACAGCATTCAGCAGCTTATACAGCATGTCTCAGTCCCTATGGACCTCGATATATCTGTCACGGCTTTTATAGCGCTGCACGCTTGCACGTTTAGAGTATACAAACTCATTTCTCATCTGTCCCGTGTGACCACACTCGGCCTCTACACCAACAGTCACAAATAACAACATTCTCAATTAAGAAAATTACGCCGACAAAAATCTATAAATTATGGAAATGTATGTCGCTGTTATCAAAAAAATTCTTGAAAGTAATCTTTGTTTTGTGGTCTACTCTATATTGAGTAATCTTTGTTTTGTGGTCTACTCTATATTGAGTAATCTTTGTTTTGTGGTCTACTCTATATTGAGTAATCTTTGTTTTGTGGTCTACTCTATATTGAGTAATCTTTGTTTTGTGGTCTACTCTATATTGAGTAATCTTTGTTTTGTGGTCTACTCTATATTGAGTAATCTTTGTTTTGTGGTCTACTCTATATTGAGTAATCTTTGTTTTGTGGTCTACTCTATATTGAGTAATCTTTGTTTTGTGGTCTACTCTATATTGAGTAATCTTTGTTTTGTGGTCTACTCTATATTGAGTAATCTTTGTTTTGTGGTCTACTCTATATTGACGGTTGGCTTACCACGGCAACAGCCGGGGTTCGTAATCCTGGCGAGGACACCTGGGTTTTACTAATTCCCTAAAAATTAGTAGGAGCCACGATAGCTCAGTGGTTAGTGAACTGGACTACTACGGACAAGGGGTAGGGTTCGATCCCAACCGACGGCTCCGGGTTCACCCAGCCTTAAATGGGTACCGGATTTTTTCTGGGAAAGTAAAAGCAGCACGGGCGTAATACCGACCACATTACCCCAAAAATCATGTGCTGAAGGTCTGTAAAATATAGGGTCACTAACACCATATTTCCCTATACGCCACTTGGCGTGACGGGGGGTACTTTACTTTTTTTACTCTATATTGAGTAATCTTTGTTTTGTGGTCTACTCTATATTGAGTAATTTTTGTTTTGTGGTCTACTCTATACCGAGTAATCTTTGTTTTGTGGTCTACTCTATACCGAGTAATCTTTGTTTTGTGGTCTGTTTTATATTGTGTAATCTTATCTTTGTGGTCTACTTTATATTGAGTAATCATATCTTTGTTGTCTACTTTATATTGTGTAATCTTATCTTTGTGGTCTACTTTATATTGTGTAATCTTATCTTTGTGGTCTACTTTATATTGTGTAATCTTATCTTTGTGGTCTACTTTATATTGAGTAATCATATCTTTGTTGTCTACTTTATATTGAGTAATCATATCTTTGTTGTCTACTTTATATTGTGTAATCTTATCTTTGGGGTCTACTTTATATTGAGTAATCTTATCATTGTGGTCTACCACATCAATGAAGAAACTCCTGTTTGTTGGACAGGTTTGAGCGCCCATAATGACAGACAAGTTGAGATTGTTTGCTGTGGATCGCATGGCGAGGAACTTCAGTTTACCACAACGAAATCTGTTTGGCTGGATCGTGTGGGTAGGTACTTGCCTTTGTCTATACAGCGTTCTTTTCAGCCGGAACGGTCGGATCACAATCCCGTAAAGTTTTTGGATGTTAATGGTCTCTATATAAATATTAACAAGTCCATGCCAATAGAAGTGGGAGAGTTCATTCGTGCTATACAGAGCAAGTTGTGACATTGCAAGCGAATTATGGACAGTAGATAAACAAATGAAAAGATTAGAAGCCACAGAGAAGGGATTTCTCAGATGAATTTATCTTCAAATACGGAACAACGTATCTATCTAATTCTAAAGAAATATGTCCCCATATTATTATTATTATTATTTATTATTATATTATTATTATTATTATCCATGTTATGCAGCATTGCTTCTTTAATTTAATGCATAACTTTGATAAACGTCAATTGGGAACAACATTTATGAGAAAGATTGACTTGTAGACAACTTCAAGTCAGATCATTGTAATTAATCTAACAAAATAAAGGGAGTTAATGAGTTCATTTGACATTTTGAGAGTAGCCTTTTGTTGAATTTTAAATGACAAGACACCAGTCATCATCATCATCAAGTGCCGTGCCTGCTGCGTAGGTGATCATGTCTCTCCAGAACTTTCGATCTCGACAGTTATTTATCATTTCTGTTTTTGACCTTCTGCCAAGCCATTCTCTTAAGCTGTCTGATATCTTTTCTCTTTGCTTCCCCCTATCTCTTATTCCCTCAATTTTCTCAGTTGTTACAATATGTTCCAGTTGTTCTCTTCTCATTACATGGCCAAAAAAGATGATTGTTTCTTCCTAATATTGGAAATTAGTTCTCTTTTTGCTTTGACCTCTCTCAGAACGTTTCCATCACTCTTCTTAGCTGTCCATGTTATTCTCAACATTCTTCTGTAAAACCACATTTCTACAGACTCCAGCATAACACAACAGAGTAAGGGTTACAGATCATCGACCCAAGTAGACATTTCTTCTTCTACTTTTCAGCTCCCTGTGGAGCATAGGTCTTCAACAAACACTTTCAGCTCCCAGTGGAGCATAGGTCTTCAACAAACACTTTCAGCTCCCTGTGGAGCATAGGTCTTCAACAAACACTTTCAGCTCCCTGTGGAGCATAGGTCTTCAACAAACACTTTCAGCTCCCTGTGGAGCATAGGTCTTCAACAAACACTTTCAGCTCCCTGTGGAGCATAGGTCTTCAACAAACACTTTCAGCTCCCTGTGGAGCATAGGTCTTCAACAAACACTTTCAGCTCCATGTGGAGCATAGGTCTTCAACAAACACTTTCAGCTCCCTGTGGAGCATAGGTCTTCAACAAACACTTTCAGCTCCCTGTGGAGCATAGGTCTTCAACAAACACTTTCAGCTCCCTGTGGAGCATAGGTCTTCAACAAACACTTTCAGCTCCCTGTGGAGCATAGGTCTTCAACAAACACTTTCAGCTCCATGTGGAGCATAGGTCTTCAACAAACACTTTCAGCTCCCTGTGGAGCATAGGTCTTCAACAAACACTTTCAGCTCCCTGTGGGCATAGGTCTTCAACAAACACTTTCAGCTCCCTCTGGAGCATAGGTCTTCAACAAACACTTTCAGCTCCCTGTGGAGCATAGGTCTTCAACAAACACTTTCAGCTCCCTCTGGAGCATATATCTTCAACAAACACTTTCAGCTCCCTGTGGAGCATAGGTCTTCAACGAACACTTTCAGCTCCCTCTGGAGCATAGGTCTTCAACAAACACTTTCAGCTCCCAGTGGAGCATAGGTCTTCAACAAACACTTTCAGCTCCCAGTGGAGCATAGGTCTTCAACAAACACTTTCAGCTCCCAGTGGAGCATAGGTCTTCAACAAACACTTTCCAAGTCGTTCTGTTTCTTGCCATTCTTTCCAGATAATCATTCCATGTCTTAACCATCATCTTCATCGCTGCTTCTGTCTATCTTCTTCAAGAATTCCGTAGTCTTACTCTTTGTCTTTTCCCCTGGGGATTCCAAAAAAGGGCCTGTTGTGTAATACTCTCATTTGGCTTCCGCTGTGTGTGTCCTATCCAGCGCCATCGTCTTCGCTGTATCTCTTTATCTACTGGTATTTGACTGGTACATTTCCATAATTCTATGTTAGTGAATTTGTCCTGCCATTTCCATTCTTTTATTCTGCGTAAGCATACATTAATGAAGTCTGTATCTTCATGATTGTCAATTAAGTTGTTCTCCATGTTTCACAGCCATATAATAGGACTGATTGGAGTTGAAAATTTTTTAGTAGACTTTTGGGATAGATCAAAATCGGATGCCTCCAGTTCATGTTGATACCTAAACTGTTATGGTATCTTCTGATATACGAGATCAGCTCAAGTACGGTGGAAGCGACGGAGAACAAGATTAGCAAGTACGCGCGAGAAGGAGAAGAAAGATATAAGAAGGAGAAGAAAGATATAATAAGGAGAAGAAAGATATAAGAAGGAGAAGAAAGATATAAGAAGGAGAAGAAAGATATAAGCAGGAGAAGAAAGATATAAGAAGGAGAAGAAAGATATAAGAAGGAGAAGAAAGATATAAGAAGGTGAAGAAAGATATAAGAAGGAGAAGAAAGATATAAGAAGGAGAAGAAAGATATAATAAGGAGAAGAAAGATATAAGAAGGAGAAGAACAATATAAGAAGGAGAAGAAAGATATAAGAAGGAGAAGAACAATATAAGAAGGAGAAGAAAGATATAAGCAGGAGAAGAAAGATATAAGAAGGAGAAGAAAGATATAAGAAGGAGAAGAAAGATATAAGAAGGTGAAGAAAGATATAAGAAGGCGAAGAAAGATATAATAAGGAGAAGAAAGATATAAGAAGGAGAAGAAAGATATAAGAAGGAGAAGAAAGATATAATAAGGAGAAGAAAGATATAAGAAGGAGAAGAAAGATATAAGAAGGAGAAGAAAGATATAATAAGGAGAAGAAAGATATAATAAGGAGAAGAAAGATATAAGAAGGAGAAGAAAGATATAAGAAGGAGAAGAAAGATATAATAAGGAGAAGAAAGATATAAGAAGGAGAAGAAAGATATAATAAGGAGAAGAAAGATATAAGAAGGAGAAGAAAGATATAATAAGGAGAAGAAAGATATAATAAGGAGAAGAAAGATATAATAAGGAGAAGAAAGATATAAGAAGGAGAAGAAAGATATAAGAAGGAGAAGAAAGATATAAGAAGGAGAAGAAAGATATAATAAGGAGAAGAAAGATATAAGAAGGAGAAGAACAATATAAGAAGGAGAAGAAAGATATAAGAAGGAGAAGAACAATATAAGAAGGAGAAGAAAGATATAATAAGGAGAAGAAAGATATAAGAAGGAGAAGAACAATATAAGAAGGAGAAGAAAGATATAAGAAGGAGAAGAACAATATAATAAGGAGAAGAAAGATATAATAAGGAGAAGAAAGATATAAAAGGAGAAGAACAATATAAGAAGGAGAAGAAAGATATAAGAAGGAGAAGAAAATAACCAAAATAGCTTGTGAAAAGGTAAACAATAAGAAAGAAGTAGAACAAGCACAAGACAAGTCAATCTATGACAGCCTGCACCATCAAAGCAAGAAACAGAGTAGAATCGTGATCCATGGTAGCCAACCTTAGTTGCGGAGAAGGCACTCGATGATGATGATGATGATGATGATGATGAGAACAAAAGGAGAAGCAATGAATATGGGGGATAAAAACTTGGATGCAAAAGGAAGGGAAAAAAGAACGTAACAAGCAAAAGAGAAGAAATAAAAATTAAAAGGAATAAAGAAGATAAAGAAGTAAAGATAAAAGAATAATGAAGAAGATTAATAAAAATATTGCTTGGAAATATTGATGAAAGAAAATTGCTTTTCTTGGGGTTGCTGTTTGTTACATTTTTTTTTAATTCCAGAAATTTTTGGAAAGAAAAAACCGATTCCTGGAAATTAATGCCGTGAACTTGTCCAACATGAACCCTGACCACAAGGTTCTGGAAGTTGGGTTCGGACCAGGTCTGGGTCTCGAGGCAGCCTATAACATTGTGGAAAGTAAGTCGATTGTGTGGCTCTTGTTCTATAACTGTCTTTCCTTCTCTTGTGTTTTCTTCTCTCATGTTGTCTTCTCTTCTCTTTTCTTGCCTTGTCTTCTCCTTTCTTGTCTTGTCTTCCCTTCTCTTTTCTTGCCCTGTCTTCTCTTCTCTTGTGTCGTCTTCTCTTCTCTTGCCTTGTCTTCTCTTCTTTTCTCTCCTCTTCTATTCACTTCCCTTCTCTTCTCTTCTTTTCTCTTTCTTTCTCTTCGTTTCACTTCCCTTCTCTTCTCTTGTCTTCTCTTCTCTCCCCTTCTCTTCTCTTCACTTCTCTTCTTTTATCTTGTCTTCTCTTCCCTTCACTTCCTTTCCCTTCTCTCCACTTCCTTTTTCTTCTCTTCTCTTCCCTTCTCTTATCTTCTTTTCTCTTCTCTTCCCTTCTCTTCTCTTCTCTTCTCTTCCCGTCTCTTCTCTTCTCTTCCCGTCTCTTCTCTTCTCTTCCCTTCCCTTCATTTCACTTCTCTTCTCTTTTCTTTTCTGTTCTTTCCTTCTCTTCCCTTCTCTTCACTTTCCTTCTATTCTTTTCCCTTCTCTACTCTTGTCTCCTCTTCCCTTCCCTTCCTTTCTCTTATCTCTCCTTCTCTACTCTTCCCTTCTCTTCTCTTATATTTCCTTCTTTTCTCTTATCTTCCTTTCCTTTCTACTCCCTCGTCTTCTTTTCCCTTTCTTCTCTTCCCTTCCCTTCTCATCCCTTCCCTTCTCTTCCCTTCCCTTCCCTTTTCTTCTCTTCTCTTCCCTTCCATTCCCTTCTCTTCTCTTCTTTTCTCTTCTCTTCCCTTCTCTTCCTTTCCCTTCTCTTCTCTTCTCGTCCCTTCTTTTCTCTTCTCTTCTCTTCTATTCTTTTCCCTTCCCTTCTCTTCCATTCTCTTCCTTTCCCTTCCCTTTCTTCTCTTCCCTTTTTTCTCTTCTCTTCTCTTGTCTTCCCTTCACTTCCTTTCCCTTCTTTTATCTTCTCATCTCTTCCCTTCTCTTCTCTTTCATTCTCTTCCCTTCCCTTCCCTTCTCTTCTTTTCTCTTCTCTTCCCTTCTCTTCCCTTCCATTCTCTTCTCTTCTCTTCTTTTCTCTTCTCTTCTATTCCCTTCCCTTCTCTTCTCTTGTGTCGTCTTCACTTCCCTTCCCTTCCCTTCTCTTCACTTCTCTTCCCGTCCCTTTTCTTGCCTTCTCTTCCATTCCCTTCCCTTCTCTTCTCTTCTCTTCCATTCTTTTCTCTTCTCTTCCCTTCCCTTCCCTTCTCTTGTGTCGTCTTCTCTTCCCTTCCCTTCCCTTCCCTTCTCTCTTCCCTTCTTTTCTATTCTCTTCTATTCTCTTCCCTTCCCTTCTCTTGTGTCGTTTTCTCTTCTCTTCCCTTCCCTTCTCTTCTCTTCCCTTCTTTTCTCTTCTCTTCTATTCCCTTCCCTTCCTTCTCTTGTGTCGTCTTCTCTTCCCTTCTCTTCCCTTCCCTTCCCTTCTCTTCTCTTCTCTTCCCTTCTTTTCTCTTCTCTTCTTTTCCCTTCCCTTCCCTTCTCTTGTGTCGTCTTCTCTTCCCTTCTCTTCTCTTCCCTTCCCTTCTCTTCTATTCCCTTCCCTTCCCTTCTCTTGTGTCGTCTTCTCTTCTCTTCTCTTCCCTTCCCTTCCCTTCTCTTCTCTTCCCTTCTTTTCTCTTCTCTTCTATTCCCTTCCCTTCTCTTGTGTCGTCTTCTCTTCTCTTCCTTTCCCTTCTCTTCTCTTCCCTTCCCTTCTCTTCCCTTCCCTTCCCTTCCCTTCTATTCTCTTCTCCTCTCTTCTCTTCTCTTGTCCAGCTATGTCTTGAGATGTCATGGAAGGCTTCAGGTTTTAAATCTTGGACCGAGAATTTTGCACATGATCATTGTATATCCTTTCCGCTGCAGGATTTGTTATTCTGTCTTCACACTTCTGTATTATTATTGACAAAGAAGTCGGATTAAAAAGAGGGAATAAAAAAGAATACACTGGCCTCCTCTCCTTTTCTTTGCGGTGTCCTATCTTTATTCCTCCCTGTGTTATCTTTAATACCTCTCCTGCTCTTCTTCCCCCTTACCATCCATGTCTTCTCTCTTTCCTTCTTATTCTCTCTTTCATCGTATCTAGTTGACACCTTCTTTATCATCCGTCCTCATGAAACCCGTTTTCTGATTTGTTTGCCTGTTTGGCTAATTTTGGTCCAATTAAATCCTACCTGCTCTACTGTCAATTATCCACCTACAGCTACGTAAATCCTGGACACTGTTTCTTTCTGCAATTTTTCAGATCAGTGTTGTTTAGCGTTCGTCTTTAGATTTCTTTGTAACTTTTAGAATAGTATTTGCCTATCGTGTTGATATTTGTATATTTTGCTTTTACGTGAAGAAGGCTTTTGAAGAAAAGTCCTTATTTATCTCGTCCCTCTACTAATTTAGCTGCTTGATATAATTTTATTTTTATTTTACATGATTATTGACAAAGAACCTAGCATGAGTTCAAGAATATAGTTAGCTTGGATATAGTAGTTAAAAGTCAAGAGCTCCCATCACGCCAAGTGGCGTATAGGGAATATGGTCTTAGTGAGAATAAATTTGACAGACATTCAGAACATTATTTTTGGGGTAATGTGGTCGGTATCACGCCCGTGCCGCTATACTTTCCTAGAAAAAATCCGGTACCAATTTAAGGCTGGGTGAACCAGGAAGCCGTCGGTTGGGATCGAACCCTACCCCTTGGCCTTTTGTAGTCCAGTTCATTAACCACTGAGCTTTATCTTGAATATATTACAACAATATGATGGGAAATGTAAGACAGAAATGGCACCCAATGAATGAATGGCACTCCATGGTAGCCAACCTTCGATGTGGAGATGGCACCCAATGAATGAATGACGCTCTATGGTAGCCAACCTTCGATGTGGAGACGGCACCCAATGAATGAATGGCGCTCCATGGTAGTCAATCTTCGATGTGGAGACGGCACCCAATGAATGAATGGCGCTCCATGGTAGCCAACCTTCGATGTGGAGACGGCACCCAATGAATGAATGACACTCCATAGTAGCCAACCTTCGATGTGGAGACGGCACTCAATGAATGAATGACGCTCCATAGTAGCCAACCTTCGATGTGGTGATGACATCCAATGAATGAATGACGCTCCATAGTAGCCAACTTCGATGTGGTGATGACATCCAATGAATGAATGACGCGCCATAGTAGCCAACCTTTGATGTGGAGATGGCATCCAATGAATGAATGACGCTCCATAGTAGCCAACCTTCGATGTGGAGATGGCACCCAATGAATGAATGGCACTCCATGGTAGCCAACCTTCGATGTGGAGATGGCATCCAATGAATGAATGACGCTCCGTGGTAGCTATCCTTCGATGTGGAGACGATACCTATTTAATGAAAAGCGCTCCATTTTAGCCACCCTTCGATGTGGAGACGGCATCTAATGAATGAAGAATATGGATGGATGAAGAGACCTTGTCTGTGGCCTAGATTAGAGAGAAGTTGAGAAAATGTCCAATAATAGAAATTGATGGAGAGACCTTGTCTGTGGCCTAGATTAGAGAGAAGTAGAGAAAATGTCCAATAATAGAAATTGATGGAGAGACCTTGTCTGTGGCCTAGATTAGAGAGAAGTTGAGAAAATGTCCAATAATAGAAATTGATGGAGAGACCTTGTCTGTGGCCTAGATTAGAGAGAAGTAGAGAAAATGTCCAATAATAGAAATTGATGGAGAGACCTTGTCTGTGGCCTAGATTAGAGAGAAGTAGAGAAAATGTCCAATAATAGAAATGGACGGAGAGACCTTGTCTGTGGCCTAGATTAGAGAGAAGTAGAGAAAATGTTCAAGAACAGAAATTGATGAAGAGACCTTGATCGTTGCATGTGCTCCAAAAATGTATCTAAAGGGTTTTGCTCTATCGTTTTGAAGGATTTGATTGATTTGATCGATTTGATCTATATGATCGATTTTATTGATTTGATTGATTTGATCTATTTAATAGATTTATTGATTTGATTGATTTGATCTATTTGATTGATTTGATTTATTTGATCTATTTAATAGATTTTATTGATTTGATCTATTTGACTGATTTGATTTATTTGATCTATTTAATAGATTTTATTGATTTGATTGATTTGATCTATTTGATTGATTTGATTTATTTGATCTATTTAATAGATTTTATTGATTTGATCTATTTGACTGATTTGATTTATTTGATCTATTTAATATATTTTATTGATTTGATCTATTTGATTGATTTGATTAATTTGATTGATTTTATTGATTTGTTATATTTGGTTGATTTGATCTATTTGGTTGATTTGATCGATTTGATTGATTTGATCTATTTGATCGATTTGATTGATTTGTTATATTTGTTTGTTGGCAATCAGGTGGAAAAGGACAGGTTTATGGCATCGATACCTCACTTTACATGCTACAAAAATCCATGAAAAGATTGAAAAATGGCATAAGAGAGAACAAGGTGTTTCTTTACCATGGAAGTGCCTCCCAGATTCCGCTGAAATCAGATTTCATAGACCGAGTCTTTCACTGCAACAGCTACTACTATTGGCCTATAATGCGGCCAGTAATGCGCGAGTTGTACAGAGTAATGAAGCCTGGCAGTAGTATGGTCACAACCATTAATTTTGCTACCATAAAGTTCGGACTGGTAGGTCAACTATGTTTGTATTTGTGTATGTTCGTATGTGTGTATGTTTATAAGTTTGTATGATGCAGATCGTTTAGTCGGAACGTTGGTGTGCTTAGTCTTTGCTATAAACAAGTCCGACCTATTCTGTTTTTTTTTTCTGTTATTTTATTCGATCTCTGCCAGCTCTGTTAGTTCCACGTCATTTTCATTTTATATTGTTTGTTACGTTACATTCTTTTATGTTATCTTTGTTATTTTGTCTATGTTATACTAGCTTAAGTTATTTTGTGCTATGTTATATTAGGTTATATTATATTGTTATTTTGTGTTGTTACATTTGTTTATTTCAAATTTGTTATTTTTTTTTTTTTTTTGTTGTTTGATTAGTTTATCGCATCTTTGTTTTTTTTGTGTTATGTTATTTTAATTTATGTTATGCTTCTCATTTTGTGTTATGTTATGTTATGTATGTTATGTTATGTTATGTATGTTATGTTATGTTATGTTATGTTATGTTATGTTATGTTATGTTATGTTATGTTATGTTATGTTATGTTATGTTATGTTATGTTATGTATGTTATGTTATGTATGTTATGTTATGTTATGTATGTTATGTTATGTATGTTATGTATGTTATGTATGTCATGTGTGTTATGCATGTTATGTATGTTATGTTATGTATGTTATGTATGTTATTTTATGCATGTTATGTGTGTTATGTATGTTATGTTATGTATGTTATGTTATGTATGTTATGTTATGTTATGTATGTTATGTATGTTATGTATGTTATGTTATGTATGTTATGTTATGTAATGTAATGTAATGTAATGTTATGTTATGTTATGTTATGTTATGTTATGTTATGTTATGTTATGTTATGTTAGTCTCAGCATCAGTGCACTCTGAAGACATTAAAAGGTGCTAGGATCTCCTGGCAATGGTCCAATGTACGTCACGAGTGTCCCAGTTCGCGAGTGTCCCAGTTCACGAGTGTCCCAGTTCGGTGTTTGTTGATAATCCCATTCACACAGGGGAAGGGCTGGCTAGATTAGAGGTGTGACGTCAGTCTCAGAACTGAAAGGACCCGGGATCAAAACCCACCAGAGGCGGTGGTCAATCTTCAAAAATAGGGGAAATTAATAATCTGTAGTTTATTTAAGACGTTACTCTCCCCTTATCTTTTTGGTAGTGAGATCAGATGCCTAGCCCTCTCGGATAACGGTAATAAACAAGAGATCCCGTGTGCACTCGCGCACGTTAAAGATCCCGTGGCAGTTACAATGGAAAAGAGTAGGCCGTAAATATGGCCGCTTCCCGGGCAAAATCGTTAGCAAAAACATACCCGTGGATCTCAGGCCCTGCTATGGAGTTCGTGCGTGTGGGCCAGGAATCTCCTTGGATTTTCTCGAGGGGGATATATCGCAGCACCTATGGGTTCGTCCGGTGTGCGGTGATGATGATCCTAACAACAAACATTCCTTTCAGTTTGTGTTCTGGCAATACCGATCTTCGCGATCCCCTTCTACAAAGTTCACGCAGTTTAGACACCGACGTGTCACTCCTTAATTCTGTCTATACCTCTGATGTAGTTAATGATATCTCTGATATAGTTAATGATACCTCTGATGTAGTTAATGATATCTCTGATGTAGTTAACGATATCTCTTATGCAGTTAATGATATCTCTGATGTAGTTAATGATATATCTGATGTAGTTAATGATATCTCTGATGTAGTTAATGATATCTCTGATGTAGTTAACGATATCTCTGATGTAGTTAATGATATCTCTGATGTAGTTAATGATATCTCTGATGTAGTTAATGATATATCTGATGTAGTTAATGATATATCTGATGTAGTTAATGATATCTCTGATGTAGTTAACGATATCTCTGATGTAGTTAATGATATCTCTGATGTAGTTAATGATATCTCTGATGTAGTTAATGATATCTCTGATGTAGTTAATGATATCTCTGATGTAGTTAACGATATCTCTGATGTAGTTAATGATATATCTGATGTAGTTAATGATATCTCTGATGTAGTTAATGATATCTCTGATGTAGTTAATGATATCTCTGATGTAGTTAATGATATCTCTGATTTAGTTACTGATATCTCTGATGTAGTTAATGATATCTGCCTTACCCATTGTCTGTCCCTCGCATCGACCCCCGAACAGAGCTATATACCTGCTCTTTCGCTGCCTTCTACACCAGCTTGATCCAGAACTAAAAAGGAAGCCTACACTACAGGCCTTTGATCTCTGTATTGACTTCAGTCTTTGCCTGCGAAATGAGCCTGCTGGATAGATTGAAAGAATATATCGACTTACATAACACAGAATAACATAATAACATATTGAAAGAATATATGGACTAACATAACACATAATAACATATTGAAAGAATATATCGACTAGCATAACACAGAATAACATAATAACATACTGAAAGAATATATGGACTAACATAACACATAATAACATATTGAAAGAATATATGGACTAACATAACACAGAATAGCATAATAACATATTGAAAGATTATATGGACTAACATAACACATAATAACATATTGAAAGAATATATGGACTAACATAACACATAATAACATATTGAAAGAATATATGGACTAACATAATACAGAATAACAGAATAACATATTGAAAGAATATATGGACTAACATAACACATAATAACATAATAACATATTGAAAGAATATATCATCATGTGCCACGCCTGTTAGTGTAGGCGATCATGTCCTTCCACAATCTTCTATCCACATCGCATTGTATCAATTCTGTTGTTGAATGTTTTCCATGACATGATACCAAGCTATCTAGCATCTTCTCTCTTTGTCGTCCGCGATCTCTCTTTCCCTGTATTTTGCCAGTTGTAACCAAGTATTACAATTTTTCTCTCCTCATGATGAGCCCGAAAAATGATGATTGTTTCTTTCTTATGTTTTTTTTTTTTAATGAACTCCTTTTTTGTGTTTATCTCTTTTAGAATGTTCTCGTTGGTCTTTTTAGCTGTCCAGGGAACTCTCAACATTCTTCTTAGAAATCAGTGGCCTTTAATTACCTTTACATTTATTTGTCTATTGTCCATAATTCGCATTCATAGATCAGAATTGGCTGTACATAGCACCGATGAACTCTCTTTCTCACTTTTATTGACATAGATTTGTTGCATAATATGTTTATTTTATTTTCTTATATGCTATTTTGGCCTGAGCTATTCTGCTTTTTATTTCTGTAGTGCATCTTTCGTCTGATATTATTGTACCCAAGTATTTGACGCGTTGCACTTGTTTCAGATTTGTTCTGTTTATTTTTATGCTGTATGATGGTGATGATTGTTTCATCAATATGACCATTACTTCTGTTTTACTATTCAGTCTGAGACCTTTCTTGTTGCTTTCTTTTACTATTATGCCTATCATATCTAGTAGTTCATTCTCCGTCTCGCCTATTAAGACTGCATCATCTGCATATTGCAAATTATAATTTATGTTGTGACCATTGACTTCAATTCCTTTTTTTAAATTACTATTGATCTCATGTTTTCTCTGTAAAGTGAGAACAAAGAATATATAGACTAAGATACCACAGACAAACAGAATAACATACTGAATGAATATATAGACTAAGATAACACAGACAAACAGAATAACATACTGAATGAATATATAGACTAAGATAACACAGACAAGCAGAATAACATACTGAATGAATATATAGACTAAGATAACACAGACAAGCAGAATAACATACTGAATGAATATATAGACTAAGATAACACAGACAAACAGAATAACATACTGAATGAATATATAGACAAAGATAACACAGACAAACAGAATAACATACTGAATGAATATATAGACTAAGATAACACAGACAAACAGAATAACATACTGAATGAATATATAGACTAAGATAACACAGACAAACAGAATAACATACTGAATGAAATATAGACTAACATAAGACACACATATTGGTTATTGGTTATTGGTTATGGAAGGCCTCGGTATCACTGCAAACGAATTAAAATCCATAATTGCTCAACCGCCCGTGCCAGTGGAATCATCCGAATTACTAACACATCTCCCAAACAAAGAAAGGTAACTGTAGTCCCCATCGTAGCAGTCTCAGCACACGCCAAAAGGCATAAGGCGAAACCGCGCAGAAAGTGAACACAGCCAACTGTTCCCTGTCATACGATATCATCATTCATCGTAAACAAGCGGGATATCGAAGCAGGATCAAAACGGGTGAGACACACAGCTCACAGTGTGCACAGAGCACTTAACACAGTAGCTCCTGCAACAAGCCGGACTTGCAATATGAGGAAACTGCAAGAAGGAACACTTTTCAGACATAGCCTTCAATGGTTCCTGCTGCCTATCCACCATATACCATGGAAGTTCGCGTCCTCCCGAAAATGATGATCGTCGTAGCACTTGATGATGTTAGGCCATCGTTGATGACTCCAATTCCAAACACATAGACACACAGTGGTGGTAAGTTATCATTTCCAATCCAACAGAAGCCACCTGACCTGTAGTTAGTAAAACCACAGAGAGAATATGATTTTGTGACCTTCACTGATTCGCTCTTAGATGTGAATGTGTAGTTTACACAAGAGGAGAAGTTTTCAACTACAGTGATCCCATTTAAGGCAATTCTGGGATAGCAAGGCAAGTCTCCTTTATAGCAGCAGAACTTGATGTTCTCCGCTCCCTTCTTGTAGCTGCTGCCACACGATTCTGATGTCTCATTAACTTGGACATCATTCAAGAACAATGTCAGATTAACATTCCATAGATCTGGCTTTGCTGATGAAGTGCTTGGTGCAACAGTTGTATCAATCATGCTGGAGGCTCCTGGTTTGTGGTCATTAATATCACAGACGGCATATGATATTGTTATATTCAGTATTTCTTTCTGGGGTGTAAATATGTGGCACACACATGGAGAGTGGTTTGTGGTCACAGTAATCCCATTAAAGGCAATTCTAGGGTAGCATGGCATAGCTGTTTCAGAACAGCACAATCATGTGATGTTTTCTGTGTTCGCTATAAAGCTGCTGCTGCTACACAATCCTGACCAATTATAGGTGTGGACATTATTCACTTGCAATGAGAAAACTGCTTTGTTTACATCATAAACCTCTGGAAGCGAATCATTTATGGGACTAATAGTACAATTTATTCTTCCATCGGGGATATCTTCCTTGAGCTTCCCCCCGCCCCCCCCCCCAAAAAAAAAGGTCTTTGGTTAAAAAGCACATATGCTTTTGAGTTAAACACAAAATGAGCCCACTTCATAGATTCAAAATGATCCTTGCCAATGCCATCCGTTTGCACAAGTTAGGTCCTTAGCTACCAAGGTCACACACGAAGCCATCAAAATAAAGACTATCTACAGCGAAGGTTA
Source organism: Megaustenia siamemsis (assembly GCA_032433765.1). Lineage (NCBI taxonomy): Eukaryota > Metazoa > Mollusca > Gastropoda > Stylommatophora > Ariophantidae > Megaustenia > Megaustenia siamemsis. The sequence continues at coordinate 6,713,018 of JAVIAB010000145.1, read as the reverse complement.
ACGAACTGTGAACAAACATTTATGTTCAAACCCTTGAATACATTTTCAAAAATCTGCCAACTCGCTGCAATAACAGATATCGTGGTGTTCAAAGTAAACATTGCTTAGTCCATGGCTCGAATATAAATAAGCTACCATTTTGGTGCGTCCATGACGTCATGGCCAATAAATTAATCAAAGACACACATAATAAGAGACTAACAAAATACACAGAATAACAAAACTAACAGACTAACAGAAAAGTCAGACTAAATGAGGACATTAATATTTGTTAAAGAGACACTCATATTGCATGAAATAATTTACGAGCATTTTATTTTTCTCTCTCTATAGAAATATGGTTTTCTTAAGTATGCAAACACAGACCCAGACAGGTATATGAGGTATTTAGAGGGCAGTGGGTTTAAGAATATCCGGCTGGAGTACCACACTGAACCTGTAACAGGTATGAAACTTCTGATGATCAGATTACCCTCCTATTGCAAAGCTCTATATATAAATATTAATGTCACATATAAAGAAGTTTTATTTTTGCTTTGACTTCTATCAGAACGACCTCATTACTTTGGAAAACAACAAAAGAGATTTGAGAAAAAAAACTGAAAGCTTTGGAAGACAGCTGCCTAAGAAGGATACTCTGAGTACAATGGATTGAATTCTTTCCTACTTTCTGTCGTTCACCCGATTGGACCTACAGGAATTACCTGACCTACTTCACCATCCATTCTTAGAAGGACGTTAAGCGGGCGTAAATAACCTGTGTTGCAGTTTGCAGTAGAACTGCGACTTTCGACCCATCACATCCGACTTCAGCATGTTATTTTTGAGCACCGGGTTGTCTTTCTACGATCCCTACTCGCTTGGCCAGACTAGACAGGTTAGTCTGTTTCTGGAGGCACTACGGAGAGGTGGCATAGGGTCTCGATGGTTCTAGTGCCCCGATTATGGCGCAGGCAATCGAGGAGGAGGTAGCAGACGGTTGTTGCAATCAAAGTGTTACAACTTTTATCAATGGTATGACATGATTGACGTGATTGACATGATTGACGTGAATGGCGTGATTGACGTGAATGGCGTGATTGACATGATTGACGTGAATGACATGATTGACGTGATTGACGTGAATGACGTGAATGACATGATTGACACGATTGACGTGAATGACGTGATTGACATGATTGACACGATTGACCTAATTGACGTGATTAACATGATTGACGTGATTGACATGATTGACGTGATTGGCGCGATTGACATGATTGACGTGATTGGCGCGATTGACATGATTGACGTGATTGATGTGATTGACTTGATTGACACGATTGACGTGATTGACGTGATTGATATGATTGAAGTGATTGACATGATTGACACAATTGACGTGATTGACATGAGTGACACGATTGACATGACTGACACGATTGACACGATTGATATGATTGACATGATTGGCATGATTGATATTAATAGCATGATTGACATGATTGTCAAATACTTGGGCACAATAATAACATCAGATGGAAGATGCACCACAGAGATAAAAAGCAGAATAGCTCAGGCCAAAATAGCATTTCAGAAAATGAAAAAATATCTTATGCAACAAATCTATGTCAATAGAAGTGAGAAAGAGAGTTCATCGGTGCTATGTAGAACCAGTTCTGGTCTATGGATGCGAATCGTGGACAATAAACAAATAAATGAAAAGGCACTTAGAGGCCACAGAGAATGGATTTCTCAGAAGAATGTTAAGAGTTCCCTGGACAACCAAATAAACCAACTAGAACATTCTCAAAGAGCTAAACAAAAAAAAAAGGAGCTCATTAAAAAAAAAAAAAACATCAGAAAGAAACAATCGACATTTTTCGGGCACATCATGAGAAGAGGAAAGTTGGAATACTTGGTTACAACTGGCAAAATAAAAGGAAAGAGAGATCGCTGACGACAACGAGAGAATATACTGGATAGCTTGGTGTCATGACATGGAAAACAGTCGACAACCGAATTGATACAATGCGATGTGGATAAAAGTTAGCGGAAACATGATCTTCTAAGCCAACAGGTATGGCACATGATGATGACATGATTATAAATCATATAACATAGTCACTGAACAGACTAGTTGCATGATGGTGGTGTCTTGCATGCATGTTAATATCAATCCACACAAACAATTAAATTTTGTTGATATTGTAGAATTGCGAATGCTTTTTTTTCCCCCTAATTATTTCCCTTGTCCTTCTAAGGCAAGCCGTTTCAAGCTGTCTTCTGTGAGGTTCTGGACAAGCCAGCACATGATAAGTCTAGCTACAGTAAAGATGAGGATGAGGCATTTGAGGAGCAGATGCTGAAAACTAAACCTGACCATCCACATTTTGCAGAAATTGTCAAAAGACAAAATATTTAAATTTAACAAATGGCAATAAACTGGGAAATATTCAACCAGAGACAGAATCTCCATCTTTCCTTTCTCATTAACTTTCAGTGTCTTGTGGAGATAGACTGTGTGGTTTCCTTGTTCTTCTGTTGGTCTCTCCTGCTGCTATGTTTCCTGGTGTTTCTAATATTACATCTTTTGTTCTTCTGTTAGTCTCTCCTGCTGCTATGTTTCCTGGTGTTTCTAATATTACATCTTTTGTTCTTCTGTTGGTCTCTCCTGCTGCTATGTTTCCTGGTGTTTCTAATAGTACATCTTTTGTTGGTCTCTCCTGCTGCTATGTTTCCTGGTGTTTCTAATAGTACATCTTTTGTTGGTCTCTCCTGCTGCTATGTTTCCTGGTGTTTATAATATTCCATCATTTTCATGTTCGGCCCTTGAGTCTGGTTTTCTCGTAGCGTTTGTTGAAGGAACACTGTATCATATTTGATTCATCATCATCATGTGCCATACCTGTTGGCGTAGGCGACCATTTCCTACCACAATTCTCTATCCACGGCACATCGAATCAAATCTATTGCTGACTGTTTTTCGTGCCATGGCACCAAGCTATCCAGTATCTTCTCTCTTTGTGATCATTATCACTTTGTTGTGCATACACACAGTCCACACAGCGCAAGAAATAGACTAGAAAAATATAGGGTACCCGTGAGGAAGAAAGATATAATTGTCTGCAGGTAGATACTTCTATCTTTTCTCCTCTCGGGTATCCTATATTCTTCTATTCTGTTTCTTGCGGTTTGTGCGTGCACACGGACCTGTTTTTGGAAACTTCAGTTGTTGTGTGCACATTTTCATTTTTGTGCGCGCGCACGAACAACGTGTGCACTTCCGTTCTTGCACATCTGAGAATACAGGGAAGACTTTATTTTTCTTTTTCGTTTAATTTCTCCTTCTAGTTCATAATTATTACACTTTTTTATTATTATTTTTTTAATTTTAAATACATATTTGTATGTTTGTTCCAGTTGAAGGCCTATTGTGCCGAAACGTCGTTCTGGTTTGTGTTGTCCACTTGTTACGCGAAGCTTTAACCACGTCTTTTTTTCTTCTTCTTTTCTAGATATATATTTTTTAGCTTTCCAGCCAAACGTCTAAAACATTTTATTTTGGTGGTGGTTTTGTTATAATTGTTCTTGAGTCCAATATCCAGATATCACATCGGCAGAATGTACAGTACCGTGTTGTGCCAGTTGAGCCTTCAGACGTGGAGTGGTGTTTAAAACAAACAAAAAATGTTCACGGTTTAATAATTGTACCGTTTCGTACACATTAATCAGGCTTTTATATGAAAGTTGTTTAACAGTACTATCAGACTTTCATATGAAAGCTGTTTAACAGTACTATCAGACTTTCATATGAAAGCTGTTTAACAGTACGATCAGACTTTCATATTAAAGCTGATTAACAGTACTATCAGACTTTCATATGAAAGCTGTTTAACAGTACGATCAGACTTTCATATTAAAGCTGTTTAACAGTACGATCAGACTTTCATATTAAAGCTGTTTAACAGTATGATCAGACTTTCATATTAAAGCTGTTTAACAGTATGATCAGACTTTCATATTAAAGCTGTTTAACAGTACGATCAGACTTTCATATTAAAGCTGTTTAACAGTACGATCAGACTTTCATATTAAAGCTGTTTAACAGTATGATCAGACTTTCATATTAAAGCTGTTTAACAGTATGATCAGACTTTCATATTAAAGCTGTTTAACAGTACGATCAGACTTTCATATTAAAGCTGTTTAACAGTATGATCAGACTTTCATATTAAAGCTGTTTAACAGTATGATCAGACTTTCATATGAAAGCTGTTTAACAGTATGATCAGACTTTCATATGAAAGCTGTTTAACAGTATGATCAGACTTTCATATGAAAGCTGTTTAACAGTACGATCAGACTTTCATATGAAAGCTGTTTAACAGTATGATCAGACTTTCATATTAAAGCTGTTTAACAGTATGATCAGACTTTCATATTAAAGCTGTTTAACAGTATGATCAGACTTTCATATGAAAGCTGTTTAACAGTATGATCAGACTTTCATATGAAAGCTGTTTAACAGTACGATCAGACTTTCATATTAAAGCTGTTTAACAGTACGATCAGACTTTCATATTAAAGCTGTTTAACAGTATGATCAGACTTTCATATTAAAGCTGTTTAACAGTATGATCAGACTTTCATATTAAAGCTGTTTAACAGTATGATCAGACTTTCATATTAAAGCTGTTTAACAGTATGATCAGACTTTCATATTAAAGCTGTTTAACAGTATGATCAGACTTTCATATGAAAGCTGTTTAACAGTATGATCAGACTTTCATATGAAAGCTGTTTAACAGTATGATCAGACTTTCATATTAAAGCTGTTTAACAGTATGATCAGACTTTCATATGAAAGCTGTTTAGCACAGTTAAGTTATAATTTTTTTAACTTTTTTTTTTTTTTTGTTAAATACAATTTGTTATAAATGTTAATTTAATGAAGAAATAACGATAAGATAGAGTCGAACAAGATTCTGAACTGCTCAACCGATCATTTTAATACACATTATTTATATAGACAACTCTACAGGACTAACGTTAGGTGACGCCATGAGAGGGGAATAACGACATCATTTACCAAACATTCCACACTTAAAGAAGGTCTATCATTAGAGGACATCAAGAGAGGGAAATAAGGACATAATTTACGAAACTCCACACTTAAAACCTCTATAGGACTTCGTTAGAGGACATCAAGAGAATGAAATAGCGACACTATTTACCAAACACTCCACACTTAAAACCTCTATAGGACTTCGTTAGAGGACATCAAGAGAATGAAATAACGACACTATTTACCAAACACTCCACACGTAAAACCTCTATAGGACTTCGTTAGAGGACATCAAGAGAATGAAATAACGACACTATTTACCAAACACTCCACACGTAAAACCTCTGTAGAACTTCGTTAGAGGACATCTAGAGAATGAAATAGCGACACTATTTACCAAACACTCCACACGTAAAACCTCTATAGGACTTCGTTAGAGGACATCAAGAGAATGAAATAGCGACACTATTTACCAAACACTCCACACGTAAAACCTTTATAGGACCAAAATCACAAGACAAGAGAGTAAACTAATCAGCTTCATACTTTATGATTATCTTTAGTACACAAGAAATAAGATCACCAATTCATCACATCTACAAATGATGAGACCAGCCACCCTCCATCCACTACTATTGGGGTACACATATTTGAGACATGAAGACCCTTGGAGAGGGTGACACACATACTATTTAACATTTCTACCACTTGTTTTTTTTTTATTTTTACGTTCACTGGACAAATCTCCGCGTTGGCATGGGGGCCCCATCTTGCCTGCAGTGGCGTCTCCTGATCCCAGGTGTGCTACAGTATGAGAATGTAACATTTTTAAAAATATATTGTTTTTTCTAGAATAACTCTCACATATTATTATATGTTGGTTTTAATATTACAGTATAATTAAAATAAATATACAAATAAACCATATAATTCGCCTTATGTCTTTTGAGGTATAATGTGTTTGCTGCGATGGGGACTGCAACTGCCTTTCTTTGTTTGGATATTTGATGAGATGTTAATTTGGATGATTCAACTGGCACGGGCGGTTGAACAATTTATGGATTTCCATTCAATAGACAAACAAATGAAAAGACGATTAGAGGCCACAGAGGTGGGATTTCTCAGAAGAATGTTGAACGTTCCCTGGACAGCTAAAAAGACCAATGAGGAAGTTCTCAAAGAGGCAAACACAAAAAGGGAGCTTTTAAAAAACATCAGAAAGAAGCAATCAACATTTTTTCGGGCACATCATGAGAAGAGGAAAGTTGGAATACTTGGTTACAACTGGCAAAATAACAGGAAAGAGATATCGCGGACGACAAAGAGAGAAAATACTGGATAACTTGGTGTCATGGCATGGAAAACAGTCAACAACAGAACTGATACGATGCACTGTAGATGGAAGATTGTGGAAGGACATGATCGCCTACGCCAGCCGGCATGGTACATGATGATGATTCATTTGCAGTGATATCGGGGGTATCGAATAACCTTAGCCAGTTGTTTTATTTTAAATAAAATGGTTCATAGTAAGGTAAAATACATCAATCTTAAATAACCAACACACCTAATGATATATTTCCAAATCTCAACACCGTATGTATCTTTCATTCGTACATTAATTCAAGCCTCTTTTTTTTATATTCAGAAACGTTATAATCGCTAAATTTTAAAAAATCAGTCTTTCAGTTTTAAGTTTTGTAATATTTCATTTTCTACCAAAAAATAAGACTCAAGCCACCCAAATGACCTTGACTCTGAGTTGGCCTACAGTAACTATGTAACCACCTTAAAGCTAACAAAACGAGCGCTCTACTGAGCTGGTTGTACAAGGAATAGTCAAAGTAAGTTCACTTCTTTCAGATCACAATATAAATGATTTTCTGCCACAAACCTGACAAATTATAAAAGCCAACCAGGCAATCCAGGACAAGTAAATTATAGTTAGTTCACTTTAAAGACGAATGTAATTAAATACGGTTCGTTAAGTCAATCTTAATTTACATAAAAGTTCATCAGGTAAGGTATTTCTTTCTTCTTCTTCTTTCCTTCCTCATTTCAGCGTCGAGGGGAGATATAATTTGCGGTCTTTTGTTTTTCTGTTCTCCTCTGCTGCTGGTATGTTTCCTAGTGCTTTTAATATTCCATCAACAAATCTTTTTTTTCGTGGTCGACCTTTGGGTCTGGTGTTCTCGCAACATTTATTGAAGGCTCGTTGTGTTGTGTTTTTATCACTCTGCCTTGTCACGTGGCCAAACCATTTTATCTGTTCTTTCTGTATATATTACATGGCGGGGGTCATTCCTATCTGTTTTCTCAGTTCTTCATTTCTGATCTTGTCTCTCTGACTGTTGTCAGGTATTTCTTTGTAGCTGTCAAATTTTTTTATGTGCCATGAGTTGCATAAATGCTGGTTTGAAAAGCGATAGGTATCTAGTTTGTCGATAATTTCACACTACTTCCAGTAAAACTGATTCCGGCCCTCAATGCAAGTTCTGCTTGTCTTGGGTTGTGCCTCATCGATGTTCTGTTGAAATGTTGTTAAATTCCAACATGGTTGAAATGAATTCTGCCTGTTATTTTATAAATGTAGGAGTATCAAATCGCATAAACTAAAGAGAAACAAGCAAAAGTCTAATTCATCAACAAATCCACTAGATATAACAGCTTTAAATCAAAAAGATATTAAAGATAACTATACAATACAAGTAAAGAACACATTCCAGAAGCTGCTAAAAGAAGGAATTGAACAATACAGAAGAGAAAATCCCGATGAAAAAGTAACAACCAAATGGCAATGCATAAAGAAAAGCATACAAGAAACCTCCGACACCTTACCCAAAAGAGAAAAGAACAAAAAACAAAAATGGATAACTAACACCATCTTAGATAAAATGGAAGAAATGAGACAAGCGAAGAACACTGCCCAATACAATAAAATAGATAATGGGATACGCAAAATGTGCAAAAAGGCAAAAGAAGACTGGCTCAGTCAAAAATGTATAGAAATAGAAATTATGGAAAGCAAACAAGACTTAAGAGGAATGCACACAGAAATAAAGAGAATGACTAATAAAAATAAAAAAGCCACAGAAGGTGGATGCATTGCAGACAAAAAAGGAAAAATGCGAACAGACAATAAGGATATTATAGATAGATGGCATGAATGTATAACAGAACTATTTCAGGATCAAAGGGACAAGAAACCAGTTATAAAATGTACATCAGGCTATAAAATCTTCAAATCTGAGGTGGAAAAAGCTATAAAAACAATGAAAAAGGGAAAAGCAGCAGGACCTGACAGCATACATATAGAGATGATACAGGCACTAGAAAATGTTGGCATTGAAGTGATTACAGACATATGCAACGACGTATACATAACATGATACATACCAAATGAATTAAAAACATCAACTTTCATTGCATTGCCTAAAAAGAATGGTGCAGTTGAATGCAGTGACTTTAGAACAATGAGCCATGTTACAAAAATCTTGATAAAAGTTATACAAGGAAGGATTCAGAATAAAATCAATACTGAATTAGATGACCAGCAATTTGGATTTAGGAAAAATAGCGGGACAAAAGAAGCCATATTCTGCATGAGAACATTTATCGAAAAGTACACAGAAGTAAACAAACCAATATATGCCTGCTTTATAGACTATACCAAAGCTTTTGATAGAGTACACCACAAACAACTTATAGAATGCCTAAAAGAGATACATCTAGATGACATGGACATACGACTAATATGTAATCTATACTTGGAGCAAACAGCAATAATAAAATATAACAAAGAGAACTCTACACCCATTGATATAAAAAGAGGAGTAAGACGGATGCATCCTATCACCAAGCTTGTTCAATCTATACACTGAGTAAATCTTTAAAAACATCATAGAGATGCCAGGCCTACAAATTAATGGAAAGATAATCAATAACCTAAGGTATGCTGACGATACTGTACTACTAGCAGAAAATCCTAAAGATCTACAACAATTACTTAATGAAATAAACATGACAAGCAAAAAATATGGACTAGATATGAATATCAAAAAGACAAAACCTATGATCATAAACAAAGAAATTACTCAAAACCCACTACTGGATATCAAAATTGAAGGAATAGACTTGAAGACAGTTCAGAACTACAACTACCTTGGACATACTATAACCAGTGATGGAAAATGTACAACTGAAATAAACAAAAGAATAGGAATGGCAAAAAAGTAATTTTAATGCCATGAAGAACATACTAACATCAAAACAAATAACATCAGGGCTAAAACTAAGAATAGCAAAATGTTACACCTTCTCAATATTCCTATATGGTGCAGAAACATGGACATTAGACAAGAAAACAGAACAGAGAATTGAAGCCTTTGAAAATGTGGATATATAGAAGAATAGGTAGAATTGGATGGAAGGAAAAGAAAACAAACGATGAAATCTTAAAGCAACTAAAAATGAAAAGAGAACTACTAAACACAATTAGAACAAGACAAATGCGATTTTTGGGTCATGTTAAAAAACACAACAGCCTACTAAAAGTAATCCTGGAGGGGAAAATACAAGGTGACAGAGGTAGACAAAGACTAACATGGACGAGTAACACCATCACCATCAAAGCAAGAGACATAGCAGAATGGCGCTCCACGGTAGCCAACCTTCGTTGCGGAGACGGCACTCGATGATGATGGGGAATATCATTCATTTTCTGGTTGCGACTTATTTCATAGTCTGAGAGATCGCGGACGACATAGAGAGAAGATACTGGATAGCTTGGTGTCATGGCACGGAAAGCAGTCAACAACATAATTGATACGATGTACTGTTGATAAAAAAATTGTGATAGGACATGATCGCGTACGCCAACCGATATAGCACATCATGATGATGAATCTTGTACTTGATAACATGTCGTTCTACAAAAAAAAAAAAGAAGACAGAGGATTTACATCCCTGTAGGGTCACAATTTTTTTTTTCGTCGGGGGTGAAATAAAAACTTAGATCCGAACGTCTCGTAGGTAACCTATACAAAAACTCTTTCCCCACCCCCAAACCACATATTTTTAGAACCCTTCCACCTGTTTTTTCATTCTCCCATTAGCTGTTCAACTACATCAGGACTAGTCCTCGTTCATTTTCCCTCTGCCCACAGCACAATGCGCAGGAGAGTTCGTTTTTATTTCTCATTCTGGTTCGAGATTATTTTGTTTTAGATACGTCATTATTATCTGTGCGTAGGCAATGGGTAGAATCATTGCAGAAGTCAAAAATACATAAGGTCACCTTTGTCCACCCAGGACATGCGGGAGTACGGAGAAATGAAAGAGCGGACAGGTTGGCTAGCTGCGCTATTGTTGAGGACGGTCAACCAATGGATCGGACGGACATCACCAATGCCCTCCGAGAAATGGGAAGGACACATGACTTCGACAACCATGAGTTCACACGTCACTCCTTCGGATGAAAGAGATGGGAGTTAAGTTGGACAAAGCCAGAAACGAGAAACTTAGTGGGCGTGTAAGAAGACTTATCAACCAACACAGAACTGGAGTCGTCAGTCGCTGGGCACTGCAGGGCTTGCTGGGGAGGGGATCTGAGCACCTAAGGGCATGTTCGGAGTGCAATGATGATGACCCGCTAATAAATCAAGAACGGCATTATTAGTTAGCTATGTAGGGCTAATTTTATTTACTTGCATATCTGTCTGTCTGTCTGTCTCTCTCTCTCTCTCTCTCTCTCTCTGTCTGTGTGTGTGTGTTTTTTTTTTTTTTTTTTTTTGGTTCCTGCTGAAGGCCTAATAAGCCGAAACATCGTTCAAATCTGCGTCGTCCATTAATTACGTAAAGCTTTAACTATACTATTTTGTTCATTTCTCCTTTTTATCCCCCGATATACCAGTAATGGGTTAGTGCCGTAAACATTGTATATTATAGTAGTAGCAGTCTTGTACTAAAAGAGGCCAACACAAAAAGGGAGCTCTTAAAAAACATCAGAAAGAAGCAATCAACATTTTTCGGGCACATCATGAGAAGAGGAAAGTTGGAATACTTATTTACAACTGGCAAAATAAAAGGAAAGAGAGATCGCGTACGACAAAGAGAGAAAATACTGGATAGCTTGGTTTTATGGCATGGAAAACAGTCAACAACAGAATTGATACGATGCACTGTGGATTGAAGATTGTGGAAGGACATGATCGCCTACGCCAACCGGTATGGCACATGATGATGATGAGTCTTGTACTGCACGCTTGGTACGGAGCCGTGTTGTTATATATATGAACTTTTGTGATAGAAATGTCAGGAGAGCTGTTGTGCTTAGTTACCGAGATGCGGATAAGTGGTTATTGTTGTAAGTGATCTTTGATGGATGCCGTTTGAAAAGAAAAGTCCTGGCTCTGTCTTTTAATAAAATAGCAAGTAAAGTGATGCTAACTTTACCTCGGCACCTTACGCATATAATATATAAAGAGAGATCGAAATATGTTGTTTATAACAATATTTTTTTTTAGACTGACGGGAGAGTGAAATGTAAGAATAAGACTAACATAAGTAGATAAGATCATCATAATCATAATCATTGTCATAATTTTTTGTAGTAGTTAGTTATTGCCTCTGTGGAAAAATTTAATCTGATTGTATCTTATTCAACCTACTTAATTACTGCTATGGAGTCAGACTGCGGCTTAATAGATTATGGTCAAGTCACGAACACGGATTTACTGAAAGCCCAAGACATTTGCAGATCTGGTAAGTTAAACAATCACAATGTTTAAACATTAATGTGACTGCAATGTGGTGAAGATCGCCAGGGAGTGGGTTTTGATTAGAAGGCGAGAAGTAGTTAATTTAAAATGATGCTGCCACATTCATAATGGTTATTATAATCTCTTTCTTCACTTTCTAGAAAATAAAGATAAAATGGTTTGGTGTAATAGAAGGACAAGACAAACAAAAAAGCCTTCATCTGAATTGATCCAATAGATATGCATTCCAGCATCAGAGCTACAGAAGAAAATAGGACTACAAGTTAAGGGGATGAAATGTTATCTTAAGATTCTGGACATCTCTGTGGGCATCTTGCCATGCTAGCTCAGTGGTTAGTGAATTGGACTACAAAGAACAAGAGGTCGAGTTCAATCCTGATCGACGGCTTCTGGGTTTAGCCAGCCTTAAATGGGTACTGGGGGCACTGGTTGGTCTCAAGGCAAGACGCCAGCCTTGAGACAGAGAGGTTGTGGGTTCAAATCCCAGTTGGTTGGGATTTTTATTTATGATTTCTCTCTGTGGCAACTACCCCTGGTCTCAGCAGTGAGGCCCGGCTTGAAACGTCAATTACTCATAGACGGAAAAAATATGAGTACCCCGAAGTTGGAGTTATCTGCCTGTGTGGCGAGGAACCCCTGTGCACACAGCTGCCAGGGAAAAATGGATTAACACGCAAAATTCAGTTCCTAGTCTCTAGGGACTTCGTCAGAGGTAAAAGCTGGCGAACTAAAAAAAAAAATGGGTACTGGATTTTTTTCTGGGAAAGTAAAACAGCATGGGTGTAATACTGACCACATTACTCCAAAAATCATGGGCTGAAGGTCTGTATAAATTATGGTTACTAACACCATACACCATATTCCTTATATGCCATTTGGTGTGACTGGGCTCTTTACTTACTTAGATCGCAGCACAATTGAAAATGTTTGCAAAAGAATAGAACAAGTAATCATAGTACATGATGATCTTTTGATTAATGTTAAAAAAAAAGCACAAAATGAAATGGTTTAGCCATGTATCTCGATCGTCTAGTCTGGCAATGACCATTTTATAGGGAATTGTGAAAGGGGATAGGAGAGGCTGACAAAAAAGGAGATGGGAAGATAACATTAAAGCATGTACAGGTCTCATTTTTGCAGAATCTTAAAGAATGATTAGATCAATGGAGAAACATTGATGAAGTCTGTCAGTGGTGCCCCGGTGGCATTCACAGTAACTGTATAAAGAAGGAGGGACGGATCTACTCATTTTGATTTAATTTCTGAAGTTTTAATATGATTGTATGATTGTAAACTTCTTGCACAATCATTTCTGAATAAGTGAAAAACACAGAAGAAAAAAATAAAACAAGTTTTATTGATTGATTTGTTTAATATTCTTATTTTTAAATTTAAAATGTTTATTTATAATGTTCACTCTCCATTGTGGTCTTTCACTTTGGTCTTGTCTATATCAATTGGTTTTGCCTGGTGTAAAGCAGTAGAAAGTATTTTTTTTTAAATCATTTATACATTGTCAGGAAACAAACAAATGATAAGATGATTAGAGGCCACAGAGATGGGATTTTTCTGAAGAATGTGGAGAGTTACCTAGATAATAAAAAAGACCAACCAGGACATTCTCAAAGGGGACAACACAAAAAAGAGAGCTCCTAAAAAACATCAGAAAGAAACACTCAACATTTTTTGGTCAAATCATGAGAAGAGGAAAGTTGGATTACTTGGTTACAACTGGCAAAATACAGGGAAATGAGATCACAGATAACAAAGAGATAGGATAATAGATAGCTTGGTGTTGTGGTATGGTAAACAGTCAACAACAGAACTAATATGATGCACTGTGGACAGAAAACTGTGGAAGGACATGGCCGCTTATGCTAACTGGTATGGCATGTAATAATGATACTTTTTCTTCCAACATCTTTAATTTAACTATTTCCACTGCTAACTTGAGTAGATGATTATATTTGTAACTTTTGTTTGCCTGTTTAACATTTTCAGATACCCCGGACACTCTGCTCTCAAATGACAGCAACAAACCAGACATCACATTATTATGTGAGCTTTGTAATGAATATATTGACTTATGTCATTTACCACATCACCGAACATACCATGAAGCTCTGTCCACACTAGATTACAGTGATTCCCTGACACCAACAGATTTGAAGTCTCTGTTACAAAAAAGGAGTTTTATATTAAAAAATATGCAAACAAATAAAGAAAATAAGAAAAATGTGTGCTATCAAAATATGAGAAAAGTTGATATTGCTTTTGAAGAGCTGAAGAACTGCATTGATGACATAAGTGAGAAGTCAAGCTTTATTGATTACAAGGTTGGCACTGGCGTTAAGGGTATAGCTTCGAGCTGTAGCTGTGACTCTGTACGTGCTGTTGGTATATGCAAAAATGAAAATCAGAGATGGAAAAGTTGCATGGAAGATTACCTAGTTTTCCAAGATTATTTTGGAGAAGACAGAAATAAAAGTTACTTTGCAATATTTGATGGATATAATGGGGCTATTGCAGCACAGAAATCAAGCAGGGAACTCCATCGGCTTTTGCTCTATGAGATCGCAAAATTTGACTCTAGAATACAATCAACAATAGCTAGAAACTTTGCTGAATCAGATACCGCAAGAATGGAATATGAAGAGTTACGGCCTGAAACACGAAACAGCCTTAGAGTTAATCTTCATCAGGACAGCACAGCAATTATACAGGTTTGTTTGTTTATTGTTAGGATCATCATCACTGTAAACAGAACTAATCCATGAGTGCTCCAATCCCCTCAAGAATCATGAGATAATCTGAGGAGAATCGTGGCCAATGTGCACGAACTCTGTAGCACGGACTGGGATCCACTGTGTGGGTAGATTTCTGCTGATAATTTTGCCCAGGCAGCGGCCATTTTTCTATTTTAACTGCCAAGGGTTTTTTAACATGCTTGAGAACACACAGAACCTTGTGTTTATTGCTGTTATCTGAGAGGGCTAGACTTCAGATCTCACTACCCAAAGATCAAGGAAGCGTGATGTCCTAAAGAAACCACAGATTAATTTTTCTTATTAATGAAAAGTCATCACCGCTTCAGGTGGGCTTTGAATGAGTCCTACCTGTCCTGAGGCCAACATTGTACCTCTAGGCTACAAACACTCCCCCACCCCCATACAGGTACAGACTCTTATTTCTGAACATTGTTTTCTTTCTTGTTTCTGGATCATAAAGGCTGGTCAAATAGCCAGTGATAAATTTGTTCTAAGGTGTAGGCACAACCATCTGCTACTGATAATTTAGTTTATTTGCTTATCTGTGTCTTTTCAGGAAAATGAAATACACAATCTTCTTCTATTATACATTTAAACATATTAGAAGAAGCTGTATCTTAAAACTGATACATTTTTGTGGTTACAAAATGAACACTGCATCCCCAGAATCTCTCAGATTTGCAAATCTTTGTGATTTTTGTTACATGTGTTAACTGATAAAATACCATTCATATATAAATATTGACTTTAGCTTAAAATTGACCGTTTGTGTGTGATGTCACAAACTGAAACAACTGCCATAAAATATAAGAATTGTTTTTATTCACAAAATTGACATTTTACAGTCTTAAAAATCTGGCTAGAGACAGAGATTCTTTCAGACAAGCCATAGTGAATGAAACATTCTGTGGGAGATCTGGCTAGAGACAGAGATTCTTTCAGATGGGCCATAGTGAATGAAACATTCTGTGGGAGATCTGGCTAGAGACAGAGATTCTTTCAGATGGGCCATAGTGAATGAAACATTCTGTGGGAGATCTGGCTAGAGACAGAGATTCTTTTAGATGGGCCATAGTGAATGAAACATTCTGTGGGAGATCTGGCTAGAGACAGAGATTCTTTCAGACGGGCCGTAGTGAATGAAACATTCTGTGGGAGATCTGGCTAGAGACAGAGATTCTTTTAGATGGGCCATAGTGAATGAAACATTCTGTGGGAGATCTGGCTAGAGACAGAGATTCTTTCAAACGAGCTGTGGTGAATGCAACGTTCTGCACAGGACATGTGGCCTGATAAAAAACACAAAGATCTTTATGTATCATTTGTCTGTGCTCCCAAAGATAACAAGTTGTATTTGACTCTCTGTTCACAAAGAATTTTCTGTGCAGACAAGAATTTAAAAACTCCAAGTGTTTAGAAGTTTGAATTTTATATTTTTATAAATTTCAGAATATTTTGAGCCTGTGCTATCAGAAGTATGACAATATTATCAGAGAAAAGAGAAGTGCTGTGGAGAAGGCAAGGAAAAATAAAACTAAATATACCATGACGGAAGAGATTCATAATGTATGTATGTCTTCTACCAATTTACTATCATCATCATCATCATTCATCACTGAGTGCCATCATAATCAGTTTTACCGGAAGTATTGTGAAATTATCGACAATCTAGATGAGCACATGAAAACTAGATCATCATCATCATCGAGTGCCGACTCCGCAACGAAGGTTGGCTAACATGGAGCACCATTCTGCTCTGTCTCTTGTTTTGATGGTGCAGGTTGTCATAGGCTGTCTAGTCCATCTTTTTATGTTACTTTCCATGTTAGTCTTGGTCTGCCTCTATTGCCTTGTATTTTCCCTTCTAAGATTACTTTTAGTAGGCTGTTGTGTCTTTTAAGATGTGCCAAAAATTTCATTTGTCTTGTTCTAATTGTGTTAAGTAGTTCTGTTTTAATTTTTAGTTGTTTTAACACTTCATCATGTGTTTTTTTTTCTTTCCATCCAATTCTACCTATTCTTCTATAAATCCATATTTCAAAGGCTTAAATTTTTGTTTTCTGTTTTCTTGTCTAATGTCCATGTTTCTGCACCAGGATATATAATATACAGGAATATTGAGAAGATATAACATTTTGCTATTCTTAGTTTTAGCCCTGATGTTATTTGTTTTCATGTTAGTACACTTTTCATGGGAGCCACGATAGCTCAGTGGTTAGTGAACTGGACTACAAAGGACAAGAGGTAGGGTTCGATCCCAACCGGTGGCTTCTGGTTCACCCAGCCTTTTATGGGTACCGGATTTTTTTCTGCGAAAGTAAAGCGGCACGGGCGTAATACCAACCACATTACCCCAAAAATCATGTGTCAAAGGTCTGTAAAATTTATGGTCACTAACACCATATTCTCTATACACCACTTGGCGTGGCGGGGGTACTTTACTTTTTTTTACACTTTTCATGGCATGAAAATTACTTTCACCCATTCCTATTATTTTTATTTTTTTTTCAGTTTTACACTTTCCATCACTCGTTATAGTAGGTCCAAGGTAGTTGTAGCTCTCAACTATCTTCAGGTCTGTTCCTTCCACTTTGTTATTTATTTACAGGTTTTGAGTATTTTCTTTTGCTTATGATCATAGTTTTAATCTTTTTGATAAAGGACTACAAATTTTCATTCTTTTTCTATAATGAATTAAAAAAGAAAAAATTAATGGTTCACTCCCACAGTGATACAGTCCTATAGGATATGCTCCTGTGTTGAGAGTGCTGCAGTCCTGTAGGACATGCTCCTGTGTTGAGAGTGCTGCAGTCCTGTAGGATATGCTCTGAAATCTTTTTGGATGCTCCACAGCCACATGTTGCAATGTCATATCTTGTGCAGGTGTATTGTGAGGCTACAGTGAGCTGTTCTGAGTCTGAATATCTAGGTCTGCTGAGCTTGTTTAAGCTGTCACGTTCTGGCTCATATTTTCCATATAAGTCTCTCCTTTCTGTTTTCCTGGCTTATTTTAGGACTATCTTTACTTCTTTGAGGCTGTGGGGTTGGTTGGATTCAGGTTATCTGTGACATGTTGCACCCACCTTCTTCTTGATCTTCTTCTCTTTGTCTACCGAGTACCATGCCCTCCATAACCGCCTTCTCTGTGCCATCATGTTGTTCTATATAATGTCAATATTGTTTTTTTAACATTTTTTAGTAACCACTTCTCTGAAATTAATGGACATCATCATCATCAAGTACCGGGCCTGCTGGCTTAGGTGATCATGTCTCTCCACAACTTTCGATCACGACAGTTATTTATCATTTCTGTTGTTGACCTTCTGTTAAGCCATTCTCTTAGGCTGTCTGGTATCTTTTCTCTTTGCTTCCCTCTTATCTCTTCGTCTCTCAATTTTCCCAGTTGTTACAATATACTCCAGCTGTTCTCTTCTCATTACATGGTCAAAAAATGATTGTTTCTTTCTAATATTGGAAATAGGTCTCTTTTTGCTTTGAAAACATTCTAAGAATGTTTTCATTACTCTTTTTAGCTGTCCATGGTATTCTAAACATTCTTCTGTAAAACCACATTTCTACAGACCCCAGTGATACAATATTTGTTTAATGAGCATGTTTGTACTTTTCTATATCCATTGTGTTCTGAATATCATTCTGTAAAACTTGTACACAAAGATGTATGTGGATATTGCAGTAGATCTACCAATAGTCTGAATTTTTTTCAGCAACATATAGTTATTGAGAAACACTGTTTTTTTTTAAAATAAATTTAAGTTTTGTTGTATCCACAGCATTTTAGACAAAAGTGTGATAATGAATGATAACACATGATGCCATAAATGAGAAAATTGTGATATATCAGACAGAGGTGCTCTTAACATTAGTCAAGAGAAGAATTGAGAAAACAAGTTATTTTGATTTGATCATCATCTACCCGCTTCTCCATAGGCACTTCTTTAAAATTGTAAACTACTTCAAAAGGCTTCATGATTTAAAAAATCCACTGTTAATTTTCCTGTTTTCAAATCCTCAAATAGCCCAACATGTAAGGATCTATGTCTTTCATAATAAGAAAGTGAGGCGGCATGGATCTTTTGTTGGTTTGTAAATCAAGATCAAATAAAGATGTAAGTAAAGTAAAGTACCCTCGTCACGCCAAGTGGCGTATAGGGAAATATGGTGTTAGTGACCCTATATTTTACAGACCTTCAGCACATGATTTTTGGAGTAATGTGGTCGGTATTACACCCGTGCTGCTTTACTTTCCCAGAAAAAATCCGGTACCCATTTAAGGCTGGGTGAACCCGGAAGCCGTCGGTTGGGATCGAACCCTACCCCTTGACCATTGTAGTCCAGTTCATTAACCACTGAGCTATCGCGGCTCCAAATAAAGATGTAGTTTTGTCTTTCGTACTGGTATGAGAAAGTGAGGTGGCATGGATCTTTTGTTGGTTTGTAAATCAAGATCAAATAAAGATGTAGTTTTGTCTTTCATACTGGTATGAGAAAGTGAGGTGGCATGGATCTTTTGTTGGTTTGTAAATCAAGATCAAATAAAGATGTAGTTTTGTCTTTCGTACTGGTATGAGAAAGTGAGGTGGCATGGATCTTTTGTTGGTTTGTAAATCAAGATCAAATAAAGATGTAGTTTTGTCTTTCATACTGGTATGAGAAAGTGAGGTGGCATGGATCTTTTGTTGGTTTGTAAATCAAGATCAAATAAAGATGTAGTTTTGTCTTTCATACTGGTATGAGAAAGTGAGGTGGCATGGATCTTTTGTTGGTTTGTAAATCAAGATCAAATAAAGATGTAGTTTTGTCTTTCATACTGGTATGAGAAAGTGAGGTGGCATGGATCTTTTGTTGGTTTGTAAATCAAGATCAAATAAAGATGTAGTTTTGTCTTTCGTACTGGTATGAGAAAGGAAGGTGGATGGTAGAACTTTTGAAATGATGAAGCCAATGACCAGGAAATGCACTGGCCATAGTCACTTTTTATTACAAGTTTGGTGCCAATACCAATTAGCAAATATAAAATGTAATTATGGTAGTTGTTTTTGTCACAAAATACAAGTTCAGCAATGGGGGACTGGTTGGTCTCGAGGTAAGATGTTTGGGGCTCGAGGTAAGATGCTTGTCTCAAGACAGAGAGGTTGTGAGTTCAAATCCCAGCTGCACCAGTTGAAATTTTTTTTGTGATTTCTCTCTGCGGCAACCACCCCTGGTCTCAGCAGAGAGGCCCAGCTTGAAATTGCTTATCAACGGAAAAAATATGAGTACCTATGAAGATGGAGTTATCAGCCTGTGCAGTGAGGGACACATGTGCACATAGCTGCCAGAGAAAAAACATATTAACAAACAAAATTTAGTACCTAGTCTCTAGGGACTTTAGCCAGAAGTGAAAGCTGACAAATAGAACACAAAAAAGGTCAGGCAACCCTAGTTGAAAATTACTTATAGAATGTTTGTCTCAGGACTGTTAAAATCATAAAAGTTACTGGAATGCTGAATTTGAGTTCTTAAATGTTATGTAGAGTCAGTCTTAACATATGGATGTCAATCATGGAGAATAGGACAATAAACAAGAAAATCACTGGAGTCTGTAGAAATGTGGTTTTACAGAAGAATGTTGAGAATACCATGGACAGCTAAGAAGAGTAATGAAAACGTTCTGAAAGAGGCCAAAGCAAAAAGAGAGCTAATTTCCAATATTAGGAAAAAACAATCATCATTTTTTGGCCATGTAATGAGAAGGGAACAGCTGGAATATATTGTAACAACTGGGAAAATTGAGGGACGAAGAGATAGAGGAAAGCAAAGAGAAAAAATACCAGACAGCTTAAGAGAATGGCTTGGCAGAAGGTCAACAACAGAAATGATAAATAACTGTTGAGATAGAAAATTGTGGAGAGACATGATCACCTCCGCCAGCAGGCCCGGTACTTAATGATGACTGGAATGCATGACTGAAAAAATTCCTTGTTATATCACATGACCCAACTCATTAAAAATGATAGGCACTAACAACTTACACAAGGTGTGGGAAGTTTTGTTTGCAGGTTAAGACAACAAAGAAAACTAAATTGACAAAGATGATCAAAATATGAACTCTAAATATGAACTATTTCATTCTTCTTATTTTTCTTCATCTCATAACCTTGTGGTCATCACTCTGCAATGTGGAGGTCTGTCTATACTTTGATGTTATTCTCCTATCTCTTTCCCTGCTTACCTCTCCTTCTAGTTTCTTCCTTGTAGAATGGTCTCTGCTAGACCAGACAATCGAGATACGTGACAAAACCATTTCATTTTGTGTTTCTTCACAATAGTTGAAATATCATCATGTATTCCGATTACTTGTTGTATCCTTTTGCAGACTGTTTCATAGTGATATGATCTAAGTAAATTAAAGTACCCCCGTCACGCCAAGTGGCGTATAGGGAATATGGTGTTAGTGACCATAAATTTTACAGACCTTCGGCACATGATTTTTGGGGTAATGTGGTCGGTATTACGCCCGTGCCGCTTTACTTTCCCAGAAAAAAATCCGGTACTCATTTAAGACTGTGTGAACCCGGAAGCCGTCGGTTGGGATCGAACCCTACCTCTTGTCCTTTGTAGTCCAGTTCACTAACCACTGAACTATCAGGGCTCCCATTTTATTCATAACCCTATAAAAATATTTTCTACTGAAGAAATGCTATATATCCTCATTTCTACATGAAAAAAAGCTCTATTTATATCCCCATTTGTACATGAAAAAATGCTATATATATCCTCATTTCTACGTGAAAAAATGCTATAATATCCTCATTTGTACATGAAAAAAATTATGTATATCCTCATTTCTACATGAAAAAATGCTATATATCCTCATTTGTACATGAAAAAATGCTATATATCCTCATTTGTACATGAAAAAAAGCTCTATATATATATCCCCATTTGTACATGAAAAAATGCTATATATATCCTCATTTCTACGTGAAAAAATGCTATAATATCCTCATTTGTACATGAAAAAAATTATGTATATCCTCATTTCTACATGAAAAAATGCTATATATCCTCATTTGTAGATGAAAAAATGCTGTATATATATCCTCATTTGTAGATGAAAAAATGCTATATATCCTCATTTGTAGATGAAAAAATGCTGTATATATATCCTCATTTGTAGATGAAAAAAGCTCTGTTGATAGTGTTTTAAAATGAAGAATTAGAAGAGCAAAGTTAATTAACTGAAAGAAATGGTTTGATTTTCAGGCTTTTAGGAGAGCTTATCTGCTCACAGACATTCTTCTTTCCTACGGAGAAGATGAAAGGTCAAAGGTTAGATGGAGCGGAACATCTGCACTCACAATCATGATCCAGAATATGAGGTCTGAGAATGTGAACACTTTGTGTACACATAGTGAACATTGCTATGATTTTGAACAAAAATCAGATGGGAAGACAACAGGAGATGTGAATCCAGCAGAAGTGTTTGGTCTCATTCATGTTGCTAATACTGGTGTGTTTGTATTGCCATTGAAATATGTTGTTCAATTAAATAGTTTCTTACATTCAGGTATCATATTTTTAAAACAAGGAACCAGAGAAAGCTGTGTTTCGGTCACTAGAATAGTTCTCACTTTACAGCAAAAATATTATGAGATTATAGTAGACAAAAGTAAAATACAGGACTCAGCCTTAAGAGCAAAAAGACAGAAGTTATGGTATAACAACAAAGAAAAAGACATCACCTCAGTGAAAAATAAAGACAAGTGGAACAACATTAAAACAGGTAAATGAATTTAAATATTTGGGAACATTGTTAACCTCAGATGGAAGATGTACAAAAGAGGTGAGATGCAAAAATGGCTCAGGCAAAAGCAGCTTTCCAAAAAATGAGGAAGATACTGTGCAGTCCATTTTTGACAATAGAAACAAGAAAAAGAGTTCTTAAATGTTATGTAGAGCCAGTCTTAACATATGGATGTGAATGATGGACAATAGGAAACAGACAAGAAAATCACTGGAGTCTGTAGAAATGTGGTTTTACAGAAGAATGTTGAGAATACCATGGGCAGCTAAGAAGAGTAATGAAAATGTTCTGAAAGAGGTCAAAGTAAAAAGAGAGCTAATTTCCAATACTAGGAAGAAACAATCATCATTTTTTGGCCATGTAATGAGAACAGAACAGCTGGAATATATTGTAACAACTGGAAAAATTGAGGGATAAAGAGATAGAGGGAAGCAAAGAGAAAAAATACCAGACAGATTAAGAGAATTGCTTGGCAGAAAATCAACTACAGAAATGATAAATAACTGTGGAGATCGAAAGTTGTGGAGAGACATGATCACCTACGCCAGCAGGTCCGGTACTTGATGATGATGAGTAGACAAAAAAAGAAATTGTATACAACGGTCACAACATAAACAATCTGCAAAATGTAGATGACACTGTTTTAATAATGGAAATGGAGAATGAGATACAAGAAATGATAGACATAATAGTGAAAGAAAGCAACAAGAAAAGTTTCAGTCTGAATAGTAAGAAAACAGAAGAAATGGTCATATCTAAATAACAATCATCACCAGCATGAAACATAAAAATAAATGGGACAAATCTAAAGCAAGTACATCAAATACTTAGGCACAATAAAATCATCAGATGGAAGATACACCTTGGAAATAAAATGTTGAATAGCTCAGAACAAAATAACATCATGGATGACAAAGAGAAAAGATACCGGCTTGGTGTCATGGCACGGAAAACAGGTAACAACAGAATTGATATGATGCATTGTGCATATATTATATGACTGTGAAACATGGAGAACAACAAAATTGACAATCACGAAGATACAGACTTTCATTAATGGATGCTTATGCAGGATAAAAGGATGGAAATGGCAAGACAAAATCACTAACATAGAATTATGGAAATGTACCAGTCAAACACCAGTGGATAAAGAGATACAGCGAAGACGATGGCACTGGATAGGACACACACTATGAAAGCCAACTGAGAGTATTACACAACAGGCCTTTTTTTGGAATCCCCAGGGGAAAAGACAAAGAGGAAGACCAAAGAATTCTTGGAGAAGACAGATAGAAGCAGAGATGAAGATGATGGGGAAGACATGGAATGATCTTAAAAGAATGGCAAAAAACAGAACGACTTGGAAAGTGTTTGTTGAAGAACTATGCTCCACTGGGAGCTAAAAAAAGGTAGAAGAAGAAGAATTGTGCATAGAAAATTGTGGAAGGACATGATTGCCTACACCAACCGGTATGGCACATGATGATAATGATCATATCTTTTGTGGTTTCAATTAAAACATTGTGTCTTTAATGGTTTTTCTTAGAAATATTATATGTGATGAATTTGTATTTCTCATTTCAGTATCTTAAACATGCTTTCTTTTACTTTCTTCCATCACTTCCTCTTCCACCCATTCGGGTGTCAAGGGTGATACAGAGTTCTAGTTCTTGCCTTCCTGGCAGCTTCAGCTATTGCTAATTGTTGTTGTAGCATTTCTTTGATGTTATCTGTCCATCTTACTCTGAGCTGGCCTTTTGCTCTTCTCCCTTCTCTTTTAAAATATGCAGTGCATTGTAAGGAATCGCGTGTTACTCTTTCCAGATGGACAAACCATTTTATTTGTTGTTTAAACATACATTCGTGTAAACCATTGAACAGTGATAGTAGATGCTTAAAATAATCTTGTCTGTATCTAGGTAAACTGTATAGTGAATGTTTTAATATCATCACTAGTTTACTGCAGTGCTTTGTGATAGTAATGTTCAATATTATCACTAGTGTATCGCAAATCTCTGTGATATTAAATGTTTAATATCATCAGTAGAGTGCACTGTGACAGTAATGTCCTTGTAGTGCTAAAGTACTAATAAATTACTAATTTCAGGTAATTCTAGAGCATTGCTGATTCAAAACAATAAAGCCTTCTGTCTTTCAAAAGATCACACAGCGAAAAATCCAGCAGAAAGGAAACGAGTGCTTTCAGCAGGTAAAGGAAATGAGTGCTTTTAGCAGATAGATAGGAAGTAGGTAAAGGATATGAGTGTTTTTTGAAGGTAGATAGGGATCAGGTAAAGGATACAAGTGCTTTTTGTAGGTAAATAGGAAGCAGGTAAAACAAATGAGTGCTTTTTGTAGGTAAATAGGAAGCAGGTAAAAGAAATTAGAGCTTTTTGCAGGTAAATAGGAAGCAGGTATAGAAAATGAGTGCTTTTAGTAGGTAGATAAGAAGGTAAAGGAAACGAGAGCTTTTCGTAGGTAAATAGAAAGCAGGTAAAGGAAATGAATGCTTTTTGCAGGAAGATAGAATACAGATTATTTTATAAAATCTTGTGACGAAGGAGGTATGTACTTTTAAAAAATAATTCCTATATCTAAACGGAGCTGCGATAGCTCAGTGGTTAGTGAACTGGACTACAAAGGACAAGGAATAGGGTTCGATCCCAACCGACGGCTTCTGGGCTCACCCAGCCTTAAATGGGTACCGGATTTTTTTCTGGGAAAGTAAAGCAGCATGGGCGTAATACCGATCACATTACCCAAAAATCATGTGCTGAAGGTCTGTAAAATATAGGGTCACTAACACCATATTTCCCTATACGCCACTTGGCGTGACGGGGGTACTTTACTTTACTATATCTAAACATGTGACTGTGGAGCATCCATATAGACTCCAGAACATATCCTACAGGACTGTAGCACTCTCAAAATCTTAAGAACACAAATATGGCCCACAGAAACAACCTTGCATGATAAACTATGGGGAACTTGAGAGTAGCTCAAATGCACCATCTTGTTCATGACCCATGGTTTAAACTTATAAATATGTAGCAGTTGCTGATCGCTGAAGAAGAATTTCATCAAAACATTTGATGTTTAAAGTAATATGAATTTTATAACTGATCAGCACAAGAGTAACAAAAAATGTAATGATTAAAAAGTATCATAAAATATTAATTGATTTATTGCATGCACAAAATATTAAAACCTATAATACCTCAAGTGTGGAGTATAGAGATACAGTGTTGGTGTCCATATTTTTCAACAAAAGCACATTTTAAAAAAATTGGTCACCACTAACTATCATCATTTTTTTTCTCAGAAAAAAATCCCAATACCTATTTACAGCTTGCAAAAAAACCAGAGGTCACTGATTAGGATCACACCTGACCTTTTGCCCTAAGAAGATCAATTTACCAACTACTGTTCTACTGCAACTTCCAATTTAACAAAAGATAACTATTTTTAAAAAGTAATTGCCAGTGACATATTTATGTTGTGGGGAAGTGAAATATTTCACAGCACTAGGCCACAGATTTGGGTGTGAGAGGGCCAGTGCTCTTCCGCATTGTTACATTTCCCCAACTCAGTAAGTCAGGCACCAATTTCTGTATTAGCTGGGCCATCTGTAGAGTGCCAAGCTGAATTTGAACCCTTGATTCAACCACCTAGGTTTTAGACTTTAGAACGTATTGGCATCTAGATTTTAGAATGGATTGGCATCTAGATTTTAGATTTTAGAACAGATTGGCATCTAGATTTTAGACTTTAGAACGGATTGGCATCTAGATTTTAGACTTTAGAATGGATTGGCATCTAGATTTTAGACTTTAGAACAGATTGGCATCTAGATTTTAGACTTTAGAATGAATTGACATCACTGCAGGCAGGACATTGCCATAATTACTCAGCCCTGGTGCTGTAACCAACAGTGTTCATCCTGGTCTTTTATACTGTTCTAGTGAATGTGTTGCATTCTGAAAAAATGTGTGCAGCTCATGATGCACACTTTTAGGTCATGATAAAGCAGGCAGCATAACCTTCATGAGACCCATGCCAAATCCGTGTAGACTTTGTGGTCAGTGAGCGAGCCCCAAGAATCGCTGTCCCAAAAAATGAAGTCAGGCCTCCATTTCGGTGAAACACTTGATCACAGTCCAGCTGACAGTAAATATGTAGTCAAGCACATATCATACATCCCATCCCAGGACAAAGCTGGGTACCATTTCACTTCAATCAGCGGCCTGCAGCATCAATCTCTGTGCACTGGTGCCAAAATCATATTGACTTTGTGGTCAGGTGAATGCAACTCCAACACTGATATCTCCGCAAACAAAAATCCAAACCAGAAAGAATCACCTGAAAACATTGCAACAAAAATGTCACCAGTCCCAAACCTGATTTGACTAGGTCTTGGCCTCTCACACCAACCAGAATTCTCACCAACTACCTGGTCAGCACTACATCACTAAAACTCTAACTTGAACACTTCACTGGACATGCAACTTTTATTTTCCAGACCCACAGTTCCTGCGGCAGACCCCAGAAATAGGAGAAATGTCATAATGATAGATAGACAGAGAGTCAGATAGACAGACACTCAGACAGACTTATGCAATGTTTAAGAGGTAAATTTAAAGGATATATAGGAAAAATAGTGGGACAAAAGAAGCCATATTCTGCATGAGAACATTAATAGAAAAATACACAGAAATAAACAAACCAATATATGCCTGCTTCATAGACTACACCAAAGCTTTTGATAGAGTACACCACAAACGACTTATAGAATGCCTAAAAGAGATACATCTAGATGACATGGACATACGACTAATATGTAATCTATACTGAGAGCAAACAGCAATAATAAAATATAACAAAGAGAACTCTACCCCCATTGATATAAAAAGAGGAGTAAGACAAGGATGCATCCTGTCACCAAGCTTGTTCAATCTATACACTGAGCAAATTTTTAAAAACATCATAGAGATGCCAGGCCTACAAATTAATGGAAAGATAATCAATAACTTAAGATATGCTGACAGTACTGAACTACTAGCAGAAAATCCTAAAGATCTACAACAATTACTTAATGAAATAAACATGACAAGCAAAAATATGGACTAGATATGAATATCAAAAAGACTAAAACTATGATCATAAACAAAGAAGATACTCAAAACCCACTCAATACCCAAAAGTGGATATCAAAATAGAAGGAATAGACCTGGTGACAGTTCAGAACTACAACTACCTTGGACATACTATAACCAGTGATGGAAAATGTACAACTGAAATAAACAAAAGAATAGGAATGGCAAAAAGTAATTTTAATGTCATGAAGAACATACTAACATCAAAACAAATAACACCAGGGATAAAACTAAGAATAGCAAAATGTTACATCTTCTCAATATTCCTGTATGGTGCAGAAACATGGACACTAGACAAGAAAACAGAACAGAGAATTGAAGCCTTTGAAAATGTGGATATATAGAAGAATAGGTAGAATTGGACGGAAGGAAAAGAAAACAAATGACGAAGTCTTAAAACAACTAAAAATGAAAAGACAACTACTAAACACAATTCAAACAAGACAAATGCGATTTTTGGGCCATGTTAAAAGACACAACAGCCTACTAAAAGGAATCCTGGAGGGGAAAATACAAGGTAAAAGAGGCAGAGGCAGACCAAGACTAACATGGACGAGTAACATCAAAAGGACAAATCAGCCTATGTCAACCTGCACCATCAAAGCAAGAGACAAAGCAGAATGGCGCTCCATGGTAGCCAACCTTCGTTGCTGAGAAGGCACTCGATGATGATGATGAAAGGGTAAAGGCATAAAAATGCAAATCTGCTGTAAAGCAATGTTTAATTATATTTAGATCTGCCAAACATTTTCAAAATTGAGTTAAACGATTTATCCTCTCTTAGGTGGAAACTTCAGCAGCAGTGAAAGGGACAGCAAGGTCAATGGCGTACTGTCTGTTACAAGAGGTCTTGGTAACCATGGAGACAAGAAGCTCAAAGACTGTGTTATTGTGGATCCATATTTTGTAACTGTTCCCATTGAGAAAGATGCACAGTTGCTAGTTCTGGCATCAAACGGAGTCTGGCAGGTTTTATCAGATCATGAAGTAGTTACTCTTTTAGTTCAAGTAAGATGATCTTCTGTTTTAGAAAACACTAAAAGTCTATCCTCTATCCTCTCAATTCAGAATAAATTTGTAGCAAATATCAGGAGATGTACGATGATGACTAGTTTACAGTGGAGTCATTCATATGATGGATTAATTTTTTTTCCTATGTAAGTCAACGGTGGACTGTTCTATTCCTGATCAGAAGGGTTTGTGTTTGATTCCCTGAAGTGGCAATTTTGTTTGGACCGATAAGGCTCCGGGGTTCACCCAGTCTTTAAAATTAGGTACCAGAGATTTCTTGGGAAGTAAAGGTGACCTGGCATGATACAGTCATATCACCCAAAAATGTTCAGTGGTAATGGAAAAATATGGTTTCTAACACCATTTAAATATAATTGATTGATTCTTTCAGCATCAGTTCTTTTCTTTCTTTTTCTTCCATTCGCCTGATGACTACTCCTCTCCATCATTCATTAGAATGACATTAAGTGGGTATATAAGCTGTGTTGTGGTTTGCAGCAAAGCTGTGTTGTGGTTTGCAGCAAAGCTGTGTTGTGGTTTGCAGCAAAGCTGTGTTGTGGTTTGCAGCAAAGCTGTGTTGTGGTTTGCAGCAAAGCTGTGAGGTAAGGGGGCTGATGCCTACTGTTGTTGCCTCTCACCTCTTAGTGTTTCTCTTGGAGGGCCTCTATTTCTCTTGCCATATTCAAAGATACATTGTGATCCTCTTGTCTCTTAGTGTTTCTCTTGGATGGCCTCTATTTCTCTTGCCATATTCAAAGACACATTGTGATCCTCTTGTTGTCTCTTCTCAGCACATGACCAACATATGCCCACCTTCTTTTCTTGATTATAGTTGATATTGTTGGATGCGTGGCCATTTCTCTTATTTCTGCACTAGTCTAAATTCATTCCATCATACACAAAGTGACAACCATGAAGATACAGACTTTCATTAATGGATGCTTGCGCAGAATAAAAGGATGGAAATGGCAGGACAAAATCACTAACATAAAATTATGGAAAAGTACCAATCAAATACCAGTGGATAAATAGGACACACACTGTGGTAGCCAACTGAGAGTGTTACACAACATGCCTTTTTCCGGAATCCCCAAGGAAAAAGACAAAGAGGAAGACCAAAATATTCTTGGAGATGACAGATGGAAGCAGAGATGAAGATGAGGGGAAGACATGGAATGAACTTAAAGAATGGCAAGAAACAGAACGGCTTTGAAAGTGTTTGTTGAAAATCTATGCTCCACAGAGAGCTGAAAGGTGGAAGAAGATACACAGTATTTTACTGAGGCATTTGTTTTCAAATACATCTAATTTATTTTATATTTAGTTAGTTGTTGCTCAACTCTCACGTATATAAGTAAAGCTATATAACACGTTTGATTTGTAAATCCTGAGCTTTGTTTTTGCTTTTAGAATTTTTATTTCCATACTTTATGAAGGTTTCTGAAAGTCTTTTTTTGCTATTGTGATTCTAAAAGAATTAAATTTAATTAATTAGAAAACAAACGATGAAGTCTTTAAACAACTAAAAATTAAAAGTGAACTACTAAACGCATTTCAAACAAGACAAATGAGATTTTTGAGGTATGTTAAAAGACACAACAGCCTACTAAAAGTAATCTTGGAAGGGAAAATACAAGGTATAAGAGGCAAAGGGAGACCAAGACTAATGTGGATGAGTAATATCAAAAGATGGACAAGTCAGCCTATGACAACCTGCACCATCAAAGCAAGAAATAGCGAAGGGCGCTTCATGGTGACCAACCTTCAATGCGGAGACAACACTCAATGATGACGATGATGAATTATAAGTAAAATATTGTAATAATAATTGTAACTCACAACTGCTACTCATTTGTACGTACATGAGAGATAATCATTTTTATCATTTAAATTCTTAGATGCTTCCAGACCAGCTGATACCTCCGCCAAGTAGAGCCAGTGAGTCACTTTCATCATTGCTACAAAGTCAGCAGAGAAACAATAGTAGAGCAAGCAGCAGGAAGTCTCAGTCAGGTTCAGAACAGCGTCATTGTCAAAAGAATGGGAGCATTCATCAAGAACAAATCTCTGAATTGGAAAAAATCCATGAATCAGGTTTGATCATAGTAATTCAGACTTTTCTATTGAAAATAATGAAAGAGGGTAGCCAGTTCTTGATATATTCCACACTACTATTGTATGTACTTTGTCAGTGCTTTACATTTCCTTTTATAAGAACTCCCATTTTATAGGGAACAATAGAGAATGTGTTCCATCGATCGCTGCAGGATTTGTTTGGAGACTGATTAATTTCAGCTCTCTAATGTAGATTACCATGTTAAAATCAACCGGATGATTCACTTAAAGAATTCATGTCGGTGCTACGGAGTGTGTGTACCTGGCAGTGGTCCTTTTTGGCAAACCAGGTGATGTGAATATCTTCCCCCATCCTGAAGTCAGTATGTGTTTTACATCACAACATGTGAACTGTTCAATAGCTGCCATTGGATTTGTTCATCGGCAATTCCTTTCAGCAACATCAGATCATTGTGCCAAGTCAAACGAAGATTCCACTTTAAGGATTCTGCAACAGTGCTGCAGTGTTCATGCATCCTGGAGTCAAGCGTTGTAGGTGCCTCCATTGTTAACAATGTTGTGCGACCAACATCATAATGGACAATCATATATCTCTAACTGTATACTTGAAAAGGACAAGATAATAAATATTTAGATGTTGTTTGTGTGTAACCAGGGATGTAAGGATGTAGGAAATAATGGAGTTGGGGACAGTGTAAGGAGAATTGAGAGAACCATCGAATGTGTGGGGAAAATTACATTCTCGAGATGATTGGTGAACTGTTGTTTGGGTGAGTAGAGATGGGAAAGTCTCGTGATTATGGAGACTGCTGAGAAGCACAGAGGAGTGAATAGACTTGAGGGAAGGGTTAGGTGAGATAGAGGCTATGACATGAAGAGAATTCATTGGCTGGGAAATTACTTAGGTAGTTTTTGATTGGCTGAGGCATAAGATACTTATGGCTGTGCAGTGAGTTTCTGGGGAAGGAAATTAGATGGAAACAAAGTAAATAGAAAGACACAGTGGATTTAAGTTGTAGCAGTACCCGAGCAAAGGCTCTTGTAGCAGTACCCGAGTAAAGGCTCTTGTAGCAGTACCCAAGCAAAGGCTCTTGTAGCAGTACCCAAGCAAAGGCTCTTGTAACAGTACCCAAGCAAAGGCTCTTGTAACAGTACCCGAGCAAAGGCTCTTGTAGCAGTACCCGAGCAAAGGCTCTTGTAGCAGTACCCAAGCAAAGGCTCTTGTAACAGTACCCAAGCAAAGGCTCTTGTAACAGTACCCAAGCAAAGGCTCTTGTAACAGTACCCAAGCAAAGGCTCTTGTAGCAGTACCCGAGCAAAGGCTCTTGTAGCAGTACCCAAGCAAAGGCTCTTGTAGCAGTACCCAAGCAAAGGCTCTTGTAACAGTACCCAAGCAAAGGCTCTTGTAGCAGTACCCAAGCAAAGGCTCTTGTAGCAGTACCCAAGCAAAGGCTCTTGTAGCAGTACCCAAGCAAAGGCTCTTGTAACAGTACCCAAGCAAAGGCTCTTGTAGCAGTACCCGAGCAAAGGCTTTTGTAGCAGTACCCAAGCAAAGGCTCTTGTAGCAGTACCCGAGCAAAGGCTCTTGTAGCAGTACCCAAGCAAAGGCTCTTGTAGCAGTACCCAAGCAAAGGCTCTTGTAACAGTACCCAAGCAAAGGCTCTTGTAGCAGTACCCGAGCAAAGGCTTTTGTAGCAGTACCCAAGCAAAGGCTCTTGTAGCAGTACCCAAGCAAAGGCTCTTGTAGCAGTACCCGAGCAAAGGCTCTTGTAGCAGTACCCGAGCAAAGGCTTTTGTAGCAGTACCCAAGCAAAGGCTCTTGTAGCAGTACCCAAGCAAAGGCTCTTGTAGCAGTACCCAAGCAAAGGCTCTTGTAGCAGTACCCAAGCAAAGGCTCTTGTAGCAGTACCCAAGCAAAGGCTCTTTATTAGTGGGAGTGGGTAGGATGGAGTTTCAGTCAAAATAGATACAAGATGGAAACTAAGTAACCATGACGACACAGTGGAGTTAAACTAGTGGGACCAAGCAAACACTTATTTAGTGAGAAGTTAGCATATGATGAGTCTTGAGATTGATTACAAGAGTTGGAGGTAAATGATATTTCCTTAGCATTTAATTTGATACCCAAGCGTTGATGCCAGGCCGCTGGGCTTTTTATATTGATGCATTTCTGTTAGTTGGACGATGCCAATAAAGTCTTAATATTTTTTTATACGAGAGACTTGCGTGTGCAAACAATTTCATGTAGACAGGTGTGCTGTATTCCAACCCAACGAACGAATCTGACACAACACGATGTATGCAAATTTGGACAGTCTACACCAACAACTGAGTACAGTCATGGAAGAAGAGAGCGAGCGGCCACGGTGAAACTAAATCACCAAAACAATAGCGTCTACATTTATAGAAATGTGCACAGGGAGTTTCTCCACATTAGAGCCCTCCCTGTCTACATATTGAACCCTACATATTTGACATTAAGAGCCACTACACACATTAGACTTCTACATGTGCAGCCCTGGTGCGACTCCTAGATCATTATGTTAGTCTGGAAGGATGTTGCCTAAATTTAGGAGAGCTATGAGAAGAAAGGGGAAGAACTTGTGGACCAATTTATTGTTTCATGCTGCTGGATTTGCTGGGGAGGAGATGTGAGCACTTAAAGACAGTCGTTCAATGTGCAATGAGAATAATCTAACTTTTCTTTTATAAGCAATTGCAGTTTTAATATACACAAGTATGGTGATGTTACTGTTGTGTGATCCTTGCTATCTACATGAGTGTGACGATGTTACTGTTCTGTGATCCTTGCTATCTACATGAGTGTGATGATGTTACTGTTGTGTGATCCTTGCTATCTACATGAGTGTGATGATGTTACTGTTGTGTGATCCTTGCTATCTACATGAGTGTGACGATGTTACTGTTCTGTGATCCTTGCTATCTACATGAGTGTGATGATGTTACTGTTGTGTGATCCTTGCTATCTACATGAGTGTGATGATGTTACTGTTGTGTGATCCTTGCTATCTACATGAGTGTGACGATGTTACTGTTCTGTGATCCTTGCTATCTACATGAGTGTGATGATGTTACTGTTGTGTGATCCTTGCTATCTACATGAGTGTGATGATGTTACTGTTGTGTGATCCTTGCTATCTACATGAGTGTGATGATGTTACTGTTGTGTGATCCTTGCTATCTACATGAGTGTGACGATGTTACTGTTCTGTGATCCTTGCTATCTACATGAGTGTGATGATGTTACTGTTGTGTGATCCTTGCTATCTACATGAGTGTGATGATGTTACTGTTGTGTGATCATTGCTATCTACATGAGTGTGATGATGTTACTGTTGTGTGATCCTTGCTATCTACATGAGTGTGATGATGTTACTGTTGTGTGATCCTTGCTATCTACATGAGTGTGATGATGTTACTGTTCTGTGGACCTTGCTATCTACATGAGTGTGATGTGTTATTCTTCCATGAACCTACAAAACAACTTCTGTTTCTTTTAAAATGACATACAATAATGTTAAACCCTACTGTGTACTGCCAGGGCCTGAAAGGGGAGTAAAGAATTGTAGCACTGTTCCCTACCAGGCATGTTTGTAAGAGACATCAAAAGAGGGCTGGGCATGGGACTGGCTATCATGTACTGTAAAAAAAAATAAGCCTAAAAAAACTTCACAAATGTGAGAAAGTTAAAGGAAAAACACAAAAAGAAAGATTGAAATATACTTGGAGAAGAAAGGTGGAAGCAGAGATGAAATAGACTGGGAAGGCATGGAATGATCTTAAAAGAATGGCAAGAACCAAAATGACTTGGAAAGTGTTTGTTGAAGACCTATGCTCCACAGAGAGCTGAAAATGTTTGTTGAAGACCTATGCTCCACAGGGAGTTGAAAGTGTTTGTTGAAGACCTATGCTCCACAGAGAGCTGAAAATGTTTGTTGAAGACCTATGCTCCACAGGGAGTTGAAAGTGTTTGTTGAAGACCTACTTCACAGGGAGTTGAAAGTGTTTGTTGAAGACCTACTTCACAGGGAGTTGAAAGTGTTTGTTGAAGACCTACTTCACAGGGAGTTGAAAGTGTTTGTTGAAGACCTACTCCACAGGGAGTTGAAAGTGTTTGTTGAAGACCTACTTCACAGGGAGTTGAAAGTGTTTGTTGAAGACCTATGCTCCACAGGGAGCTGAAAGTGTTTGTTGAAGACCTACTCCACAGGGAGTTGAAAGTGTTTGTTGAAGACCTATACTCCACAGGGAGTTGAAAGTGTTTGTTGAAGACCTATACTCCACAGGGAGTTGAAAGTATTTGTTGAAGACCTATGCTCCACAGGGAGCTGAAAATGTTTGTTGAAGACCTATGCTGCACAGGGAGTTGAAAGTGTTTGTTAAAGACCTATACTCCACAGGGAGCTGAAAGTGTTTGTTGAAGACCTACTCCACAGGGAGTTGAAAGTGTTTGTTGAAGACCTATACTCCACAGGGAGTTGAAAGTGTTTGTTGAAGACCTATGCTCCACAGGGAGCTGAAAATGTTTGTTGAAGACCTATGCTGCACAGGGAGTTGAAAGTGTTTGTTAAAGACCTATGCTACACAGGGAGTTGAAAGTGTTTGTTGAAGACCTATGCTGCACAGGGAGTTGAAAGTGTTTGTTAAAGACCTATGCTCCACAGGGAGCTGAAAATGTTTGTTGAAGACCTATGCTCCACAGGGAGTTGAAAGTGTTTGTTAAAGACCTATGCTCCACAGGGAGCTGAAAATGTTTGTTAAAGACCTATGCTCCACAGGGAGTTGAAAGTGTTTGTTAAAGACCTATGCTGCACAGGGAGCTGAAAGGTAGAAGAAGAAGAATGTTGTAAAAACATGCAATTTGTAATTTGTATGGTGATGTTACTGTTGTGTGATCCTTGCTATCTACATGAGTGTGATGATGTTACTGTTGTGTGATCCTTGCTATCTACATGAGTGTGATGATGTTACTGTTGTGTGATCCTTGCTATCTACATGAGTGGGATGATGTTACTGTAATTTGTAACATGTAAACTGTAATTTTGCATTTCTCACTTATTGTATTTCTACGCAGAACAATTATCATTGTCCTCAGACAGTGTCTATTTACAATATCCTTATCTTTCCTGATAACATAGTAAGATCTCAGTACAGGACATAAAGTCTTTGGTACTGGTGACAGCCTCATGAGTAATTAGACTAAGTTAGTTAATATTAATTGGAAGATGGTAGGAATTTGTTTATTTTGGCTCAGACAATGGCAGAGACTTACACCTTTTTTTACTTTCAACTGCCAAGAGTTCTTTATGATGTTTTCATTTTGAGTACAGGACCTACTTTTCATTATCCATTTCCAGTAAGACTAGGTATTTGATCTCAATTATCCTATGATCCGTGAATACAGACAGAATATTATAATTGCTCCCTATGAATTTGAACTAAGTTCTCTGGATCTTCAGTATGAGATTAGTACTCTTGAACAATCATACCATCACAGATATATAGCTGCAATCTGATTACTGTTTGTAGCAGATTTATAAAAGTATGTTGATAATAATGATTTTATATTTATGGATTTTTTTTCATGCTTTTTAATAAGATCTAACTTTCCTCCAGGAGATGAGTGTACTGGTGTGGAACAACCAAATGTAACCAGCCAGCTATTAAGCCAGGAGTATCACTTGCCCTCCAACAATTCTGACTCCGATGAATTGATAGAAGTAACAAAGGATGACATGAGAAAAGAGCTGGCTAAATCAATGGCAGAGAAACTAACTCAAGCTGCTTTAATGGTGGGTGCAAAAGATAATACCTCAGTTATTGTGGTACTCCTTCCAGCATGTGGAATTTAACAATCATTTTATGAACAATGCTGATTCAGACACCTCACGGTGACTGCACTGGGCATAAGGCTTTCACTATCCAGTCCTACAAAATTCAAGATTTGTGCCTCAACCACATTTATATGTGGACAGGCACCCAAGACTGTTCTGAATATAGTAGACTAGGAAAACACATTGGCCCATAGATGCAACTTTACTGACAAAACTATATAGGCCACTGCAAAAATTACAAAAAAGTCATTAAAATCTATACAGGAAATTATATTGCAGATAAAGACAATACTTCAGGGAAACAAAAGACAACAGACATGCAGGCAGACAAATCCAATCCTATTGTTCCTCCAGTATACTCCAGAAGTACAACCCTACTTCTAGTTTTTTGTTTTGTTTTTGTTTTATTATGAATAGAGAAATTATCAGCAAAAGAAATGGAAAATCTGGCACCAGATCATAGGAACAACAAAATAAAAAAAAAAAACAGAACAGCAACATTTGTGTACATGGTGATGTCAAAATCAGAAAACAAATGGCGCAGGAAGGAGATGAAGCCAGGCACAACAATTGCATCTTGTTCATTCTGCGGCCAGATTTGTCTATCCAATATTGGCAGATTCAGTCACGAGAGAAGCTGCTGAGTAAAACAGCATTCAGCATAAGACACTCATATTTGACCAAACTGCTAACTTATCATGATTGCTTGCTACCACTATAGAAATACCAATGACTGAATACATTATGGGATGAAACTATTTATTTACTAAAATTCACTAATTAATTTTTTTTTTTTAAATTAAAATGACTGAGCATATAATATTGATTTCTGTTTAACAAGTTTCTGTTGGACAAGTTTAACTCCTTTTATTCCACATGTCAGGTGAATGTGGTGCTTGAACTTTATGACATTTGAAAGCTTACAAAACCTGCACAAAAATGACAGGTAATAGAACAGATTGTCTCATCACAGATTATAATTTAAATTCGTTGAACATTTTGCTAAACAAAATAACCTCATCAGGTCACCTGTCCTTTACCTGTCTCTGGCCAGATTGCCCACTTCTGTTGTCATGTTCAAGGACTCTTGATGTCTTGAAACCACTTTCTTCTTGGTCTGCCCCTGATGCGTCGCCCAGAAACCATGCCTTCCATTATTGTTCTTTCCAGCCAGCTGTCTTTTGACATGGCCATAGTATTTTAATGTCCTCTCTAGAATGGTGTATATAAGCCAGTTCTTGTTCATGTTTACAACCTTTAGTATGTCTTCATTGCTATTTTTCATTATACAATCTATCTGAATTATTTTTCTGTAGCATTTTATTTTGAATGAATTGATTCTCTTCCTTGTTGTTTGCGAGTTTGTAAACAAAATTATCAACTATTTATTTCCATTAACCAAGTACTTTTGCACTCCCTATGAAGAAGCACTCCCTATGAAGAAGCCAATCATATTTGTCAGAATTATCAAGTTTGGACTAATAGACACGAAGGGGAGAGAAGGGAGATGAAAGTGACCTGCTGTATGCTAAAAATGATGCCTGAACATTAATTAAAATGGAGAGAATTTGTTGCTGCCCTCCATGATTAAATTGAACAGGATGACAATGTAATTTTTTTTTCCTTCATAATTATACACGATGACAAAGTCACTTTTTCTCCATGATTATACATAACAAAGTCACTTTTTCTCCATGATTATACATGATAACAAAGTCACTTTTTATCTAATTATACAAATCGACCAAGTCACTTTTTCTCTATAATTATTTATGACATAGTCACTTTTTCTCCATTATTATACACAATGACAAAACCTCCATGAATCTGGAAGCCCATCTTAAATGAGTGACAATTACATAAGAAGAAAGTCACTGATAATTGCATTTGTCCTTGTTCTTTCATTTTAGCCACGTCATCCATGAATAAAATGAAAAGTTTTGATTTGGTCAAAATGTAGTGCATTTTCTCAAGAGAATGTTAAATTGGTTCAGAAAAGATATAATGCCACACAATGTATATTCTACTAAATAATTTTATTTTGTCAAAAAGTCCAATTCAGCAGATTCAGAAACATTTCTAACTTAAAATTATACACAATGAATTCCGCCATTATTGAGGCACAAATAAATTAATTAAAATTGAGAATCCACTAAAGCACTGAAATGATATATTATCTTGATATATTTCATTAATTTTATTCTTGTAATGATGATGAGAAACCTTTTTGGCCCACATTTTTTTCTCTTATCCACATTGTTCAAATTTACACGTTACTGGACAAACCTTTAGTTTCCGAAATTTGGGTCATTTTTGGGGGTTGACGTGACATAGCTTCAAAGTTCGCCGAGCCTCTGAAAATGTGTTCCAGAGATCTTTTTGTGGTAAAGTAAGATGGCCTTGCATGGTGACAACCACAGTGCCTATAAACTGAGCCATTAAAAAATATTGGCACAAAGACCATATTCTCTAAACACATTAAAGCATGGAGGGAGAAGAAATGAAATATAAATATATATATAAAATAGAAAAAACGGTATTGTTAAAGCTTTACGTAATAGGTGGAAGACACAAATTAGAATGTTTTAGACTTAAGAGGCCTTCAGCCGGAACACACATATAACACACACACAGATATGTATTTAAATTATTTTTTATTTTAAATACATTTCTGTGTATGTGTTGTATGTTTACCCTTGCTGAAGGCCTATTAAACTGAAATGTTCTAATTTTTGTCATCTACTTCTTACGTAAGGAAGCCTTCGGCAGGAACAAACTTCAGTGGTTAGTGAACTGGACTACAAAGGACAATAGGTTGGGTTCGATCCGACCAACGGTCTTCGGGTTCCCCCAGCCTTAAATGAGTACCGGATATTTTTCTGGAAAAGTAAAGCGGCACGGGCGTAATACCGACCACATTACCCCAAAAATCATGTGCCAAAGGTCTATAAAAATTAAGGTCACTAACACCATATTCCCTATATGTCACTTGGCATGACGGGGGCTCTAGACTTTTAGTTATTACATAAAGCTTTAACCATACTGTTCTTTCTTCTTTCTGTTTTTTACAAATTTCTCCTTACAATCTTTACTGCAGCTTCACATTTGTGTGCATTTATATGCATTTCTTTGCTTTGACCCTATGGAGGGAGGAGCCCTTACTTGTTTCATGTTTAAATGATCTAAGCATCCACACAAATAATAGCTGCCCATTATTATCAATAGTAACAATTTCAAATTGACTGGAAATTAAGTTTGCACTGAACTTAATTAAGTGAGAAACTGTTGTGTTGTTTGTCTTCAATCACTCAATCAAAGCCCTCTTGATCCCTTATTGGAGCATAGGCCAAGAACAACGTCTCTCCATCAATCCCTGTCCTTTGACATTTTCTCTATTTTTTTTTAAAAAGTAGGCCACATGTTTTTAGGGGTTTCCATTTCTTTTCATGTATTCATGTTGTTCTCCTTCTCTGGGAGATCCAATACAGTGCCATTATGCTATGCTGGCATCAGGCTTTCTTAGTGTGTCCAATCTATCTCCAGTTTCTATTCATAATCTGTAGCGTATTTGGTTGTCCAGCTCACTCTCCAATTATGATCATTAAAACCAGTGACAAGAGCAAGTCACAACAGCTGAAGAGGGATAGGGTAGAATCCACTGACTGACCAGGACTTTATTCACAGTAATCATTAATGAACAACTTGTAAATGACCAGTTGATTACTGGTCCTTTATGCTGGAAGAGTTGCAGCACTTGGGCTAGCAAATTTGTTAAAAATAAAAGCAGGAACAAGTTTTGTCCCAGAATAAAAATATACACCAGAAGCTTGATGTTCACATGACTAATATTAGCTGAAGTTGCCATGGGGTCAGTGACAAGAAAATAGGGTAGAAAGAATCAAAACATCAAGTGGAAAAACAGTTCTCTACCACTATGAATGTGAAGTTAACACAATAATGTTCAAGTGTAATGTCATTTATAAGTTTTTCTCTTGTTCTTTCCCCTTGCCACACCTACCCTCTCTATTCCTCTACTTTTCATTTTCTTCATACCCTATGGGACACCTTTGATTTTTCCAATTTTTCATTGTTTGGCTCCTTTTGGTCTAATTAAATCCTACCTGCCGTATTATCTATTTATCTTTTCACCAGACTATATAAATCCTGGCCACCAATTTTGCCGCCACATTTTAGATCTGTGTTGTTTTTCTTGCTTGGATTTATGTGTTTAATTTGTATAGATTACTATAATCGATGAAGACTTTTGCCAAAACATTTTAGTTTGTCTTTTTCTACTATTTTAGCTGCTCCATGCCATTTTGCTTATTTTATAGATTTTTACAAAATTCCAAAGCAGGGCTTGGTAGATTAGAATAAAAACATTGGCCCCTAGACAGGAAGAACTAGAACTCAAAGCCCACCACACATCGGGATGACCTTTCAAAAATATGAAAAAAGAATCCAAGATGGGCATTCACACATTAAAAAAGTCTT
Organism: Megaustenia siamemsis; assembly: GCA_032433765.1. Classification (NCBI taxonomy): domain Eukaryota; kingdom Metazoa; phylum Mollusca; class Gastropoda; order Stylommatophora; family Ariophantidae; genus Megaustenia; species Megaustenia siamemsis. The sequence continues at coordinate 6,672,028 of JAVIAB010000145.1, read as the reverse complement.
GACAGTTTTAATAAAAAAAAAAGGTAAGCCATAAACATGACCACTGCCTGGACAACACTGTCAGCAAAAAACCTACCCACACCATGGATCCCAGCCTGTACTACTGAGTACATGCACATGGGCCAGGGTTCTTTTAGGATTTTCTAAAGTTCTCAAGTGGAATATTGAAGCAGCTATGGAGTCATCTGGTGTGCAGTAATAATGTTCCTAGGATAAAGAAAGTTCCAATCAAATTGTTTCAGACAACAAAATAATAATGTTCATCTAGTGTCATTGTCTAGTTTTATATTGTGTATTAATATTATTTGATATTGTGAGTTACCAGGGCTTCATTATGAGGGAAGTAAAGAATAGTGACACTGTGACCTTCAGGAATGTCATAAGAGGTGACTAAGAAGGTTGATCAATGGCTTGATAAGCTGTCATTGTAAAAAGTATTGTTATGGAAACTGAGCCATAGATTTTAGAAGCAGTGATTTCTGCAATATGTGCCATTTTTGCATGCAAGGTTTCTGTTTTTGAGATTGTGGTTCTGCCCTATGTGCCGTCTTCGGCTTGAAAGGACAATAGATAGAAAGTATTATAACCATAAAAACACTTTTTTTTACCCCCCAAAATCCTTTTTTTCATTGTATTTACATTTAAATACAGTTGCGATGATTTTATTATGTTTGTGTGATAGTATTTTACAGAACCAATTAATGTTTTACCAATCTTATGTGAGTGTTTGCATGGTCAAGGCAGACAATCCAGGCTCTTCAGGTACTGAAGACAATAATAGCAAATTAGCATTTATTATTGGTGGAGAAATAGAGAGGGTGGAGACAAACATAAATAATACAAGAATTGCTTTCCATAGTAGTGGTGGAAAAGGGGGGGGGGAGTGGGGAGGGGGGTGTCTGTTGATAAAGAAGACCTAGTATTGTAGTATCTCTAAGATGTCCCATAGTTGTGGGTATATGTTGATATAGAAGACCTAGTATTGTAGTATCTCTAAAATGTCCCATAGTTGTGGGTATCTGTTGATATAGAAGACCTAGTATTGTAGTATCTCTAAAATGTCCCATAGTTGTGGGTATCTGTTGATATAGAAGATATAGATTTGTAGTAACTCTAGGCAGGAGAACATCCAACATTGTCAACAAAACCCATGATATCAAGGGGAAAAAAAAACCTTCAACATTTCAGGTCTAAGATATAAAGGTTCAACATCGAGGCATTCGGATAGAGAGACAGGGAGAAATACATAAATTGTGGATATATCTAAGTGTATAGAGTGAGAGAGAGACAGGGAGAAATACATAAATTGTGGATATATCTAAGTGTATAGAGTGAGAGAGAGACAGGGAGAAATACATAAATTGTGGATATATCTAAGTGTATAGAGTGAGAGAGAGACAGGGAGAAATACATAAATTGTGGATATATCTAAGTGCATAGAGTGAGAGAGAGACAGGGAGAAATACATAAATTGTGGATATATCTAAGTGCATAGTGAGAGAGAGACAGGGAGAAATACATAAATTGTTGATATATCTAAGTGTATAGAGAGAGACAGGGAGAAATACATAAATTGTTGATATATCTAAGTGTATAGAGAGAGACAGGGAAAAATACATAAATTGTGGATATATCTAAGTGTATAGAGAGAGACAGGGAGAAATACATAAATTGTGGATATATCTAAGTGTATAGAGAGAGACAGGGAGAAATACATAAATTGTGGATATATCTAAGTGTATAGAGAGAGACAGGGAGAAATACATAAATTGTGGATATATCTAAGTGTATATAGAGAGACAGGAAGAAATACATAATTTATTGATATTTCTAAGTGCATAGAGTGAGAGATAGACCCGGAGAAATACATAAATTATTTGTATATATTTGTATGTGCTGTGTTCCAGTTTAAATAATGTTTGTATGGCACAAAGTCAAAAAACTGGAGTCCATTGGCTCAATCAAGAAATGTACATTTAAAAAAATGGTATCACAATTTAGAACAAAGAATCTTACACCAATAAAGTGCTAAAAACTTAAAATAAAAATTAAACATTCATAATTTTGTTAATGTACAAACATTTACTTAAAAGCTATCAGCAAAAACAAAAGCATAGATAACAATCGATTCAACAGTTTGTAAAGTCTACTCAGGAAGTTTTTAAGTTGATATTGGTGTGATTGATCAACTTTCACTGTAGCATAATATGTGTGTTGTTTTTTGTTGATATCTATCATCAACCTTTCCAGCCGTAACCTGCCCTAGATACTCTTTCCCTGTTTTGAAATTTGTCTTTCTAGCAGTCTCAATCCTTGCAATGATCTTTTATCAAATCTCACCATTCGTCTCTGTTCTGTTCTATGCAAGCATTGCAATCCCATTGAGGGAGCCGATTCCTGCTGCCTTTGCCTCTCTGATCAATGTTCTTCTCAGTGTTTCTCTGGGTCAGCCTCTTTTCCTCCTACCTGTTGTTTCCCACTTGAGGGCTTGCTTTGCTATTCGGTTATTATCTTTTCTCATCACATGTCCACATCCAATTTGTTGATATAGATGTGATTTATTTAGGCTACAGGGGGAGTTTAAAGTCAGGCAGTCTTTGGTGGCCTCCACAAGGTTTCCCAGCCTTTCAGTTGTTTTCTACTGATATAGATGTCATTTATTCAGACTACTGGTGGAGTTCAAGTCTGGCAATCTCTGGTGGCCACCTCAGAGTCTCCACTCCATCAGCTGACTAAGACCTCAAAACCTCCTAGTTGTCTCCCTGGTAGCAGTCTGCATCAAAACAGGAGACTAATAAATGAATATTATTGTGAAGGAAATCTGAGGCAAAAGATTAGTGAATCGTTTCAGGTGAAGAGGTATGGTTACAACAATTACAACCTAGGTTGCTTAGGTGGTCATGTGTTCCGGCATAGGTTTAGATGACCGTATGCTCTAGCATTTGTTTCTTGTTGCAAGGAGTGGTGTTAAGAAGTATGGGTTTGATCCTGCTTTGGGCTGTCTATTGTTCTTTGTTTTTTCTGTTGTTTATTTGTGGATTTTTTTTTTTCGAGTGTTGCATCAAAACAGGCCGCCTAACAGAGACAAGGACTGTCATGTTTCCTGCAGTGGTGGGGTCATCTGATACGCTAGACCAAGTACAGTAGCACTTCCAGACAGGTCATGATCAACTTCTCCAGCGAAACCTGGAAATTCAAGTCATTGCAGCACCTTGGGTACAAGAACTATTGCTCATATCTACATCAGGCATCATCTCTATCCAGGCTACAACATGGGGGAACTAACTAGTTACAAATTACATAGACAAGCATGTGTATCTCTTTTAACAATCCACTTATTTTACCTCCCATGATTTAATCCCATCTTTGATCATTTTACTTTCCATTTCACACCTTTGATAATGTGTATATTTTTTATTTTTTTTAAAATTTACTTCAAATGTTTGATCACAATCTTGTTATTTTTACATTTCTTTATAAATAATTATCTTTAATTAGTTCCTACCGCCATGATAAAATCTCTTTCACTGGCATTTAATAATATTCAGGATGAACCAAAAGTAGGTGGAGAGTAAATGATAAGATTTATTTTTACAGTGTTTGTGTCATATTCAATGTTATAACTAATTTTATTTAAACTGAATCTTTTTTATTTTATAAAATAAAATGTAATTGTAATTTAATAATCGTTTATCAAATTTAATTGTATTAGTCAATATAATATTTAATCTCAAGATAGTTCTTATCATTTACTGTCCTTTTTACTTATGGTTCACCCTGTATATTACTTTAACTATAACTACAAGAACAGTCAAATTCATACAAGAAACAAATTTTGCAGATATAGACAGTACTTCAGGTGAACAAAAAATAGATATTAATTTATTAACAATTCTCTTGAACAATTAGTGAACTGTTGTCTTCATCATCATCATTGAGTGCCGTCTCCGCATTGAAGGTTGGCTACCATGGATCGCCATTCTACTCTGTTTCTTGCTTTGATGGTGCAGGCTGTCATAGATTGACTTGTCCATCTTTTGATGTTACTCGTCCATGTTAATCTTGGTCTGCCTCTGCCTCTTTTACCTTACTGTTGTCTTAACATATTTAAATCCTCTAAACTTGTAATAAAATTTTATCAAGTCAAAATAATTTGTTTGATTTTGATAATTTAATCCTCACGCTTTCGTTTCAGGGGTGAAACAAAATTAACTTCATTACTTTCCAGGGAGTTAAAAGTTTCTGCAGATGTTTGTGCGTGCTCATATCCTGGCCAAATATTTGGCGAGGAGAACTGTTGGGATGAAACTGTCTTAAACACAAGTGTCTGCAATATTTCCGATGAAGACATTGAGTAAGACTGCAGACTTAAAGGTGACGGTGAAACTGATGGTTGTATGTAAGGAGTGTTTTTCCACGATTGATAAATGCATTCAGAGCTGTCTGAAATATGTTGACTGTCACGTGATCTCTGCTTATCATTTTCTGAATTTGTGCTTGCTTGTATTCCAACAAACTGCTCAGCTGAGGAGAAAGAATTGTGATCATCTTGTGAGCCATTACTTTGTGACACACAATTCTCTCTCTCATGTTTAGCCTCTGAAGAATGAGGGGATGTGACAAGAAGGTTACACATGTCAGTGTCCATGATTTTGTTTAGCCGACGATCGATTCCACAACTTAAGATAATAGCTGCTTGGATGGACAGAACACGCTCGTGGTTCTTTGCTCCCTCAAACATGTTCCAGTACACAGTATGTTCCCAGATGTGTTTTATGAAGCAGACTCTACTTTTATACAGTTTACCTGCAAAGTAAAAGGGAATTTGTGAAGGAAACATTCTCTAGTGGGATTAGAAGAAACAGATGTGTGGGTGGCACCAATTGTGTGAGTGACTGAAGGTGTGTGTGACTGGAATTGTGTTTGAGTGACAGTGGTTATGTGGGTGACTGAAGGTGTGGGAGTGACTGGTTGTGTGGGTGACTGGAATTGTGTTTGAGTGACAGTGGTTGTGTGGGTGACTGAAGGTGTGGGAGTGACAGCGGTTGTGTGGGTGACTGAAGGTATGGGAGTGACAGCACTTGTGTGGGTGACTGAAGTTGTGTGTGTGATGACAGTAGTTGTGCTATGTATATATTTATATAACATAGTGTGGGAGTTGCAACTACCTTGAGCACAATGTGTCCCACTCCCCACTGAAGCCCATACAGCCACAGAATTTCTGTTATTAAATCATTTGACTCTTGGTGGTAAACAACACAGTGATAAAAGTGTATTTGTAGAAATGGATTATATGATTACTTCATTTGGAGGCGAAGGCGCGCTCCACCCAGCACCAGAGCTGGAAGTCGTCAGTGACTCATAACTGATGGCTTGCACCAGGATCGGTGAACCAGAACCATCCAGACCCTGCTACACCTCTCCGCGGTGCCTCCAGAAACAGACTAACCTGTCTAGTCTGGCCAAGCGAGCAGGGATCGAAGAGGGAAGACAAACCCGGTACTCAAAAATGTCGGCTGAAGTCGGATGTGTTGGGCCGAAAGGCGCAGATATCACAGTGTTACACTGCAAACTTCAACACAACGTAACTACATCCACTTAACGTCCTTTTAAGGGCGGATGACGAGGAGGAAGTCTACGGTTCGTATCTGCTAGAATACCTCAAATCATCGGGCGACCGCATCATCATCATCATCATCATTTACTAGAGGCTCATAGCCATGAACCCACAAATAGAAAACAATGGTGTGTATCATTGCACATGGACACGACCAAATTGTGATACTGCCCAAGGAAGACAAGAATAACAGAATAACTGGAGTTAAAAGCACAAAAAGGGTAGCAGATCCAACAAGTTATTAAGACATCATTCACAGAAAACTAGAATGGGGAGACTAAACATCAAACATGAGAGCACCAGGAATATGAGAAATAGTAATTAACAGTATTAAAGACAAAGGGTCATGGACGGAAGCAGGAATATATGGTCATTAAGCATAACCCGAGAGGTTTAAAACAGGTTGCATATTTTAAATATCAAGAAACAACATTCCCTAAGAACAGTAAAATGTATAAAGTTAAAGCTACTTTTGTCTGGTCACAAAACATACAAAATAAGCTGTAAGACAGATCAAAACCTGGGATTCTTAGTTCCACTCCTACAGAACAAATCAGCATTGTACAGAGTTAAACAAAAGCATTTTCATTCCCATCCTACTTTATCAGTGTCAAACATGCCTGCAGCATCATCATCATCATCGAGTGCCGTCTCTGCAACGAAGGTTGGCAACCATGGATCGCCATTCCACTCTGTTTCTTGCTTTGATGGTGCAGGTTGTCATAGATTGACTTGTCCATCTTTTGATGTTACTCGTCCATGTTAGTCTTGGTCTGCCTCTGCCTCTTTTACCTTGCCTACAGCAGGTCAAAACATAAGTTAATCACCACAGTCATCACTGTTTTCAAACCGTATTAGGCCTCAAACAAGCCAGATTCATCCAAGAAACGAAGAGCAAGATATGTTTACTGTCAAGGCAATCATAACTAGTCCGTCAGCAGCTATTCACTCAGTGCTAGTGGTTGGTTACTCTAGACATGAAAAAGGTGAATGATTTTGCAGACGGGAGGAAACCTTGAAGAACACAAACACCAACCTTCTCTTCCAATCCAGTATCAGAGAAAGTCATTCCTTCTTTTTATTTTTCTTCCTTCTTTTTATTCTGTGATCATGACATTATTCCAACTATGATTTCCGATTCTCTTATATAAAGTCTCTGTTGTGTTTCAGGATTTTGGTTGCACATTCTAGTTTCTCTTCCAAAGTAGTAAGTACAGGCCACATTTTCCTCTACAAGTCTGGGGGAGCAGAAGCGTCTGCGACCTGTGGTCGTAATAGCAGGGTCAGAGAACCATCAGCTGACCAAGACCTAGTAGTTCTACCTCCTCGTGGTCTCCCCTGGTAACAGATGCGTGAAAACAGGCTGGCTAACAGAAGCTAGGATCGCCATGTTCCCTGTAGTGGTAGCTGTTACTAACATAGAGGACCCAGTATTGCAGTACCTCTGGGCTGGACTAGTAGTTTCCCAGCATAGCCTGGGATAGATGAACTCCAACTTCTCCAGTTAGAGCCGGGAATGTCAAGAAAGCCATTATGACCCGCCACATCTAATGAGTCAAAAGGCAACCTGCCTGCATCAACTGGTGGCAATCCGTCAACAACTCCGCAAGTCTCTGTCAGACCTTGCCAGCTGTGACTATATGATATGGACGATCCCAAAGAGTTCAGAAGTATACCCAGGCTCCCTAGCATCATATTATACTTGCAAGATAGTTTAGATAGTCTAAGATAGTATCAATCAACAAGATAGTTTAGATAGTCTAAGATAGTATCAATCAACAACAAGATAGCAAAAGTTTGGCCTACAGAAGCCAACCTCCACAACAAATTCAAAAACTAAACATTAAAAAAATAGGTAACTTACAAGTTTAGCGTTGCAAATTATTTCTGCTAAATGAGTGATCTCCCCTGATTGAATGCACATTAAATTTTAATAATCATATATAATTATATATTATGATGTATGTACTGCTCCAGTTTTTGTGCATTAAATTATATCTTTTCAGAGAGGTTTAGGGTTAAAGTTATGTTTAGATGGTTTGGGGTATTTCTAATCTAATGACAGATTAGATAACCGAATAATGTGCAAGGGGATGTTACTCCAAACAGAAATAATTTATGACACTAAACTTATAAATTACCAAAAATTATTTAAAATTATCTTATGACAATCAGAAATTCAGAAATAGAGAATTAACAAGAAAAGACCTAAAGTGCACCATCATATTGTCCTGATCCTTACTCTCTAGATGAATTTATAGCAAAACTTTAGTTATTAATTGAAGAAGAAGAGCAAGTCACCACGGCTGAGAGCGAGATAAATGCAATGGCAAATGGAGTGACCCGACCATGCCATAACCACAGAGAAGATCTGATGAGAAGAAATAAAAGCGAAGAGAGGAGAGAGGCTAAAGTAGGTAGGCTTCTCTCACTTTATTAGTTAGTAACTAATAAATTCCTTATTTGAAGATGAACATTCAAATCGTAAGTTGTGATAAGTTGAGCATGTGAACTCACCACAAACATGACAATTGACTCCACCATCATAGCTATCTTGGGCTGCAACAATCAACCGAACTTCCTCTATACATAGTAGTGGTGTGTTCTTTCCCTCATTCTGCTTCTGTGAGTCATGGCGCAGTCTTTTTGGTCGTTCAATAATTACAATGTTCTTGTTATATTTTTTATCAGAAGAGATTGAATTAAGTTTAGAGCTGCAGTTATTCACTCTGCTATCGTGTTTATTCAAATTGTCATGTCTTTCGGTTAGCGAGTTTCGCTTCTTGACCGTAAAGTACGTGTAGCATGTGTTCTTGTGTTGTTTACCACTTTTGGAAATTATATTTTTAGTTTTTAATTTAGACTGAGTATGTCTCCTCATGTTTGAATTTTGAATTATTATTATTTATCTTGTCAACATTTGTAATCGCTACTAGTAGTAAATTGATGCTGTATGTGTCTGATGTAATTGAAACGATTGTTCGTTAGTTGTGAGTTGTTTTGTTCCATTCTTGTACTTTTAGCATTTTATTTGTCATTGCTAATGATATTAAATATTATTAATTAATTTAATTTAATTGTATCGATCATTTTAATTTTCAAAATGAAAAAAGGCAAGCCGAAATCCGAAGTGGTTAATTTATTTTATTTATCGTGAGATCGACACTGAAATAAATTTGAAACTAAGCAACCTTTTCAGCATAAACTAAACTATATTTATTTATATTTCTAGCACTTGGTTTTCGTAAGTATAATCAACATGTTATCTTGAGAAAAAGATCCAGGAAATTGGTTACAAAATCCAGGTACATCCAAACAGAACAAGGATGGCGGGAACAAATATCAACACTCCTTCTTGTCACATGACAGTATCTATACATATTCCCGCGTTTTCGCCGGTCTCGTAGTGAATCACATATTTCGGTGTTAACATTAAGTTCAATAAATGATAAATAGCATTTTCATACCAACTTTGTGCTATGAAAGTAAAACATGGACCCTTTCTAAATCACATTTAAGAAAAATCAATACATGTGAGATGAGATGCTTGAGAAAAGTAACAAACACAAGAAGAGATAGAATACCAAATGAAACCATAAGAAAAATGGTAGGAACAAAACGCTGCCAAGAATATAAAGGACAACAACTTAAATGGTTTGGCCACCTGGTCAGAATGAATCCTCACCAATCACCATCAAGGGCGTTCTTCTCGAGAATGCATGAGAAAAGACCAAGAGGAAGACCCAGAAGAAGATGGATAGATTCAGTGACAGAGACATGTAACAACAAAGGAAAATCACTAATTCAGACAGTTCGAGCAGCTCAAGAACGACAAATGATATAAACCACGACACCTTTTAGGTATCAGTGAAAAAGAGAAAAAAAAGAACATTAAGTTAGCTTTCGCATTGTATCTAACTATTCTATTCCATTCTACTCATGGAGTCAGTCTCATTGCAGTTGGGGCATCCCTATATCCGCTCCATCGCTCGTCCTAGCATTTCTCGAAGCGTATGCAGACTGATTGTTCCTGTAATGTGTTGATTGTTGATACATTCGCCTTTCCCTGTCATCTGCTAAGCACTCCGGATCGACCAAACCCCTTGTCCACCTTTAGACTCCTCAGTCTCTCAACGTAAACATCTTTGAACCATCCTCCTCCTCTTCTCTTAAGGGGTGAAAAACAAACTTGTAAATATTGATTGTAAATATCGATTGTAAATATCGATTGTAAATATTGATTGTAAATATCGATTGTAAATATCGATTGTAAATATTGATTGTAAATATCGATCAGTGGCGTGGAATAATTGTTTTCTCTGTTTCGTGAAAATAAACAATACATTTTACTTTATGTTATTCATTTGCTTGTATAAAGCAACAATCGGTGAAATAATTGCTTTTAAAAACCATCCATGGTGTTAAATGAAGAGATAGTTTGATAACGCATACGAAAACAATGTCTTGAAATTAGTTCATTTAAAAAAAGCTATTTCTTGTGGCATTATCGCATTTCTGGTTTCAGCAGGGCGAACATATAGAACTAAAGGTCACTTGTTCTAAACAATCGTCACGAGGTGTTCGGGTCTGAGTTTTTATTTCACATCCACACCCCCCCCCCCCCGGGAGAGCATAAGCACCTGCGGTCACAATAGCAGAGTCGGCGCACCACCAGCCGACCAAGACCTAGCAGTTCTACTTCGTCGTGGTCTCCCCTGGAAACAGTCTGACAGTTAGCGTCAAACCAGACTGGCTAACAGAAGCTATATAGGATCGCCGTGTTCCCCGTAGTGGTGGCTGTTACTGATATAGAGGACCCAGTATTGCAGTACCTCTGGGCTGGACTAGTAGTTTCCCAGCATAGCCTGGGACAGATGAAATCCAACCTCTCCTGTAAGAGCCGGGAATGTCAAGAAAGCCATTACGGCCCGCCACATCTTATGAGTCAAAGGGCAACATGCTCGCATCAACTCGTGGCAATCCATCAACAACCCCCCCCCCCCACCCGATATAAAAATAAAAACTTGCTCATCCTACAAAGGATTTGAATGCACACATTTTCCTGATGGCGTTCCCCAGTTGTTTAGTCCTACGGCTTCGACCCTCACTGCGATTTCCTGTTAGCCCTTGTTGGTTATTATTTAAAGTGCACTTTAACTAACTGTTTTTAGTTTCCCATAGTGATGATATCTCTTGACATAGAAGAGTACTGCAGTACCTCTAGGATGTCCCCGTAGTGTACAGGACTCTTGATATAGAAAACTTCTTATTGCAGTATTCCAAGGATGTCTCCGCAGTGTACAGGACTCTGCCTATAGAAGACCTAGTGTTGCAGTACCTCTAGGATGTCCCTGCAGTGTGCAGGACTCTTGCTATAGAATACCCAGTGTTGCAGTATCTCCAGGATGTCCGCGCAGTGTGCAGGACTTTTGATATAGAAGACTTGGTATTGCAATATTCTTAGGATGTCCCCGCAGTGTACAAGACTCTTGATATAGAAGAGTGTTGCAGTACCTCTAGGCATGTTAGCTCTAACAATCTTCAGCTGATCCCAGGAATTCAAGAAAGTAATTAAAGCACTCCTCCTCCTACCCCCACCCCAATTTCACCGTCTTTGGTCTAAGATACAGCAACGTCCCTTTCTCCTTATCGCATTCATCTGACGACTAATGACGTAATAAATAGTCATATTTGAAATTCGCTCTTTAAAATGGACGTTAAATGGGCGTAGTTGCTTTGTGTCCTGGTTTGCACGAAATCTGTGAAATTTGTGCCTTTCGGTTAGATATATCCGACTTTAGCACGACATTTTTTAGTACCAGGTTTCCTCCCATCTTGACTTATACTCACCTGGTCAGATGACTAATTAGTCTGTTTCTATGGGCACCGCGAAGAGGTGGGGTAAAAAAAAAGTAAAGAGCCCCCGTCACGCCAAGTGGCGTATAGGGAATATGGTGTTAGTGACCCGTCACGCCAAGTGGCGTATAGGGAATATGGTGTTAGTGACCATAAGTTTTACAGACCTTCAGCACATGATTTTTGGGGTAATGTGGTTGGTATTACGCCCGTTCCGCTGTACTTTCCCAGAAAAAAATCCGGTACCCATTAAAGGCTGGGTGAACCCGGAAACCGTCGGTTGGGATCGAACCCTACCTCTTGTTCTTTGTAGTCCAGTTCACTAACCACTGAGCTATCGCGGCTCCCGAAGAGGTGGGGGTAAGATCAAGATAATTCCGATGTGCCCATCTTGGGTCGTCAAAACCGTCAGCTATGAGTCGTTTACTACTTTCAGTCCTGACTCTGACATAGCCCTCGCCCCCTCCCCTAGACAACATGAGGGAGAGAGAAATACTCGTGTTTCTATAGTATATATATATTGCACTTGTCTCAACAGGTGCAAATATCTAAGAGTTCTGTTCACAAGGTTTTAAGAAGTGAACTACACTATCGTCCATACAAATTAACTGAAGTGTCTCAACTCCAAGAAAGAGATTATGAATCCCGTTTAAACTACTGCATGTGGTTTCAGAATTTTATTTATGAACATGGCGCTGCCATCCTTGACGTCACTTTTTTCACTGATGAGGCCTGGTTTCATTTATCCGGTTATGTGAACAGTCAGAACAATCGGCTGTGGAGCAGTGAAAACCCCATGAATTTCATCAAGTGCCGCTTTACGATCAAAAAGTCGGAGTGTGGTGCGCTATAAGTCGTATGCGGATAATAGGACCTATATTTTTTAATGAAACAATAAATGCAGAACGTTACCGTACTTTAATTCTGGAACCGTTCATAGCACACCTTACAGAACGGGAAATTATGGAATCCTGGTTTCAGCAGGATGGGGCAACAGCACACACAACCACAACAACACTCAATTATTTAAAAAGCATATTTGCAAATCGCACTATTTCACGTGGAATCTGGCCTGCTCGTTCACCAGATCTAACACCCCCAGATTATTATCTGTGGGGGGCATTGAAGGGGAAAGTTTATGAAAATAATCCGCAGACAATTAATGACCTAAAGACTGAAATAGTAGACAAGATTAAACAAATATCACCAGACATTATTCTGAAGGTTTTCGCAAATATGGAAAGACGAATCACGACATGTCTTGAGGCCCGTGGTGGACATTTTCAACATATGCTTTAGGCACAACTTTATTGTGTTAATACCAACATTACCCATTATAAGCTCGCCGATAGCAGTCAAGTACGTATCAAGTATGTTTCAGTATATTTGAATATTTTACAATTTGTGTGACGCATTAGTTAACCGCATTTCTGGTGACGTTTTTTCTTTAGAGAGTATAAATTCACTGCACTGCGACTTTAAAAACACCCTGTATATATATATATATATATATATATATATATATATATATATATATATATATATATATATATATATGGCGTCATAACAGACGGATGGTAGCAAGCAATCATGATAAGTCAGTAGTTTAACCAAAATGTTAATGTCTTGTGTTGGATGTTGTTTTGATGAACAGCTTCTCTCGTTGCTGAATCTGCCAATATTGGATTGACAGATTCGGCCACAGAACGAACAATATGTATTCGTAGTGCCTGGCCTCGTTTCCTTTCTCAGGCACCGTTTGTCTTCTGAATTTGATATCAGCACTGCCTCGAAAGTTAGGGAGCCGCGATAGCTCAGTGGTTAGTGAACTGGACTACCACGGACAAGGGGCAGGGTTCGATCCCAACCGACGGCTTCCGGGTTCACCCAGCCTTAAATGGGTACCGGATTTTTTCTGGGAAAGTAAAGTAGCACGGGCGTAATACCGACCACATTACCCCAAAAATCATGTGCTGAAGGTCTGTAAAATATAGGGTCACTAACACCATATTCCCTATACGCCACTTGGCGTGACGGGGGTACTTTACTTTACTTTACTTACTGCCTCGAAAGTTGCTGTTCTATTTTCTATTTTTGTTCTCCATGTGCTACGATCTGCAACCTGATTTTACCAGTTTCTTTCAATGACAGAGAATTCCTTAATGAAGCCCTGAAAATATCCTTTTGTCTCAGCACTGGTCTGTCCTTAGATCTCTTTCCGTCCAAAAATTCGCTTTACAATATTTGTTTGGGAATACGATTGTTTGTCAATATTTTCACCTGACCCAGCCACCTTAGTCTATGACTCCTGATTGTTGCCATGGTGGATGGGAGTTTGGTTCGTTGTAAGGTATTAGAGGTGGTTACTCTGTCTTGCTATTTGATGTCCGTAATATTTCGAAGGCATTAATTTTTCTCTCCGACTGAACAACAACCCGGAAGCCTTGTTTCCTGGAGGGCTGCAATATCAACGTGTAATCTATGTAGCTCCATGTCCACGAGGGCTGCAATATCAACGTGTAATCTATGTAGCTCCATGTTGACGAGGGCTGCAATATCAACGTGTAAGCTATATAGCTCCATGTCCACGGGGGCTGCAATATCAACGTGTAAGCTATGTAGCTCCATGTTGACGAGGGCTGCAATATCAACGTGTAATCTATGTAGCTCCATGTCCACGAGGGCTGCAATATCAACGTGTAAGCTATGTAGCTTCATGTTGACGAGGGCTGCAATATCAACGTGTAAGCTATATAGCTCCATGTCCACGGGGGCTGCAATATCAACGTGTAAGCTATGTAGCTCCATGTTGACGAGGGCTGCAATATCAACGTGTAAGCTATGTAGCTCCATGTCGACGAGGGCTGCAATATCAACGTGTAAGCTATGTAGCTCCATGTCGACGAGGGCTGCAATATCAACGTGTAAGCTATGTAGCTCCATGTTGACGAGGGCTGCAATATCAACGTGTAATCTATGTAGCTCCATGTCCACGAGGGCTGCAATATCAACGTGTAAGCTATGTAGCTCCATGTTGACGAGGGCTGCAATATCAGCGTGTAATCTATGTAGCTCCATGTTGACGAGGGCTGCAATATCAACGTGTAATCTATGTAGCTCCATGTTGACGAGGGCTGCAATATCAACGTGTAATCTATGTAGCTCCATGTCCACGAGGGCTGCAATATCAGCGTGTAATCTATGTAGCTCCATGTTGACGAGGGCTGCAATATCAACGTGTAATCTGTGTAGCTCCATGTCCACGAGGGCTGCAATATCAACGTGTAATCTGTGTAGCTCCATGTCGACGAGGGCTGTTTTCCGTGTTTTCAACATTCGTGAAGTTGTTATTTAATCCAGGACACTTGGTCCTAACGTTCCATGTTCCGAGTATGAGAGATGGTTTTCCTTCTGCTGTGTCCTAACGTTCCATGTTCCGAGTATGAGAGATGGTTTCCCTTCTGCTGTGTCCTAACGTTCCATGTTCCGAGTATGAGAGATGGTTTTCCTTCTGCTGTGTCCTAACGTTCCATGTTCCGAGTATGAGAGATGGTTTCCCTTCTGCTGTGTCCTAACGTTCCATGTTCCGAGTATGAGAGATGGTTTTCCTTCTGCTGTGTCCTAACGTTCCATGTTCCGAGTATGAGAGATGGTTTTCCTTCTGCTGTGTCCTAACGTTCCATGTTCCGAGTATGAGAGATGGTTTTCCTTCTGCTGTGTCCTAACGTTCCATGTTCCGAGTATGAGAGATGGTTTTCCTTCTGCTGTGTCCTAACGTTCCATGTTCCGAGTATGAGAGATGGTTTTCCTTCTGCTGTGTCCTAACGTTCCATGTTCCGAGTATGAGAGATGGTTTTCCTTCTGCTGTGTCCTAACGTTCCATGTTCCGAGTATGAGAGATGGTTTTCCTTCTGCTGTGTCCTAACGTTCCATGTTCCGAGTATGAGAGATGGTTTTCCTTCTGCTGTGTCCTAATGTTCCATGTTCCGAGTATGAGAGATGGTTTTCCTTCTGCTGTGTCCTAACGTTCCATGTTCCGAGTATGAGAGATTGTTTTCCTTCTGCTGTGTCCTAATGTTCCATGTTCCGAGTATGAGAGATGGTTTTCCTTCTGCTGTGTCCTAACGTTCCATGTTCCGAGTATGAGAGATGGTTTTCCTTCTGCTGTGTCCTAACGTTCCATGTTCCGAATATGAGAGATGGTTTTCCTTCTGCTGTGTCCTAACGTTCCATGTTCCGAGTATGAGAGATGGTTTTCCTTCTGCTGTGTCCTAATGAAGATGAAACTGACATTTCTGTTTGCTTGCTATGCCTGGGCCAATAATATGGAGATAGGAAAAAAAAAGTAAAGTATCCCCGTCACGCCAAGTGACGTATAGGGAATATGGTGTTAGTGACCATAAATTTTACAGACCTTCGGCACATGATTTTTGGGGTTACGTGGTCGGTATTACGCCCGGTCCACTTTCCTTTCCCAGAAAAAAAAAAATCCGGTACCCTAAAGGCTGGGTGAACCGGAAGCTGTCGGTTGGGATCGAAACCTACACCTTGTCCTTTGTAGTCCAGTTCACTAACCACTGAGCTATCGCGGCTCCATTTCGATATAGTGCTTTGCCTAAAACGCACTACCTCCCCCCCCCTCCCCCACTTTCTCAACACCCTCTCGGCTCCTCTTTGATGCTTTCCGAAGGAGGTGCGAGGTCCTTTCGTTCGTAACCAAAGTTGAGTTTTTAGAATACTGCACTATATATATTTAGATTTGGATGTGTATAATTTTAATGCCATGAAAAATATACTAACGTCAAAACAAATAACACCAGGGATAAAACTAAGAATAGCAAATTGTTACATCTTCTCAATATTCCTGTATGGTGCAGAAACATGGACATTGGACAAGAAAACTGAACAGAAAATTGAAGCCTTTGAAATGTGGATATATAGAAATTTATGATGAATTGGATGGAAAGAAAAAAAAAACAAACAATGAAGTTTTAAAACAATTAAAAATAAAAAGGGAACTACTAAACACAAGACAAAGGAGATTTTTGGGGCATGTTAAAAGACACAGCAGCCTACTAAAAGTAATCTTGGAAGGGAAAATACAAGGTAAAAGAGGCAGATACAGACCATGATTAACATGACGAGTAACATCAAAAGATGGACAAGTCAGCCTATGACAACCTGCACCATCAAAGCAAGAGACAGAGCGGAATGACGCTCCATGGTAACCAACCTTCGATACGGAGATGACACTCAGTGATGATGAACGTATATCATGATTGCGTTCAAGAATTCACTCCTAAGAGAGTTTACTTAGAAGCAGCAGCAGAAAGACAAACGTTGAGGACGATGAGTGACTGAGATTGCAGGTGTCTTCTTCTTTCCTTCCTCATCTGCCTTTCAGCGTCGAGGGGAGATATAATTTGCGGTCTTTTGCTCTTCTGTTCGCCTCTGCTGCTGTTATGTTTCCTAGTGCTTCTAATATTCCATCGACCCATCTTTTTCGTGGTCGACCCTTGGGTCTGGTGTTCTCACGTTTGTTGAAGGCTCGCTGTGTAGTGTTTTGTTATTGCAGGTATAATGAATCGAAAAGCACCATGCAATGGCAAACATTGCATTACAATGCCTTGGCACAAATAGCTCGTTACACTTTTCATCCACTCCGAGAAATAACGGAAATTGAGAAAGATGAAAGAAAAGAAGTGTCATTTTCTTTATAACCATATTTAAATTGATTGTTTCTTTTGTGAAGAAAAGAAGGAGAATAGCATCATTTATTTTGATCAAGAGCAAAAACTGGATTTATGACGGAAAACTGAAAGATCTCCTAATGAATTAAAAAAACAAACACTTATTATTTATATTTGAAAATACAATTCTCAGGAAAAACTTCGTATAATATATAATTAATTCAAGGTTGTTATAGAAACAAGCGAAATGACAAAGCATTCACAAATATCAATTATAATCAAGAGAGAAAGGTGGTCATATGTTGGCCATGAGAAGAGACAACAAGAGAAATGACAAAGCATTCACAAATATCAATTATAATCAAGAGAGAAAGGTGGTCATATGTTGGCCATAAGAAGAGACAACAAGAGATTCTCAAAGCAGACCTTCAAATGGGAAACAGAGGGTGAAAGAAAAAGAGATCGACAAACAAGAACACTGAGGCGAGATGCAACAACAGAAGGTATCAGGTCCTTTGTCGAGATTGAGAGGTTCGCCCAAAGTAGGGTGGTTAAATCTGTGGTTAAACAAAATGCGGATCTTGTGCAAGGTCTGACTCTCATTAACAAAGATCGTTGGGCATGGAGAGTCTAAAATTTATATCCATGTGCCGTCTTTGAAAGGACAATAGATAGTTAGATTATTGTTTCGGAACATATGAACGACATTTTGGTCATGTTTTTTGCCAGCACCCGTCAACGTATGACAACAAACATGGAGGGCGTACTCCTGAAGTGGACAAATTACCTCTCAGGTGACCACTATTTTTATTGCCGTTTCGTCGTTTGTTGGTTTCATGACTCTTGTTGACTTTATTTTAAAAGGAGCAGTGATATTTTTGCACAATTATTAATCTAAAAAGTCGTCCACATTTATGCTTTTTCGCCAGCATTTTGATTTAAGATTTTTACTGGCCATCATAATTTTTAAAAAAATAATTTTTAAATTAAAATTAAACTTAAAACTTTAAAAACTTAAACTGATTTTCGCCTTATTATAATATTATTTTATAGCATATATTAAAAGTTAGTGGTAATTTACGAGTTTAAAGTCCCAAATTATTTCTTCTCAGTCAGAGTAACGTCCACTTGCACTTTATTATGTCGTTCTCGAACTGTCAAGTGTCATTGGTGATTAGACATTTAGAAGAGTCCTGGATTTAGTATTTAGAAGGATTTGCCATCATTATTATCATTTGCGTGCCGTTAGGTTAGGTCTTACGGTTTGCGGTTTGGAATAGTGTAATAGCCAACAACTAATCCTAACAACGCTGTAGTAAACCTAAACTTCTAAACTCTAAACCTAAGACTTGTTGAAAAAAAGAAATATAATTAAATGCGCAAAAACTAGAAACAGTTGATATCAAGTATGTCCTTTCAGTGAGTCAGAGTGGAGATCACTCTGTAGCAGATTTGGGACATTAAACTCATAAATTACCAAGGTAATTTATCACAATTGAATTGGTATAGATGGATCAGCTGTGTACTGCAGTCACACAGCAGTGAGTGTGTTACACAAATTACCTAAGACCGTGATGAATTTTTTCAAATAATACATAAAATAGTCATCATAGCTGCAGTGGTTAGTAATAATTTAAAACATATGTAAATACAAGTTTGTCAAATGCAGCACCTTTTTTGCCTTTTACTTTTGGCTTTTGTGGGTTGGTATAAGTGTACTTTATTTATAAGACTAGGAGGAAATCTCCCCACCCAAAGAAAAATACATAGAATATGTTGATTTTAGGAATAAGTTTAAACAACTTACGAAGAATCTAATAGTTGCTACATAAAAAAAAAATCAAATGGATTACACAATATTATTATAAAGTGAATGTCTGAAATATCGTGCATACTTATGATACCCAAACTTTATATCTATCTGTCTTGTCTTTTTGAGCCGAAGATGGCTCATAGGAGAGAAATTCTCGACTCTTGTGACTATCTTAGCTATCAAGTGTCAAACCTTGCACAGACCCACAATGTTTTGCCACACTGCTCTTTCTGGGTGATCACTCAATTTTGGCAAGGGAGTTGATGTCTGCTGTTGTTGCCTCGTGCTTCAGTGTATTGGCCAACATATGACAACCTTCTTCTCTTATTTGTAGTTGATATTTTTTAATGCTTTTTCATTTCTCTTATTTCTGCACTAATCTTGAATTCATTCCATAGTATACAAGGCATTTTCCTGAGGTATTTGCTTTCAAAAGCTTCCAGTTTATTTTTCATTTCTTTAGTTGTTTTCCTGAGGTATTTGCTTTCAAAAGCATCCAGTTTATTTTTCATTTCTTTAGTTGTTTTCCTGAGGTATTTGCTTTCAAAAGCTTCCAGTTTATTTTTCATTTCTTTAGTTGTTTTCCTGAGGTATTTGCTTTCAAAAGCATCCAGTTTATTTTTCATTTCTTTAGTTGTTTTCCTGAGGTATTTGCTTTCAAAAGCTTCCAGTTTATTTTCCATTTCTTTAGTTGTTTTCCAGCTCCTGCATGCACAAGTAAGGCTGGATAATACATTTGATTTGAAAATCCTGAGCTCTGTTTTTGTGCTTAGTAATGTTAAAATCCATATTTTATCAAGGTTTCTGAAAGTCATTGCTGGCTTTGCTATTCTGATTTTAACTTTGTGTGTGTGTGTCACCTTCTTGAACTTTGTAGCTTCCAAGTATACAAAATGATCTACTTCTTCCACTGCTTTTCGTTCAAGGTATATTTTCTTTTGGGCAAATATAATTTTCCAAGCTCAATAGAAAGGAGAAAAGAAGTAGCTCCACACTGATTCAAAAGTTATCTTTTTAACATTTTGGGTATAGGAATCTTTGATACGTGTAACTCTGGCTGCTTAACATCATACAAAATAAACATAAAATGGAATGGAGCAGCTAAAGTAACAGAAAGTGAAGAGAAACTATGTTTCGGCAAAAGCCTTCTTCAGGTATGTCAAACAAACTATACAAATTGAACATACAAATCCAAGCCAGAAAACACAACAGTGATGTAAAGTTAAATTTGATGCTTCATTTACCTGATGAAGGCTCTTGCAGAAATGTTGGAGTTTGTCTTGTTTATTAGTTTAGCTGCTCCATACCACTTTATGTTTATTTCTTTGTTTTTTGCAGCTCTACTCACGGCTCTGCATAGTATTTCATATTTTGTATATTTGATTTTTGTGCTTATCTCCATACTTAACATCTTCAACTATGGTACGTAATATGTCATGAACAAAGAAGACTCATATATGGTCATTGCCATCCTCTCTCTGTAGTCTTCTCATTCTTTTATTTAATTGACAGGATGGCAGCCTCGATGGTTTATCTTGGACAATGGTGTGTTGTCCTATTACAAGTCACAAGAGGATGTTAACAATGGATGCAAAGGGTCCATTAAAATGGCAGTGTGTGATATAGTTGGTATGTAATGCACATAAACTATTATACAAACACAAATCATTATACAAACATACATATAAACCATTATACAAACATACACATAAATCATTATACAAACACACCCATAAACCTTTATACAAACATACACATAAACCATTATACAAACATAGACATACACCATTGTACAAACATACAATAAATCATTATACAAACATACACATAAATCATTATACAAACACACCCATAAACCTTTATACAAACATACACATAAACCATTATACAAACATAGACATACACCATTATACAAACATACACATAAACCATTATACAAACATACACATAAACTATTATACAAACATACACATAAACCATCATACAAACATACACATAAACCATTATACAAACATACACATAAACTATTATACAAACATACACATAAACCATTATACAAACATACACATAAACCATTATACAAACATACACATAAACTATTATACAAACATACACATAAACCATTATACAAACATACACATAAACCATTATACAAACATACACATAAACTATTATACAAACATACACATAAACTATTATACAAACATACACAGCTTTCGCCTGAGCCATTCTGCATCTCACCTCTATTGTACATCTACCATCTCACCTCTGTTGTACATCTACCATCTGAGGTTAACATTGTTCTAAATGTTTTAATTTATTTACTTGTTTTAATATTGTTCCACTTGTCTTTATTGTGCATTGCGGTGAAGTCTTTTTCATTGTTGCTACCATTACTTCTATATTTTTGCTATTAAGGCTGGGTCCTTTATTTTTGCTTTCCTCCACCATAATGCCTATTTGGTTGTTTCAGCAACCTCCACATTGCTTACCTTGAGCAATATTAACTTTTAGTTTTGAAGAGAAGAATAACTGATTCGACAGTTAATATCTATGGTGTTTGTCATTTGCCCTGTTTGAGTGAGAATCTAATATCTCCCCAACTTTAGTTCATCCATCCGACATGACAAGGCTAGATCTAACCATCCCTGGAGAGCAACATTACTATGTTAAAGCCAGCACACCACAGGACAGGCAGTCCTGGCTTATTGCCTTGGGTAGCTCTAAAGCCTCTTTCAGTGAGACCAGTGCTGCCAAAAAGGATGCCGGTGAGTGCATTGTGAAGAGTTTATGAGATTTGTTCCAATTTTGTGCAAGAATTAGCAATGTTTTTGTAGATTTGTTCCGTTTTTGTGCAAGATTTAGCAATATTTTTGTAGATTTGTTCAGTTTTTGTGCAAGATTTAGCAACATTTTTGTAGATTTGTTCAGTTTTTGTGCAAGAATTAGCAACATTTTTGTAGATTTGTTCCGTTTTTGTGCAAGATTTAGCAATATTTTAGTAGATTTGTTTCGTTTTTGTGCAAGAATTAGCAATATTTTTGTAGATTTGTTCCATTTTTGTGCAAGAATTAGCAATATTTTTGTAAATTTGTTCCATTTTTATGCAAGAATTAGCAATATTTTTGTAGATTTGTTCCGTTTTTGTGCAAGAATTAGCAATATTTTTGTAGATTTGTTCCGTTTTTGTGCAAGAATTAGCAATATTTTTGTAGATTTGTTCCATTTTTGTGCAAGAATTAGCAATATTTTTGTAGATTTGTTCCGTTTTTGTGCAAGAATTAGCAATATTTTTGTAGACTTGTTCCGTTTTTGTGCAAGAATTAGCAATATTTTTGTAGATTTGTTCCGTTTTTGTGCAAGAATTAGCAATATTTTTGTAACAGGAAATTATAAAAGGGGGAGATAAGTGTGTATAAGATACATACATAAGAGGTACAAATAGAGTAGTCACACTTGGTATAACTTATAGTTACTAGAAATTGAAGGTAAAAATGCTTGAATTGTATGAATTTGTATGGGAAAACACAGATAGTGAGCGAGGTTCAGGAACAAAGTGGGAGATATGTTTTTGTTGCTCTAGAAAATGCAATACGGTATACTGACCACTAAATGTATTAATGATTTGTGACCAGTGAAAGGAGAAGAATAAGTGAGTAAATGTCTTTCTTTTCTTTCATCATGAATAATAGTTTTTTTTTTGCTCCTCCCTATAAATTATAACTATTATTTTGTGCAATTTTTGTTTAAATAAAATAAATAATACGTTTGAATTTTTTTTTTTTTAAATTAAAAAAAAATTTTTTGTGTTTGCCAGCTTTCACATCTGATGAAGTCCCTAAAGACTAGGAACTGAATTTTGCATGTTAATCCATTTTTTCCTTGGCAGCCATGTATGTGCACGGGGGTCCCTCACCGCACAGGCAGGTAACTCCATTTTTGGAGGTACTTATATTTTTTTCATTGATGAGTAATTTATGTTTCAAGCTGGGGCTTACTGCTGATATAGGGGTGGTTGCCGCAGAGAGAAATCACAAATAAAAGTCCCAACTGGTGCAGCCGGGATTTGAACTCACAACCTCTCTGTTTTGAGACTTAGGTCTTGCCTCGAGACCAACCAGTCCCCCAATACATTTGAGTGTTTTCCAATTGTTGTCATGCCACCTAGTGTTACTACTTTGTTGTTGATATCACTTTGCTCAGATGCCATGCCAGATTTAATGAGGACCAAGAAGTCTGAGCTTAGACTGTACTGTGATCTTCTCATGCAACAAGTGCACTCTATCAAGCAAACAGTGACATCACCAGAGGACCGGCTGGATGTTGAGGTTGGTTCAAACTTGTTCTTCTGATTGGCTGGTTTGTTAACAGTGATTCGTGTTCTGTTGTTGTTATGTACAATTTAGCACCTGCAGTTATTTGTCATTGATTGTTTTGTTAACAATCCATTAGCTCGTGTTCTGTTGTTATGTACAATGTAGCACCTGCAGTTATTTGTCATTGGTTGTTTTGTTCAAATGAAATGTTATGAAATGAAGTTATTTATAAAACTGTATTCTGTCAAGTTTGACTGTTATTGTGATGGGAGCACTAGTTAGTGACCTGATCTACTAAGAACAAAAGGTTGGGTTGAGTTTGGTCTTGATTGATAGCTTCTGGGTTCACCTAGCCATAATTTTGTACTAAAGAATTTTATTTAACAAAGTAATCATGTTGACCATCACTGATGCTATTCCAAAACTAGATGTGTGTTGATGTCACTAAATTTAGAATACCAATTTTTACTTTAGAATTAATATTGATGTCTGAAAGTGCATGCAGCTACAGAAGAAGAATAACAGAAGTAACTGATTCATTTAGCTCTATGATTATTGTTGTAATTGTTTAATTTAGTCCTGCATGTTCCAAGTTTAGAGTTATAACTGACACTTTCCTCTCTGCTGATTGTTTCATCTAGTCCTGCATGTCCCAAGTCTAGAGTTATAACTGACACTTTCCTCTCTGCTGATTGTTTCATCTAGTCCTGCATGTTCCAAGTCTAGAGTTATAACTGACACTTTCCTCTCTGCTGATTGTTTCATCTAGTCCTGCATGTTCCAAGTCTAGAGTTATAACTGACACTTTCCTCTCTGCTGATTGTTTCATCTAGTCCTGCATGCTACAAGTCTAGAGTTACAACTGACACTTTCCTCTCTGCTGATTGTTTCATCTAGTCCTGCATGTTCCAAGTCTAGAGTTATAACTGACACTTTCCTCTCTGCTGATTGTTTCTTCTAGTCCTGCATGTTCCAAGTCTAGAGTTATAACTGACACTTTCCTCTCTGCTGATTGTTTCTTCTAGTCCTGCATGTTCCAAGTCTAGAGTTATAACTGACACTTTCCTCTCTGCTGATTGTTTCATCTAGTCCTGCATGCTACAAGTCTAGAGTTACAACTGACACTTTCCTCTCTGCTGATTGTTTCATCTAGTCCTGCATGTTCCAAGTCTAGAGTTATAACTGACACTTTCCTCTCTGCTGATTGTTTCATCTGGTCCTGCATGCTACAAGTCTAGAGTTATAACTGACACTTTCCTCTCTGCTGATTGTTTCTTCTAGTCCTGCATGCTACAAGTCTAGAGTTATAACTGACACTTTCCTCTCTGCTGATTGTTTCATCTAGTCCTGCATGTTCCAAGTCTAGAGTTATAACTGACACTTTCCTCTCTGCTGATTGTTTCATCTGGTCCTACATGTTCCATGTCTAGAGTTATAACTGACACTTTCCTCTGCTGATTGTTTCATGTAGTCCTGCATGCTACAAGTCTAGAGTTATAACTGACACTTTCCTCTGCTGATTGTTTCATCTAGTCCTACATGTTCCATGTCTAGAGTTATAACTGACTTTATTTTCTCTGCTGATTGTTTCTTCTAGTTCTGCATGTTCTGAGTAAAGTCTAGCATTTCTTCTTAATTAAAGACAAAACTATCCCATAATTCTAGATTGTACCAAGTTAAACTCAAGATAATTCTGCCTCTGTTAGTTTCCAATCAGAGCTATCTCTCTGATTCCTCTCTTTTCCTATCTTTCTCTTTCTCTGCTGGTCTCAGCAAATGTGTGTCCAGTGGTACAGTTCAACACTGACTGTGTTCTGGCTACCTTCACCTGTTGACTTCTGATCTTTGTGTTGTCATGCAGAAGCTAACAGAGTCAACATCCCTAATTGTGGTGACATGTGACACATTTATCGCCACCCTTGATGAGTGTATGAAGCTGGTATCCAACACGCCAATGTTTGAGTCCCCACATCAGCATGTACGTGATGCCGCCATACCAACTTCCCCAACTAGAACAAATGCTCAAAGACTTCCAGTAAGTCATGTGACCTTTGTTTGTTACAAAAACATCAATGTGACCTTTGTTTGTTGTTTGTCATTTGTTTTTTACAGAAATATCAATGTGACCTTTGTCTTTGTTTGTTCAGAAATATCAATGTGACCTTTGTTTGTTTTTTTGCCATTTGTTTGTTAAAAAGTCTCTGATTGTTGATGGGGCGGAAGAATCAGAAATGATCAATGGCCCAGAAAGCAAAAGCAGCAAAGTGTGTGGTACACATGAGGCATATTCAGAACACGAAAGACGAATATAGCAGACCGCTGTGAAAGAGATTGGAGCCTCATCACGTAACATTTCAAAGAAAGCCATGAAGAGAAATTCTAACTATTACAATCTGCACCATCAAAGCAAGAGACAGAGTGGAATGGCGCTCCATGGTAGCCAACCTTCAATGCGGAGACGGCACTCAATGATGATGATGATAATGATGATGTTTGTTACAAAAATATCAATGTGACCTTTGTTTTTTTTTGTGTGATTTGTTTGTTACAAAATTATCAATGTGACCTATGGTTTTTTTTAATGATTTGTTTGTTACAAAAATATCAACACACGTTTAGAAAAAACACAATAACGTATGCTTGATGTATCTCCTAATAATTTCTTCGCTTTCTGGGTGGGTTATAAATTTTTGGTAAAGTCCTAGTTTAGTGTCATTCTGCTCAGTGTAAAATCCCCTTGCACTTTATGTGGTTGTTTTCTAATATGTCATTAGAAGACCCCTGAGTTAGGAATACCCTAAACCTAGATGAAAAAATAAAATTAAATGCACAAAAACTAGAAGCAGCTGATGCATTCAAATACATTTGATTAATAATGGGAGATCACTTGTTTAGCAGAAAGAAACAAACCAAGACTTTACAGAATTTTCTTAAGACATTCTGAGTTTTGTTCATCATGTTTGCTGACATATTTCTGTGTCATCATCTTCATTATTAATTTCTCTTTTGTTACTGGGTGTTACAAATTTTTCTTTTAAGTCTTTGTGTTGATCTACCTTCATCCTGTGGTATATCGTACAGACACAACTGGCCCAGAACGTGATGATCCTCTGTCATTACAATTAGCCCACACATGGCACTCCTGAAAGCATGGAGCAAATGCCAGTAGACAGTAGGTAGCAGGGAATATGCCAGTAGACAGTAGGTGGCAGGAAATGAGCCAGTAGACAGTAGGCCACAGAGATTGAGCCATTAGACAGTAGGTGACAGGGAATGAGCCAGTAGACAGTAGGTGGCAGGAAATGAGCCAGTAGACAGTAGGTGGCAGGGAATGTGCCAGTAGACAGTAGGTGGCAGGGAATGAGTCGGTAGACAGTAGGTGTCAGGCAATGAGCCAGTAGACAGTAGGTGTCAGGGAACGAACCAGTAGACAGTAGATGGCATGGAATGAACCAGTAGACAGTAGGTAGCAGGGAATGAGCCAGTAGACAGTAGACACTAGGTGGCATGGAATGAGCCAGTAGGCAGTTGGTGGCAGGGAATGAGCCAATAGACAGTATGTGGCAGAGAATGAGCCAGTAGAAGTAGGTGACAGGGAATGAGCCTGTAGGCAGTAGGTGACAGGGAATGTGCCAGTAGGCAGTAGGTGGCAGGGAATGAGCCAGTAGGCAGTAGGTGGCAAGGAATGCGCCAGTAGACAGTAGGTTGCAGGGAATGAGCCAATAGACAGTAGGTGACAGGGAATGAGCAAGTAGACAGTAGGTGGCAGGGAATGTGCCAGTAGACAGTAGGTGGCAGGGAATGAGCCAGTAGACAGTAGGTCACAGAGATTGAGCCATTAGGCAGTAGGTGACAGGGAATGAGCCAGTAGACAGTAGGTGGCAGGAAATGAGCCAGTAGACAGTAGGTGGCAGGGAATGTGCCAGTAGACAGTAGGTGGCAGGGAATGAGTCGGTAGACAGTAGGTGTCAGGCAATGAGCCAGTAGACAGTAGGTGTCAGGGAACGAACCAGTAGACAGTAGATGGCATGGAATGAACCAGTAGACAGTAGGTAGCAGGGAATGAGCCAGTAGACAGTAGACACTAGGTGGCATGGAATGAGCCAGTAGGCAGTTGGTGGCAGGGAATGAGCCAATAGACAGTATGTGGCAGGGAATGAGCCAGTAGAAGTAGGTGACAGGGAATGAGCCTGTAGGCAGTAGGTGACAGGGAATGTGCCAGTAGGCAGTAGGTGGCAGGGAATGAGCCAGTAGGCAGTAGGTGGCAAGGAATGCGCCAGTAGACAGTAGGTTGCAGGGAATGAGCCAATAGACAGTAGGTGACAGGGAATGAGCAAGTAGACAGTGGGTGGCAGGGAATGAGCCTCTAGACAATTGGTGGTGGGGAATGAGACAGTAGGTGGCATGGAATGAGACAGTAAAGAGTAGGTGGCAGGGAATGAGCCAGTAGATGGTGGGGAATGAGACATTAGACAGTAGGTGGCAGGGAATGAGCCAGTAGACAGTAGGTGGCGGGGAATGAGCCAGTAGACAGTAGGTGGCGGGGAATGTGCCAGTAGACAGTAGGTAGCAGGGAATGTGCCAGTAGACAGTAAGTGGCAGAGAATGAGCCAGTAGAAAATAGGTGACAGAGAATGTGCCAGTAGACAGTAGGTGGCAGGGAATGAAAATGTAGACCACATTTTTTCTGGGAGAGTAAAGCGGCACGGGCGTAATACTGACCACATTACCCCAAAAATCATGTGCTGAAGGTCTGTAAAATATATGGTCACTAACACCATATTCCCTATACGCCAACAGGGACGGGGGTACTTTACTTTTAAATATATATATATATATTTTTTTTGCTTTCTGTTTATATATCTATTTATATTTGTGATTTTGTTTTCTGTTTATATATCTACTTGTATATGTGATTTTGTTTTCTCATTATATATATATTTATATATGTAATTTGTTTTCTGTTTCTCTCAGGGAACAAGATCAGTTATCACTAGACCAGCGGACAAGTGAGTATTGATATTTTGTTATTTATTGGTATTCTCAGCATGAAACAAGCGCGAAGTAAGATGGACAGACAACAATATGGAAATGCTACAAATACATCAGTGTAACATGGGCCAACAACATCAAGGTAATGCTACAACTACATCAGTGCAAGATGGGCCAACAACATCAAGGTAATGCTACAACTACATCAGTGCAAGATGGGCCAACAACATCAAGGAAATGCTACAACTACATCAGTGCAAGATGGGCCAACAACATCAGTGCAAGATGGGCCAACAACATCAAGGAAATGCTACAACTACATCAGTGTAAGATGGGCCAACAACATCAAGGAAATGCTACAACTACATCAGTGTAAGATGGGCCAACAACATCAAGGAAATGCTACAACTACATCAGTGTAAGATGGGCCAACAACATCAAGGAAATGCTACAACTACATCAGTGTAAGATAGGCCAACAACATCAAGGAAATGCTACAACTACATCAGTGCAAGCCAACAACATCAAGGAAATGCTACAACTATATCAGTGCAAGATGGGCCAACAACATCAAGGAAATGCTACAACTACATCAGTGCAAGATGGGCCAACAACATCAAGGAAATGCTACAACAACATCAGTGCAAGATGGGCCAACAACATCAAGGAAATGCTGCAACAACATCAGTGCAAGATGGGTCAACAACATCAAGGAAATGCTACAACTACATCAGTGCAAGATGGGTCAACAACATCAAGGAAATGCTACAACTACATCAGTATAAGATGGGTCAACAACATCAAGGAAATGCTACAACTACATCAGTGCAAGATGGGCCAACAACATCAAGGAAATGCTGCAACTACATCAGTGCAAGATGGGTCAACAACATCAAGGAAATGCTACAACAACATCAGTGCAAGATGGGTCAACAACATCAAGGAAATGCTACAACTACATCAGTATAAGATGGATCAACAACATCAAGGAAATGCTACAACTACATCAGTATAAGATGGGTCAACAACATCAAGGAAATGCTACAACTACATCAGTATAAGATGGGTCAACAACATCAAGGAAATGCTACAACAACATCAGTGCAAGATGGGCCAACAACATCAAGGAAATGCTACAACAACATCAGTGCAAGATGGGTCAACAACATCAAGGAAATGCTACAACTACATCAGTGCAAGATGGGTCAACAACATCAAGGACATGCTACAACTACATCAGTGCAAGATGGGCCAACAACATCAAGGAAATGCTACAACTACATCAGTGCAAGATGGGTCAACAACATCAAGGAAATGCTACAACTACATCAGTATAAGATGGGCCAACAACATCAAGGAAATGCTACAACTACATCAGTGCAAGATGGGTCAACAACATCAAGGAAATGCTACAACTACATCAGTGCAAGATGGGTCAACAACATCAAGGACATGCTACAACTACATCAGTGCAAGATGGGTCAACAACATCAAGGAAATGCTACAACTACATCAGTGCAAGATGGGCCAACAACATCAAGGAAATGCTACAACTACATCAGTGCAAGATGGGCCAACAACATCAAGGAAATGCTACAACTACATCAGTGCAAGATGGGTCAACAACATCAAGGAAATGCTACAACTACATCAGTGCAAGATGGGCCAACAACATCAAGGAAATGCTACAACTACATCAGTGCAAGATGGGCCAACAACATCAAGGAAATGCTACAACTACATCAGTGCAAGATGGGTCAACAACATCAAGGAAATGCTACAACTACATCAGTGCAAGATGGGTCAACAACATCAAGGACATGCTACAACTACATCAGTGCAAGATGGGTCAACAACATCAAGGAAATGCTACAACTACATCAGTGCAAGATGGGTCAACAACATCAAGGAAATGCTACAACAACATCAGTACAAGATGGGCCAACAACATCAAGGAAATGCTACAACTACATCAGTGCAAGATGGTCCAACAACGTCAAGGAAATGCTACAACATCAGTGCAAGATGGGTCAACAACATCAAGGAAATGCTACAACTACATCAACGTAAGACCAACAACATAGAAGAAATTCTGGAAGTACATAAACGTAAGACCAATAACATCAAGGAAATGCTACAAATACATCAGTATAAGATGGGCCAACAACATCAAGGAAATGCTACAACTACATCAACGTAAGACCAACAACATCGAAGAAATTCTGCAAGTACATAAACGTAAGACCAACAACATCAAGGAAATGCTACAACTACATCAACGTAAGACCAACAACATCAAAGAAATTCTGCAAGTACATAAACGTGAGACCAACAACATCAAAGAAATTCTGCAAGTACATAAAAAAAACGCTACAACAATGTCATTTGATAATGGTTGAAGCTGCCAGAGGAGCTAGAACCAGAATTTTGCATCTCCTTCGACACCAAATGGGTACAAGAGGAAATGAAGAAATAATTAAAAAAAGAAAAGAAATGTTCTCTTTGGCTGCAAACTTTTAACCCTAGATTACAATGCATTCGTATGATTTATGAACTCAAAATACGTTTTTTTTTAATTCAACAGTTTTTGCCACAAGCAAATATTCCTGACACTAGTCCTGTTGTGGACTGACTACATCTACTATTTATTAACTTCTCATCAATAATCATAACCCTTCTAATTGTTCTCTGCTAATTATTGCTCGTTATCGCTAATCTGTGCTTATCTCTACCTTTCACTGCTAATTATTGCTCGTTATCGCTAATCTGTGCTTATCTCTACCTTTCTCTGCTAAACTCTAAGATTTGTGTTTCTCTTGTTGCTCGCTGCTCTTTCCTTCTCTCTCTTCTTTTTAATTTCTTCTCTCTCTCTCTCTCTCTCTCTCTCTCTCTCTCTCTCTTTCTAATGGGGTCTGAGAGAGTGTCCTTATATATGCTGGGCACACCCTTTTTACCCGCTTGTGTCTACCTGCCCACTTGTCTGTCAATAAATATTTCTTTCAATATTTGTTGACTCTGTGTCTATCCCCCCACACAGTCTGATGACCTTGATTACAACTTCAATTTTTAATTATACCCACCTTGGACAGACATGGGTGTCCGTTACTAAGTGCACTATTGCTTTCTACGTTTACAAGTAGTTGATGATGTCTTCTCAGTAGCTGACAGATTTCACAAATTTTATTGTTGTTGTTTGTTTGCATTCACCAGCTTTATATCTCTATAAGGGACCGAATCATCAGGGACCGAATTTTGCATGAATATCACTTTTCCAATTTTTCACACTGACAGCCATGAGCTCAGATGTCCCCCGTCATACAGGCAGATATTCTCCGACTTCAGAGGAACTCTCATATTTTTATTGTTGAGAGTTTTAACATTTTGTGTAAATTTATTCTATTAATTTTGCCTGGGGAATGGGCATTTTGGCCTACTCTTTTCTATTTCCAACTGCTAAGGGTTCCTTAACATTCAAAGAATGTACAAGAGACCTCCTCTTTTTCGCTGTTTTCTGAAAGAGCTAGATGTAGGATATCACTACCCAGTGACCACGAGAGGGTAAAGGCATGGATTTGATTTTATTCATTTAAAATAAAATATAATTCATATTTAGAAAAACAATAAGTGGATAAATTTACTTGTTACTACAACTGTTTTATTGATGTGTTTATGTTTTTTAACCAGGTCATCAAAACACAGAACAACGTCAGTTGGTTCTGCAGACAACATGAAGATTCATTCACCTCCCCTCAGTGTTAGTACAGGTTCCTGGCTGTCTGCGTCCCCAACTTCAGTGTTTTCCCATTCTCCACTTCCACACTCTGCTCCAACCACACACATCTCCTCCATCTCCCCCACACGGGATCATGTGGTGACCTTTTCATCGGAGCTCCCTCCTTCACCCCACTCACAGCAGCCATCAAACCATCACCTTTCCATGAGCAGTATAGCCAATGGTCTTCAATCATCCGAGTTGACCCGCAGTAATAGCAGTTCCGTAAAAACAGCTCAAGAGAAGATCAATCCTCACTCACCATCATCTGCTACCTCTTCAGAAGATCTTGAAAACCTGGATGATTTTAAAGATGCCATAGATGAAAACATTATTACTTTTTTCTCCGCTATGCCAACAAGGTTTGTTTACTTCCTAATCTGAAATTAATAAATGTAAGCCCTTTACACGGGGCACATCTTTTCAGTTGAAAGACAACTTCAGCATAAATATTGTTTGCCTTTGATCAAGAAGTTCAATATACATAATGCAACTATGTAAGAGACAATCATGAAGATACAGACTTTCATTAATGGATGCTTACGCAGAATAAAAGGATGGAAATGGCAGGACAAAATCACTAACATAGAATTATGGAAATGTACCAGTCAAATACCAGTGTATAAAGAGATACAGCAAAGACGATGGCGCTGGATAGGACACACACTGCGGAAGCCAACTGAGAGTATTACACAACAGGCCCTTTTTTGGAATCCCCTGGGGAAAAGACAAAGAGGAAGACCAAAGAATTCTTGGAGAAGACAGATAGTAGCAGAGATGGAGATGATGGGGAAGACATGGAATGATTTTAAAAGAATGACAAAAAACAGAACGACTTGGAAAGTGTTTGTTGAAGACCTATCCTCCACCGGGAGCTAAAAAGGTAGAAGAAGAAGAAGAACTATGTAAGAGATGAAGTTTTTTTGCAGTTTTGTTTAATGATCATAGTTTTATAGTTTTATTTAGCAAAACATAGTTTTTCAGGATTGTTTAGCAATTATAAATTTGCAGTTTTATGTAGCAAAGCATAATTTTGCAGCTTTTTTTTTAACAATTATAACTTTGCAGTTTTGTTAGCAATTATAATTTTGCAGATTTTTTAGTAATAAAAGTAAAGACCTAGAGAAACACTGAAAGAAATACTGAGGTGAGAGATAACAACAGCA
Organism: Megaustenia siamemsis; assembly: GCA_032433765.1. NCBI lineage: Eukaryota > Metazoa > Mollusca > Gastropoda > Stylommatophora > Ariophantidae > Megaustenia > Megaustenia siamemsis. The sequence goes on along the minus strand of JAVIAB010000145.1, from coordinate 6,638,806 downwards.
GTTACCAGCTCCTTTGCCGAGGTTGTGAGCTCGCCCAGAACAGGGATGCATGGCAAGATACAATGTAGGTCATGTGCATGGTCTGACACTTGATAACAAAGATCGTAGAAAACAGAGAGTCCAGAATTTCTCTGCCATCTTTGCGTCGAAAGGGCAATAGATAGACAGAAGATCTATAATTCAGTAAATGTGATGACGATAAATTACTTGTACTTTAATTATAATTTTATGTTAACTACACCTTGATGATATATGTGATTGAACTATATTTTTTTGTATTTCCTCATATACAACTATCATCATCAAGTACCATGCCAGCTGGTGTAGGTGATCATGCCTTTCCACAACTTTCAATTTTGACAGTTATTTATCATTTCTATTGTTGACCTTCTACCAAGCCATTCTCTTAAGCTGTCAGGTATCTTTTCTCTTTGCTTCGCTCTATCTCTTCATCCCTCAATTTTCCAAAATGTTTCAATATGTTCCAGCTGTTCCCTTCTCATTACATGGCCAAAATATGATGATTGTTTCTTCCTAATATTGGAAATTAGCTCTCTTTTTTGCTTTGGCCTTTTTCAGATTATTCATTATTCTTCTTTGCTATCCATGATATTCTCAACATTCTTCTGTAAAACTACATTTCTACAGCTTCCAGTAATTTTCTTATCTGTTGTCCCATTGTCCATGATTCACATCCATATGTTATACAACAGTAAATTAACTCTATTTTTGTAGATACATGTATGTTGACTATATCAGGGAAGAAGAGTTGAAGGAAAACAGGGAGAAATAACAAACATTTTAAAATCTTGGTATGGTAGGAAATCAACAGTATGAGTCATCAATACATTAACAGTTTCACCCTTGAGTATCTGAGGCATGGGCAGTAAGGTGATAAGAAGTTACTAGATCAACAGAGTATGAGCCACACCCCACATTCACAGTACAGACAGTTCAAAGGAGTAGAGTTCCCTGCCCGACGTAACATTATCACTTACTATCAGTTATTGACCTGTTCCAGCCATGCCTGATACTCCATGACAAGGGCTGAGTGTTTGTGACTGTATATAAAGGATGTCATGAAATACAAGCCAATTTAGACTCCCGTCACCATGAAGAGGACATCAATATGCTGGGTTAAAGCTAAGACAGTCACTCATGACCAAGTGTAGACAATAGATTTGAGCAGAATAAGATTAATTTTATTTTACGCCAAATATATTGTAAACCTTCGAGTTCAATGTAGCTGGAGGTCAATGCCTGGGAGTCATGACCCAGGTGGACCCACCTTCCCAAGAGTGTCAAGAAACTAAAGGCCCAAAAACCTTGCTCAGTGGTCTTTTTCTGATGATCAGATTACCTCCTACTGTGAAGCTCTGTATAAAGAATTTCCTGCTACTGTAGGTAATCTGTATAAAGAATTTCCTGCTACTGTAGGTAATCTGTATAAAGAATTTCCTGCTACTGTAGGTAATCTGTATAAAGAATTTCCTGCTACTGTAGGTAATCTGTATAAAGAATTTCCTGCTACTGTATTGGTAAACAACTTGAAGATAGAAAGTTGTGGAAAGACAGGATCACCTATGCCAGCAGGCATGGTACTTGATAGTAATGTTAACTATTTTGTTGTAGTTTTAACTGCTTTTAGCTGCATTTTAACTCAATCTTGATGCGTTTCAGCTTTGCTAATGTTGACACAAGCCAAGAGGACCATATTTCTGTCATTCCATTTCTTGATGCCTGCAGAAATGTAGTGCCTATTTTTGGTAAGTTTTTCATTTTAACAAGTTTAGTTAATGACAAAACATTGTGCCATTTTCCTGTGGAATTATTACAGCTTGCATTCACCCGTGGCTTCATCATTCACCTTTTAAAGGATGTTAAGTGGGCAGTGTTGTGGTTTGTAGTAGAACTGTGATATTTGCACCTGACGTCCAGCACTTGTGATTTCAGCAAATGATTATTACTGATTCCTTCTTTCTTCCAACTCCACCACTGTCTAGTTAGTTAGACTGTAAATCATCACTTCAGTTACATCACTTCCACACAGTCTGCCTTAAGAAAGTTGATTAACCATAAGTAAAAATGTTAAGACAACACAGCTTGTAGAACCAGGGAGTCAGTTCATGTTCCATTGTTTGCCTATACTCTAGTTGTGGCATTCACGTATATGAATGACCTGCAAGCAAAGTTTCCTTTTTTGTGATAACAAACTAGCAGTTTTTATTGGTACACTCTTCTCCAGTGACATGATGCTGTGCCAAAGGATGCAAGCTCTACTGGGCAAACCAGGGAGTTAATTCTTACTCCATTGTTTACCTATTTCCTAGTCATGTGATATTTTTGTGCATGAGTGACCTGTCAGAAAAGTTCCTTCTTTTTTTTAGGCAACAAAGTGACAGTTTTTTTTGGCATATTTTTCGTTAGTGACACGATGCTGTGCCAAGGGATACAGGTTCAAATGTGACCTTCTTTTGTGTTATTCTTCTTTCTCCTTTCCAACTATCAACACACAAGAAACACAGGTGACCTTTGATCGGCAGCCTTTTGGTTTATTATTTCTTCTACTAGTCAGTTCTTACAGATTCATACATCTTGATAAAACATTCATAGTTTATTTATGCAATTCCACTCATACTTCATCCTCTATTTATATTCTATCTTATTCTCAACCTATATTTATTAATATTCACTACTATCCTATGTTGGACCATTCCCAATCGAACGGCCAATCCTATTCTAACTATTTCTCTTGACAACTAATTCAATCTGGTCCGTTCCCCATCGAACGGACCTCCCTATTCTAACTATTTCTGTTGCCGGCTCTATCAGCAATCGTCCATTTGCAAATATCTGTCGTTGAGTTCATCTGACTAATTCTCCTCTGCTGGTGAATCCTGTCCTCATGTCCTTCCTTTGACTTGGGCTATCCCTTGGTTTCCATCGCAGCCACTTTGGTTCATATTTCTCTACGATCACTCTTGCCTTCCATGTCTCTCAATTAGTCAACTGCTCTGTATCGCTGCCGATCTCCAACTGACTCTATTCTTTGTTTCCTCCCAACTCTCGCTCACTACGTCATTATCTTTCTTTCACGTCACTTCTCTTCCTCTGCGTACCGTACTGCACTAATTCTACTTCCACATCCCTTGGTGTGCAATTCCCTTCTATACAAATCCTGCTGTAAGTTTCCTGTTTTTATGTAAATTTTTCTAATTGCAGTTAAAGTACCTGTGTTTCTGCCTAATTTATATTTTCTGTGGGGGCCCAATAGCCTAGTTGGGAAAACCACCGACATTCAGACAACCCATGTTCGATTCCTGCTGGAAGCAGGGTGAATTGTACTCATGGTTGGAAACAAAATACCCCTGGGGTTGACTCAGCCACTAGCAGAAATGTATACCAGGCTAGTACTCTGGGAATGCTGCCTTGCATCATGAGTTTTGATGCTTGAAGCGACACTGTCTGGAGGTCTCTGAACACTTCTGGATAGGCGGCCAAGTACATATGGGTGAAAACCCGCATGCTAAGGCACCGATTCAAGTCTCATACTTTGCCTTTATATATCCTATAAAATAATTTGTTTACTGTTGTACATTTCAGATAAATTAAACAGCACTGCATTTGCTCCAGTCAAAATGGATTTTTGTGGCAATATCAGGGTAGGTAACTCTCAGAAATGTTGTGAATATTATTGAATAGAATATATAGATCTTGTTATTGTTGCTTTTAATGATTAAGACTAATGATACATTATATGTTTATATATATATATAATGTATGCATGTATCTATATGTACAATATATATCTGAGCATTGTTTAGTAAGAATGACTGTTTAGTGAGACATAGTGACTGTTTAGTAAGAATTGATTTGATTGTAAAAATGACTGTGATTGAATGACTATTAGAATGACTGTGATTAGTAAGAGTGGTTATAAATGTTTAGTAAGAATTACTGTGATTATATAGTAAGAGTGATTATGATTATTTAGTAAGAATGAATGTGATTATTTAGCTAGAATGACTGTGATTATTTAGCTAGAATGACTGTGATTATTTAGCTAGAATGACTGTGATTATTTAGCTAGAATGTCTGTTATTATTTGGCTAGAATGACTGTGATTATTTAGCTAGAATGACTGTGATTATTTAGCTATAATGACTGTGATTATTTAGCTAGAATGACTGTGATTATTTAGCTAGAATGACTGTGATTATTTAGCTAGAATGACTGTGATTATTTAGCTAGAATGACTGTGATTATTTAGCTAGAATGACTGTGATTATTTAGCTAGAATGTCTGTTATTATTTGGCTAGAATGACTGTGATTATTTAGCTAGAATGACTGTGATTATTTAGCTATAATGACTGTGATTATTTAGCTAGAATGACTGTGATTATTCAGCTAGAATGACTGTGATTATTTAGCAAGAATGACTGTGATTATTTAGCTAGAATGACTGTGATTATTTAGTAAGAATGACTGTGATTATTTAGCTAGAATGACTGTGATTATTTAGCTAGAATGACTGTGATTATATAGCTAGAATGACTGTGATTATTTAGCTAGAATGTCTGTTATTATTTGGCTAGAATGACTGTGATTATTTAGCTAGAATGACTGTGATTATTTAGCTAGAATGTCTGTTATTATTTGGCTAGAATGACTGTGATTATTTAGCTAGAATGTCTGTGATTATTTAGCTAGAATGACTGTGATTATTTAGCTAGAATGACTGTGATTATTTAGCTAGAATGTCTGTTATTATTTGGCTAGAATGACTGTGATTATTTAGCTATAATGTCTGTTATTATTTGGCTAGAATGACTGTGATTATTTAGCTAGAATGTCTGTTATTATTTGGCTAGAATGACTGTGATTATTTGGCTAGAATGACTGTGATTATTTAGCCAGAATGTCTGTTATTATTTGGCTAGAATGACTGTGATTATTTAGCTATAATGACTGTGATTATTTAGCTAGAATGACTGTGATTATTTAGCTATAATGTCTGTTATTATTTGGCTAGAATGACTGTGATTATTTAGCTAGAATGACTGTGATTATTTAGCTAGAATGACTGTGATTATTTAGCTAGAATGACTGTGATTATTTAGCTAGAATGACTGATTATTTAGCTAGAATGACTGTGATTATTTAGCTAGAATGACTGTGATTATTTAGCAAGAAGGACTGTGATTATTTAGCTATAATGACTGTGATTATTTAGCTAGAATGACTGTGATTATTTAGCTAGAATGACTGTGATTATTTAGCTAGAATGACTGTGATTATTTAGCTAGAATGACTGTGATTATTTAGCTAGAATGACTGTGATTATTTGGCTAGAGTGACTGTGATTATTTAGCTAGAATGACTGTGATTATTTAGCTATAATTTCTGTTATTATTTGGCTAGAATGACTGTGATTATTTAGCTAGAATGTCTGTGATTATTTAGCTAGAATGACTGTGATTATTTAGCTAGAATGTCTGTTATTATTTGGCTAGAATGACTGTGATTATTTAACTATAATGTCTGTTATTATTTGGCTAGAATGACTGTGATTATTTAGCTAGAATGTCTGATTATTTGGCTAGAATGACTGTGATTATTTGGCTAGAATGACTGTGATTATTTAGCTAGAATGACTGTGATTGTTTGGCTAGAATGACTGTTATTGTTTAGCTAGAATGACTGTGATTATTTAGCTAGAATGACTGTGATTATTTAGCTAGAATGTCTGTTATTATTTGGCTAGAATGACTGTTATTATTTAGCTAGAATGTCTGTTATTATTTGGCTAGAATGACTGTGATTATTTAGCTAGAATGTCATGCTTAATGTTCTAATAACAAACACATCACAATCTGTACTCCTTTCATTGAACAGAAAATCCAACAGAAACTAGAGAGTGACCCTAAGAAGTTCACAACCTTGCAATCTATGGTATGGGATGAATTACAGAACAACCAACAAAGTCACTCTAACTCTGCCACTTTAGCAATTTTGTGGCTGAAAAGGTAAACTTGTCAATTAGTTCAATGGGTTTCTCACCAGTACAAGCAATATTAATATGCAAATTATATATAAGTATTTTTGCTTATAAAATCTATTAAAATGGTTGCATATTCTTTTGCGTTTTTTTGACTACTCATTTTAATTTTCGACCCAATGCAGCTGTCTTCAGCAAGAAAATGTGGACATATTGTTGAACATTTCTGCTGGTTGACATGAGTTTGTTTGGTGTTCAGGAACATACTGAATTTGTGCATCTGTTCACTTAATTCCTGAGTTATTTGGTGTGTACACAAGACTGACAAATAAAGAGCTTCATCATGCCAAGTGGTGTATAGGGAATATGGTATTAGTGACCATAATTTTTATAGACCTTCAGCACATGATTTTTTGGGGTAATGTGGTCGGTATTACATTCCTGCCACTTTACTTTCCCAGAAAAAATCTGGTATTCATTTAAAGCTGGGTGAACCCAGAAGCAGTCGATCAGGATTGAACCTGAACTCTTGTCCTTTGTAGTCCAATTCACTAACCACTGAGGTATGAAGGGAGCCGCGATAGCTCAGTGGTTAGTGAACTGGACTACAAAGGACAAGGGGTAGGGTTCGATCCCAACCGACGGCTTCCGGGTTCACTCAGCCTTAAATGGGTACCGGATTTTTTTCTGGGAAAGTAAAGCAGCACGGCCGTAATACTGACCACATTACCCCAAAAATCATGTGCTGTAGGTCTGTAAAATATAGGGTCACTAGCACCATATTTCCCTATACGCCACTTGGCGTGACAGGGGTACTTTACTTTACTTTACTACTGAGCTATGACCATGTGCTTTGTAAAAAGTACTAAGTTTTTTATAAATTTGGCAAATTTTTTAATTTTAATTAAAAAAAATTTTTGTTTCTTATGATGTGGGAAATATCTTTGGCTGCCAGCGAGACATCAAACAAACCTTTGTAACATGGGATAGTCAGCGAATGACGCTAAGAGGAAGCCAAACATACTGGCTGGACTGACGGCCAATCTGTGAATAGACAAAGTAACACCTCTGGGTTTCAGGCCATAAATCGAACTTAAGTCAGGAGAGACAAGGGGTAGGGTTCGATCCCAACCGACGGCTTCCGGGTTCACCCAGCCTTAAATGGGTACCGGATTTTTTTCTGGGAAAGTAAAGCATCACGGGCGTAATACTGAACTGACCACATTACCCCAAAAATCATGTGCTGAAGGTCTGTAAAATATAGGGTCACTAACACCATATTTCCCTATACGCCACTTGGCGTGACGGGGGTACTTTACTTTACATTTATACTCTAAATGCAACAATTAATGCTTGTCATTTTACAAACGTTTTGTAAAAATGTGACCACGGATAGGGTCATAATCTAGAGTTAAAAGTGTTATGTGTTATGTCAAACATAAAAAAAAGTTTTTGTTATGTCACACATAAAAAAAAGTGTTATGTTATGCCAAATAAAAGTGTGAAAAAATATTTCACTTTCGGTGCTGCTTGACCTTATGTCTTTTGGCATCTGCCTTAGCTCCAAAGTAAGGACTGCAACTGCCTTTCTTTGTTTGGATTCTTCAATGAGATGAAATGTTAATTCAGATGATTCCACTGGCATGGACGGTTGAACAATTAAGGATTTTAATTCGTTTGCAGTGATACCAGAGCCTTTGATAAAAGAAACCATAAGTGTTATGTGAATGTTTGAATTCATGCACTTAGTTTCAGAATTGTCTGGTTTGTACTGATTGAATGCCATCACAGAATTGTCTGGTGTGTACTGATTGAATGCCATCACAGAATTGTCTGGTGTGTACTGATTGAATGCCATCACAGAATTGTTTGGCGGGTACTGATTGAAAGCCATCACAGAATTGTCTGATGTGTACTGATTGAATTCTTCTTCTTCTACCTTTCAGCTCCCTGTGGAGCAAAGTTCTTCAACAAACACTTTCCAAGTCATTCTGTTTCTTGCCATTCTTTTAAGATTATTCCATGTCTTCCCCATCATCTTCATCTCTGCTTCTGTCTGTCTTCTCCAAGAATTTCTTGGTCTTCCTCTATGTCTTTTCCCCTGGGGATTCCAAAAAAGGGCCTATTGTGTAATACTCTCAGTTGGCTTCCGCAGTTTGTGTCAATTTCTCATTTCTGCTGCTACCTGTGCAGCTTTTCAGGTGCCAATTCTGGAGGATTTCCTGGTGTACTGATTGAATGTCATTACAGAATTGTCTGGTGTGTACTGATTGAATGCTATCACAGAATTGTCTGGTGTGTACTGATTGAATGCCATCACAGAATTGTCTGGTGTGTACTGATTGAATGACATCACAGAATTGTCTAGTGTGTACTGATTGAATGCCATCAATCTAAAGGTTTTCCATTCATTGTAAGAACCATGTCTGCTTTGTTGATGTTTGTGTTAAAGCTGGTAGCGGATCACCCAGTTGTCCTCCTTAGTTATGGTATGCTCATGAATGGCCCCAGGTGATAAATGTACGCAAATTAACATCTCCATGTCAAGTCTAACATGAACTCTATCCATTGATATTTCGACCAACTATGTTAACAGAAGCCACAGTGGCGGAGTGATTAATGTGCTCACGTTCTGATCAGAAGGGTCATTGTTCGATCCCCAGAAGTGGTACATTTTTTTTTTACACCAGGGTCCACCCAGTCTCTATGAATGGTTACCAGTGGTATGGTTGTTATAATTCCAGGCCGTTACTTCCCAGAAAAAATCTCTGGTACCCACTTTTAGAGGCTGGGTGAACCCAGAAGCCTTATTAGTCTGAAAAAAAAATCCACTATTTTTGACTGCATGAAGTATTAACAGTTTCATAAACTATGTTTTAATTTGCTGCAGAATTTCCACAAACTGAGGCATTGATTATACTTTCTCAGAATACATGTGAGGTGTTTGCTGTTGATTTCGTATAATCTGTGAATGATTGTTTCAGGAGTTTGGAGTTTATTCGAGAATTTTTACGGGAATGCAACTCTGGTAGCACAGACATCGGTGTTTGTGCCAGCAATGCTTACTCTAGGACCCTCAAGCTTTACCATGGCTGGGTGGTGCGGGGGGTCTTTGCGGTAAGCTTTTTTAATTGTTTGATGTCTGTAGATGATGGAGTGTTTGATGTGTATAGATGGTGGAGTGTTTGATGTGTATAGATGGTGGAGTGTTTGATGTCTGTAGATGATGGAGTGTTTGATGTCTGTAGATGATGGAGTGTTTGATGTCTGTAGATGATGGAGTGTTTGATGTGTATAGATGGTGGAGTGTTTGATGTCTGTAGATGATGGCTTGTTTGATGTGCATAGATGGAGTTTTTATATGAATAGATGGTGGAGTGTTTGATGTGTCTAGATGATGGAGTGTTTGATGTGTCTAGATGGTGGAGTGTTTGATGTCTGTAGATGATGGCTTGTTTGATGTGCATAGATGGAGTTTTTATGTGAATAGATGGTGGAGTGTTTGATGTGTCTAGATGATGGAGTGTTTGATGTGTCTAGATGATGGAGTGTTTGATGTGTATAGATGGTGGAGTGTTTGATGTGTATAGATGGTGGAGTGTTTGATGTGTATAGATGGTGGAGTGTTTGATGTGTATAGATGGTGGAGAGTTTGATGTGTATAGATGGTGGAGAGTTTGATGTGTATAGATGGTGGAGTGTTTGATGTGTATAGATGGTGGAGTTTGATGTGTATAGATGGTGGAGTGTTTGATGTGTATAGATGGTGGAGTGTTTTATATTTACAGATGATTGAGTGTTTGATGTTTATAGATGGTGGAGTGTTTGATGTGAATAGATGGTGGAGTGTTTGATGTGTATAGATGGTGGAGTGTTTTATATTTATAGATGATTGAGTGTTTGATGTGTATAGATGGTGGAGTGTTTGATGTGTATAGATGGTGGAGTGTTTTATATTTATAGATGGTGGAGTGTTTGATGTGTATAGATGGTGGAGTGTTTGATGTGTATAGATGGTGGAGTGTTTGATGTGTATAGATGGTGGAGTGTTTGATGTGTATAGATGGTGGAGTGTTTGATGTGCATAGATGGTGGAGTGTTTGATGTGTATAGATGGTGGAGCTTGATGTGTATAGATGGTGGAGTGTTTGATGTGTATAGATGGTGGAGTGTTTGATGTGTATAGATGGTGGAGTGTTTGATGTGTATAGATGGTGGAGTGTTTGATGTGTATAGATGGTGGAGTGTTTGATGTGTATAGATGGTGGAGTGTTTGATGTGTATAGATGGTGGAGTGTTTGATGTGTATAGATGGTGGAGTGTTTGATGTGTATAGATGGTGGAGTGTTTGATGTGTATAGATGGTGGAGTGTTTGATGTGTATAGATGGTGGAGCTTGATGTGTATAGATGGTAGAGTGTTTGATGTGTATAGATGGTGGAGTGCTTGATGTGTATAGATGGTAGAGTGCTTGATGTGTATAGATGGTGGAGCTTGATGTGTATAGATGGTGGAGTGTTTGATGTGTATAGATGGTAGAGTGCTTGATGTGTATAGATGGTAGAGTGTTTGATGTGTATAGATGGTGGAGTGTTTGATGTGTATAGATGGTAGAGTGCTTGATGTGTATAGATGGTGGAGTGCTTGATGTGTATAGATGATGGAGTGTTTGATGTGTATAGATGGTGGAGTGCTTTATGTGTATAGATGGTGGAGTGTTTGATGTGTATAGATGGTGGAGTGTTTTATGTGTATAGATGGTGGAGTGTTTTATGTGTATAGATGGTGGAGTGCTTGATGTGTATAGATGGTGGAGTGTTTGATGTGTATAGATGGTGGAGTGTTTGATGTGTATAGATGGTGGAGTGTTTGATGTGTATAGATGATGGAGTGTTTGATGTGTATAGATGGTGGAGTGAATGATGTGTATAGATGGTGGAGTGTTTGATGTGTATAGATGGTGGACTGCTTGATGTGTATAGATGGTGGAGTGTTTTATGTGTATAGATGGTGGAGTGCTTGATGTGTATAGATGGTGGAGTGTTTGATGTGTATAGATGGTGGAGTGTTTGATGTGTATAGATGGTGGAGTGTTTGATGTGTATAGATGGTGGAGTGTTTTATGTGTATAGATGATGGAGTGAATGATGTGTATAGATGGTAGAGTGTTTGATGTGTATAGATGGTGGAGTGAATGATGTGTATAGATGGTAGAGTGTTTGATGTGTATAGATGGTGGAGTGAATGATGTGTATAGATGGTGGAGTGTTTGATGTGTATAGATGGTAGAGTGTTTGATGTGTATAGATGGTGGAGTGAATGATGTGTATAGATGGTGGAGTGCTTGATGTGTATACATGGTAGAGTGCTTGATGTGTATAGATGGTGGAGTGTTTGATGTATATAGATGGTGGAGTGTTTGATGTGTGTAGATCGTACATTTTTATGTCTGTTAATGGTGGAGTGTTTGATGTGTATTAATGGTGGAGTGGACAATAGGTAGATAATTAGATATAAAAGCAAAAAAATGGACACACAGAACATGAACATGATAAATGTACTAAGATCTTCAGTTACTGTTATGCATTTAGACATTTTGACCAGCTTGGGTCAGGAACAAGATGGTATGTTTGAGGTCTTCACCAGTTCCCCATAACTTGTCATGCAGGGTTGTTTCTGTGGGCTATATTTGTGTCCTTAAGGTGTTGATTGTGCTGCAGTCCTGTAGAATGTTCCACATCGTCTGTTGCAAAATCACTGAGTCGTACTAAGATCTTACTATATCATAGAGCATAGTACATTTCTCGTGTCCGTGTTCTGTGTGTCATTTTTTGATTGTTTGCTTCAAAGGAAGACCATGTGTAAGGCTGAAACGTAATCATTTCTTGTTTTCTTCTCTCATGTAAAGCTGTCATACACCATATTTACCTCATTCCTGCTCATCAGCTTTACCATAAAACCACTGTTCTTTACCTATTCTTGGATAAATTCATTCCGATATCAGCAGTCAGTAACAGATCAGTGACTCCCAAATTCATTAATTATTCTTGGATAAATTCATTGCGATATCAGCAGTCAGTAACAGATCAGTGACTCCCAAACTCATTACCTATTCTTGGATTAATTCATTGCGATATCAGCAGTCAGTAACAGATCAGTGACTCCCAAACTCATTATCTATTCTTGGATTAATTCATTGCGATATTAGCAGTCAGTAACAGATCAGTGACTCCCAAACTCATTACCTATTCTTGGATTAATTCATTGCGATATCAGCAGTCAGTAACAGATCAGTGACTCCCAAACTCATTATCTATTCTTGGATTAATTCATTGCGATATCAGCAGTCAGTAACAGATCAGTGACTCCCAAACTCATTATCTATTCTTGGATTAATTCATTGCGATATCAGCAGTCAGTAATAGATCAGTGACTCCCAAACTCATTATCTATTCTTGGATTAATTCATTGCGATATCAGCAGTCAGTAACAGATCAGTGACTCCCAAACTCATTATCTATTCTTGGATTAATTCATTGCGATATCAGCAGTCAGTAACAGATCAGTGACTCCCAAACTCATTATCTATTCTTGGATTAATTCATTGTGATATCAGCAGTCAGTAACAGATCAGTGACTCCCAAACTCATTATCTATTCTTGGATTAATTCATTGCGATATCAGCAGTCAGTAATAGATCAGTGACTCCCAAACTCATTACCTATTCTTGGATTAATTCATTGCGATATCAGCAGTCAGTAACAGATCAGTGACTCCCAAACTCATTATCTATTCTTGGATTAATTCATTGCGATATCAGCAGTCAGTAACAGATCAGTGACTCCCAAACTCATTATCTATTCTTGGATTAATTCATTGCGATATCAGCAGTCAGTAATAGATCAGTGACTCCCAAACTCATTATCTATTCTTGGATTAATTCATTGCGATATCAGCAGTCAGTAACAGATCAGTGACTCCCAAACTCATTACCTATTCTTGGATTAATTCATTGCGATATCAGCAGTCAGTAACAGATCAGTGACTCCCAAACTCATTATCTATTCTTGGATTAATTCATTGCGATATCAGCAGTCAGTAACAGATCAGTGACTCCCAAACTCATTATCTATTCTTGGATTAATTCATTGCGATATCAGCAGTCAGTAATAGATCAGTGACTCCCAAACTCATTATCTATTCTTGGATTAATTCATTGCGATATCAGCAGTCAGTAACAGATCAGTGACTCCCAAACTCATTATCTATTCTTGGATTAATTCATTGCGATATCAGCAGTCAGTAACAGATCAGTGACTCCCAAACTCATTATCTATTCTTGGATTAATTCATTGCGATATCAGCAGTCAGTAACAGATCAGTGACTCCCAAACTCATTATCTATTCTTGGATTAATTCATTGCGATATCAGCAGTCAGTAACAGATCAGTGACTCCCAAACTCATTACCTATTCTTGGATTAATTCATTGCGATATCAGCAGTCAGTAATAGATCAGTGACTCCCAAACTCATTATCTATTCTTGGATTAATTCATTGCGATATCAGCAGTCAGTAACAGATCAGTGACTCCCAAACTCATTACCTATTCTTGGATTAATTCATTGCGATATCAGCAGTCAGTAACAGATCAGTGACTCCCAAACTCATTACCTATTCTTGGATTAATTCATTGCGATATCAGCAGTCAGTAATAGATCAGTGACTCCCAAACTCATTATCTATTCTTGGATTAATTCATTGCGATATCAGCAGTCAGTAATAGATCAGTGACTCCCAAACTCATTACCTATTCTTGGATTAATTCATTGCGATATCAGCAGTCAGTAACAGATCAGTGACTCCCAAACTCATTATCTATTCTTGGATTAATTCATTGCGATATCAGCAGTCAGTAACAGATCAGTGACTCCCAAACTCATTACCTATTCTTGGATTAATTCATTGCGATATCAGCAGTCAGTAATAGATCAGTGACTCCCAAACTCATTATCTATTCTTGGATTAATTCATTGCGATATCAGCAGTCAGTAACAGATCAGTGACTCCCAAACTCATTACCTATTCTTGGATTAATTCATTGCGATATCAGCAGTCAGTAACAGATCAGTGACTCCCAAACTCATTACCTATTCTTGGATTAATTCATTGCGATATCAGCAGTCAGTAATAGATCAGTGACTCCCAAACTCATTAGCTGTACAACATCTGCTGGTCTCACAGAATCAATGAAATCAAAATTAGTCAAAGAAATAAACAATTAAAACCAAAATTGATGACAGAGGTTATTGTGTCAAACAGCAAGTCTCTCTGTCGTCCTTGCAAGCCAATTATGGCATATTGAGCAGACATTTGCAAGCCAAATATGGCATATTGAGCAGACATTTGCAAGCCAAATATGGCATATTGAGCAGACATTTTACACTATGTCCAATGATCTTTGTTTTAGAGTGTCAGACCTTGCACAGGACCAGCAATGAATCTCACATGGTGCTGTTCTGGGCAATGCATTAAATCTCAGCAAGAGAGTTGTTATCCCTCACCTCCGTGCTTTTTTAGTGTTTCTCTATGTCAGCTTCTTTTTCTTTCATCCTCTATTTTCCATTTGAGGGCCTGCTTTGAGATTCTCTTGTTGCCTCTTCTCATGACATGACCAACATCTTCTCTTATAGTCTCTTCTCATCACATGGCCAACATATGACCACCTTCTCTTGTAGTCTCTTCTCATCACATGACCAACATATGACCACCTTCTTCTCTTATAGTCTCTTCTCATCACATGGCCAACAAATGACCACCTTCTTCTCTTATAGTCTCTTCTCATCACATGGCCAACAAATGGCCACCATCTCTTGTAGTCTCTTCTCATCACATGACCAACAAATGACCACCTTCTTCTCTTGTAGTCTCTTCTCATCACATGACCAACATATGACCACCTTCTTCTCTTATAGTCTCTTCTCATCACATGGCCAACATATGACCACCTTCTTCTCTTGTAGTCTCTTCTCATCACATGGACAACAAATGACCACCATCTTCTCTTGTTGTCTCTTCTCATCACATGATCAACATATGACCAACATCTTCTCTTATAGTCTCTTCTCATCACATGGCCAACATATGACCACCTTCTCTTGTAGTCTCTTCTCATCACATGACCAACATATGACCACCTTCTTCTCTTATAGTCTCTTCTCATCACATGGCCAACAAATGACCACCTTCTTCTCTTATAGTCTCTTCTCATCACATGGCCAACAAATGGCCACCATCTCTTGTAGTCTCTTCTCATCACATGACCAACAAATGACCACCTTCTTCTCTTGTAGTCTCTTCTCATCACATGACCAACATATGACCACCTTCTTCTCTTATAGTCTCTTCTCATCACATGGCCAACATATGACCACCTTCTTCTCTTGTAGTCTCTTCTCATCACATGGACAACAAATGACCACCATCTTCTCTTGTTGTCTCTTCTCATCACATGATCAACATATGACCACCATCTTCTCTTGTTGTCTCTTCTCATCACATGGTCAACATATGACCACCATCTTCTCTTGTTGTCTCTTCTCATCACATGGTCAACATATGACCACCATCTTCTCTTGTAGTCTCTTCTTATCACATGGTCAACATATGACCACCATCTTCTCTTGTTGTCTCTTCTCATCACATGTCCAACATATGACCACCATCTTCTCTTGTTGTCTCTTCTCATCACATGGTCAACATATGACCACCTTCTTCTCTTGTTGTCTCTTCTCATCACATGACCAACATATGACCACCTTCTTCTCTTGTTGTCTCTTCTCATCACATGACCAACATATGACCACCTTCTTTTCTTGTTGTCTCTTCTCATCACATGGCCAACAAATGACCACCTTCTTCTCTTGTTGTCTCTTCTCATCACACGATCAACATATGACCACCTTCTTATCTTGTTGTCTCTTCTCATCACATGGCCAACATATGACCGCCTTCTTTTCTTGTTGTCTCTTCTCATCACATGACCAACATATGACCACTTTCTTCTCTTGTTGTCTCTTCTCATCACATGACCAACATATGACCGCCTTCTTTTCTTGTTGTCTCTTCTCATCACATGGCCAACATATGACCACCTTCTTCTCTTGTTGTCTCTTCTCATCACATGACCAACATATGACCAACTTCTTCTCTTGTTGTCTCTTCTCATCACATGACCAACATATGACCACCTTCTTCTCTTGTCTCTTCTCATCACATGATCAACATATGACCACCTTCTTCTCTTGTTGTCTCTTCTCATCACATGACCAACATATGACCACCTTCTTCTCTTGTTGTCTCTCCTCATCACATGGCTAACAAATGACTAACTTCTTTTCTTGTTGTCTCTTCTCATCACATGACCAACATATGACCACCTTCTCTTGTTGTTTCTTCTCATCACATGATCAACATATGACCACCTTCTTATCTTGTTGTCTCTTCTCATCACATGACCAACATATGACCACCTTCTTCTCTTGTTGTCTCTCCTCATCACATGGCCAACAAATGACCAACTTCTTCTCTTGTTGTCTCTTCTCATCACATGGCCAACATATGACCACCATCTTCTCTTGTTGTCTCTTCTCATCACATGGCCAACATATGACCACCTTCTTCTCTTGTTGTCTCTTCTCATCACATGGCCAACATATGACCACCTTCTTATCTTGTTGTCTCTTCTCATCACATGACCAACATATGACCACCTTCTTCTCTTATAGTCTCTTCTCATCACATGGTCAACAAATGACCACCTTCTTCTCTTGTAGTCTCTTCTCATCACATGGCCAACATATGACCACCTTCTTCTCTTGTTGTCTCTTCTCTCATCACATGACCAACATATGACCACCTTTATCTCTTGATTATAGATATTTTTTAATGCTTTGTCATTTCTATTATTTCTACACTAGTCTTGAATTCATTCCATGGTATATACAAAGTGTTTTCCTAAGGCATTTGTTTTCAAACACATCAATTTATTTTCTACTTCTATAGTTTGTTTTCCAACTCTCACATACATGCGTAAAGGTTGGTAATACATTTGATGTGAAAGCTCCAAGCTTTATTTTTGTGCTTAGTAATTTTGATTTCCATGTTTTATATAAGTGACAAAGTTGGGAATTTTGAAGGTGTTAATCAAAACATACTTTTGTTTATCTTAAGGTTGCAATGAAAGCTCTCCCATGCAGAGAAACATTTATCAGTCATCTGGCGGCTGGGAACGCAATAAAAGTAGATACAGACAGTCAACAGTTTGAGCATTCACTGTTAGCAGATATAGAGACATTTGTGTTTCACCTCAACAGAGTCCTTGTTGTCATCAATGATTATTATATCAGACATTCACTGGATTCTACAGAGATTGTTTGAACATCTGAGTGACTGCCGTTCATTGAAACCTTAGTTTATGTTCTGTTCTATGGATCATCTGAGTGGCTGCCATTCATTGAAACCTTAGTTTATGTTCTGTTCTATGGAACATCTAAGTGACTGCCGTTCATTGAAACCTTAGTTTATGTTCACTTCTATGGAACATTTGATTGACTGCCGTTCATTGAAACCTTAGTTTATGTTCACTTCTATGGAACATCTGAGTTGCCATTTATTATTCATTAAGTGTGAATGATTAATTTTGTGGTAAATTAAAGTTACAATTGTCAATTTGCTGCATTTAATGTTGGATGTTGTGTGGTCTGCAGAACAACACACTAGTAATATACCTGCCATTTGTGCTTGTACAAATTATAAAATATTTTTCATTTATTAATATTTAATGAGTTATTAGATTTATAATAAATTTTATACATAAAACTTCTGTTGTCTTTATATATTCTCCAGGGTGTCCACAAAAACACTCCTTATTTTAAATATGTTATAAAATCAAAGTTATTGAAATATTCTTAAACATCTTTGGTTACAGTTGCCTCAACTTATAAATTTTCTTGTGGTATCATACACACTTAACTTCTCTATGTGTGCCTCCACCGTTACTCAGCAAAAATGGATGCACTAATCTAACTCAGACAAGGCTCTGCAGCATATCAGGTGTGATTGAGTTTACAACGTTCCTGTAGATCATCAACATTTGGTGCGGGTAGAGGAGATCTAAAAACTCTCTCCTTGAGTTTACAATGTTCCTGTAGATCATCAACGTTTGGTGCGGGTAGAGGAGATCTAAAAACTCTCTCCTTGAGTTTACAATGTTCCTGTAGATCA
Organism: Megaustenia siamemsis; assembly: GCA_032433765.1. NCBI lineage: Eukaryota > Metazoa > Mollusca > Gastropoda > Stylommatophora > Ariophantidae > Megaustenia > Megaustenia siamemsis. The sequence goes on along the minus strand of JAVIAB010000145.1, from coordinate 6,620,523 downwards.
TCATCATTTGGTGCATGTAGAGGAGATCTAAAAACTCTCTCCTTGAGTTTACAATGTTCCTGTAGATCATCATCATTTGGTGCGGGTAGAGGAGATCTAAAAACTCTCTCCTTGAGTTTACAATGTTCCTGTAGATCATCATCATTTGGTGCGGGTAGAGGAGATCTAAAAACTCTCTCCTTGAGTTTACAACGTTCCTGTAGATCATCAACATTTGGTGCATGTAGAGGAGATCTAAAAACTCTCTCCTTGAGTTTACAATGTTCCTGTAGATCATCAACATTTGGTGCATGTAGAGGAGATCTAAAAACTCTCTCCTTGAGTTTACAACGTTCCTGTAGATCATCAACATTTGGTGCATGTAGAGGAGATCTAAAAACTCTCTCCTTGAGTTTACAACGTTCCTGTAGATCATCAACATTTGGTGCATGTAGAGGAGATCTAAAAACTCTCTCCTTGAGTTTACAACATTCCTGTAGATCATCAACATTTGGTGCGGGTAGAGGAGATCTAAAAACTCTCTCCTTGAGTTTACAATGTTCCTGTAGATCATCAACATTTGGTGCATGTAGAGGAGATCTAAAAACTCTCTCCTTGAGTTTACAATGTTCCTGTAGATCATCAACATTTGGTGCATGTAGAGGAGATCTAAAAACTCTCTCCTTGAGTTTACAACGTTCCTGTAGATCATCATCATTTGGTGCATGTAGAGGAGATCTAAAAACTCTCTCCTTGAGTTTACAATGTTCCTGTAGATCATCAACGTTTGGTGCATGTAGAGGAGATCTAAAAACTCTCTCCTTGAGTTTACAACGTTCCTGTAGATCATCAACGTTTGGTGCGGGTAGAGGAGATCTAAAAACTCTCTCCTTGAGTTTACAATGTTCCTGTAGATCATCAACGTTTGGTGCATGTAGAGGAGATCTAAAAACTCTCTCCTTGAGTTTACAACGTTCCTGCAGATCATCATCATTTGGTGCATGTAGAGGAGATCTAAAAACTCTCTCCTTGAGTTTACAACGTTCCTGTAGATCATCAACGTTTGGTGCATGTAGTAAAGTAAAGTACCCCCGTCACGCCAAGTGGCGTATAGGGAAATATGGTGTTAGTGACCCTATATTTTACAGACCTTCAGCACATGATTTTTGGGGTAATGTGGTCGGTATTACGCCCGTGCTGCTTTTACTTTCCCAGAAAAAATCCGGTACCCATTTAAGGCTGGGTGAACCCGGAGCCGTCGGTTGGGATCGAACCCTACCCCTTGTCCGTAGTAGTCCAGTTCACTAACCACTGAGCTATCGCGGCTCCTACTAATTTTTAGGGAATTAGTAAAACCCAGGTGTCCTCGCCAGGATTACGAACCCCGGCTGTTGCCGTGGTAAGCCAACCGTTGGTGCATGTAGAGGAGATCTAAAAACTCTCTCCTTGAGTATACAACGTTCCTGTAGATCATCAACGTTTGGTGCATGTAGAGGAGATCTAAAAACTCTCTCCTTGAGTTTACAACGTTCCTGTAGATCATCAACATTTGGTGCGGGTAGAGGAGATCTAAAAACTCTCTCCTTCACCTATTGTGCCCCTCCTCCCCACAATATATAGTCACAAACAGTTATGTCCGGTGATCCCTGGGGCTGCCTGCAGAACACTTGATCATTTTGTCCAGCATGTTGCTGTGGGGTGAGCACCATCTTGTATTTCACTGCCCTCTGGTGGAGGAAGTAATGCCAGATTTTGTGTGACAGAAAAGAACATTTTCTGAGTTCATGTGTATGTGGTCACCATATTTAAAAACATCCCAATAAGGATTGATTTTATAACTACTTAAAATCAAGGAGTGATTTTGTGGACACCCCGTATATTATTTATGTAGGTCTGATCATTAGAACTTCATGACCTGTACTATTGTGATCTTTAAAAACAAACAAATACATCAAGATTTGTTATTTGTTAATACCCTAATAATGTGTATATGTAAATGATGTGTACATATAGCTAGCTCCCTCATTGAAAGATTATATAAATTTTTCTACTTCTCTGATTTGCAGACAAAACGAAGTAACACTTCAGAACTCACCATTTCTGTAATTGTGCCTAGAGAGAAATTCTGTGGGTTTTTTTCTTAGTGTTCACTCGTTAGGTAGGCATTGATGCTTTGAGTCGCTAGAATGCGGCACAGCTGCAATCTTTTAGGCCCGACACATCCATCATTGGCATGAGTTGATTTGTTCAATATTTTTTTTTACCCGAGTATCTGTAAATTTTTCCTACTCTTTTCGATTTGTAACTGCCAAAAGTTATTTTAATGTGTACGAGTTCACACAGGACCTCCTGTTTTTCATCGTTATCCAATAGGACTGGACATCGGATCTCATTACCCAGAAATTAAGGCGAGGTAAAGCAACAAGGAAACCATGGATTGGAAGTGAAAAATTCCCACCTCCTGTGGCATCGCAGGATTCAAACTAGCAACCTTTCTATCCAGAAGCCAATATCTTATCACTAGACCACACAGTCCCCCATTCTGTGGGTTATTCAGCATTTTAGTTATTGAGTAAAAGTAAAGTACGAGACTTGAACCGGCGTCTTAGCACGCGAGTTTACACCCATATGTGTTCGGCCGCCTATCGAGAAATGTTCGGAAATTTCTGTATAGTGTCGCCTCAAGCATAGAAACTCAGATGTGAGGCAACATTCCTCACCTTCCCAGGGTAATACCCTGGTACCCATTTCTGCCAACGGCTGGGTCGACTGTGGGGGTATTTTTTTTTTATAACCACGAGTACAATTCACACTGCTCTCAATGGGAATCAAACACAGGTTGTCCGAACGTTGGTAGTCCAGTCGGGTGGTTTTCCCAACTCGGCTACCGAGGCCCACAAAGCCTCGGCAAGTTATTGAGTATATCGTCTTGGTCACCCCTTTGGGGGAGTAAGATGGAGTAAGACTGGTCGCTAACAAGTGAGCTGTAATTGTTTTCAGTTATTGTTCGTGTAATGTACAGAACATGGATATAGACAATATTAAAATATTACTTTGTTGCTAGGTGAGGTTGGGATGACTGAAAGTAAGCAAATGAGAGAAAGATGGTTCAATAGGTGGAAGCATAACTTGCAGGATAGTAAATAAGTCTCTGAGAATATATCACCTAGAGAGTGATATAATATAAGAAGACATAGAAAAATCAGTGAGAAATGTGTCCCTAAAACAATGACTGTAATATTGATAAAAGACAGGCATAGAAAAGTCGGTGAGAATATGTTCTCAAAAGGATGTCTACAGTATAAATGATAGACATAGAAAAGTCAGTGAGAATATGTTCCCAAAAGGATGTCTACAGTATAAATGATAGACATAGAAAAGTCAGTGAGAATATGTTCCCAAAAGGATGTCTACAGTATAAATGATAGACATAGAAAAGTCAGTGAGAATATGTTCCCAAAAGGATGACTATAGTACAGATGCAAATAGCTGACAGATTAATATAGAAAAGACAGTTTGTATATTCATAACCAAGAAGATAACTATGCTATAGATGATAAGTGGAGAAAAAAGATCATGCCAGAATGTTTTACTGAAACAAGTAACATTAACACCATGTATTTATCTTTCACAAGAAATATCTCATGTGTTTTGTGCTTGTATAGGACATGTTGTTGACTGGACTGGGGGTTTCATAGTACATTATTTGTATATATATATATATATATATATATTTTTGGTATGCAAATTTAATAATTGTGCCATCGGGGTGGGGGGGGGGTAAATACATCATTATAAGGTTGGTAGTATCATTATGTCAACCCCATTATGATGCTGACAGTGTCATTATGTCAACCCCATTATGATGCTGACAGTGTCATTATGTCAACCTCATTATGTGGATGGCAGTGTCATTATGTCAACCTTATCATGTGGCCGACTTCATCATTGTCAACCTTATCTTGTGGCCGACTTCATCATTGTCAACCTTATCATGTGGCTGACGGTGTCATTATGTCAACCCCATTATTATGCTTATAGTGTCATTATGTCAACCTAATTATGTGGATGGCAGTGTCATTATGTCAACCTTATCATGTGGCTGACCTCATCATTGTCAACCTTATCATGTGGCCGACTTCATCATTGTCAACCTTATCTTGTGGCTGACTTCATCATTGTCAACCTTATCATGTGGCCGACTTCATCATTGTCAACCTTATCATGTGGCTGACCTCATCATTGTCAACCTTATCTTGTGGCCGACTTCATCATTGTCAACCTTATCTTGTGGCTGACTTCATCATTGTCAACCTTATCTTGTGGCTGACTTCATCATTGTCAACCTTATCTTGTGGCTGACTTCATCATTGTCAACCTTATCTTGTGGCCGACTTCATCATTGTCAACCTTATCATGTGGCCGACTTCATCATTGTCAACCTTATATTGTGGCTGACTTCATCATTGTCAACCTTATCTTGTGGCTGACTTCATCATTGTCAACCTTATCTTGTGGCCGACTTCATCATTGTCAACCTTATCATGTGGCCGACTTCATCATTGTCAACCTTATCTTGTGGCCGACTTCATCATTGTCAACTTTATCTTGTGGCTGACTTCATCATTGTCAACCTTATCATGTGGCCGACTTCATCATTGTCAACCTTATCTTGTGGCCGACTTCATCATTGTCAACCTTATCTTGTGGCTGACTTCATCATTGTCAACCTTATCTTGTGGCTAACTTCATCATTGTCAACCTTATCTTGTGGCTAACTTCATCATTGTCAACCTTATCTTGTGGCTGACTTCATCATTGTCAACCTTATCTTGTGGCTGACTTCATCATTGTCAACCTTATCTTGTGGCTAACTTCATCATTGTCAACCTTATCTTGTGGCTAACTTCATCATTGTCAACCTTATCATGTGGCTGACGGTGTCATTATGCCAACCCCATTATGATGCTGATGTGTCATTATGTCAACCTCATTATGTGGATGGCAGTGTCAATTATGTCAACCTCATCTTGTGGCTGACTTCATCATTGTCAACCTTATCTTGTGGCTGACTTCATCATTGTCAACCTTATCTTGTGGCTGACTTCATCATTGTCAACCTTATCTTGTGGCCGACTTCATCATTGTCAACCTTATCTTCTGGCCGACTTCATCATTGTCAACCTTATCTTGTGGCCGACTTCATCATTGTCAATCTTATCTTGTGGCCGACTTCATCATTGTCAACCTTATCTTGTGGCTGACTTCATCATTGTCAACCTTATCTTGTGGCTGACTTCATCATTGTCAACCTTATCTTGTGGCCGACTTCATCATTGTCAACCTTATCTTGTGGCTGACTTCATCATTGTCAACCTTATCTTGTGGCTGACTTCATCATTGTCAACCTTATCTTGTGGCTGACTTCATCATTGTCAACCTTATCTTGTGGCTAACTTCATCATTGTCAACCTTATCTTGTGACCGACTTCATCATTGTCAACCTTATCTTGTGGCCGAATTCATCATTGTCAACCTTATCTTGTGGCTGACTTCATCGTCAACCTTATCTTGTGGCTGACTTCATCATTGTCAACCTTATCTTGTGGCCGACTTCATCATTGTCAACCTTATCTTGTGGCTGACTTCATCATTGTCAACCTTATCTTGTGGCTGACTTCATCATTGTCAACCTTATCTTGTGGCCGACTTCATCATTGTCAACCTTATCTTGTGGCTGACTTCATCATTGTCAACCTTATCATGTGGCCGACTTCATCATTGTCAACCTTATCTTGTGGCTGACTTCATCATTGTCAACCTTATCTTGTGGCTGACTTCATCATTGTCAACCTTATCATGTGGCCGACTTCATCATTGTCAACCTTATCTTGTGGCTGACTTCATCATTGTCAACCTTATCTTGTGGCCGACTTCATCATTGTCAACCTTATCTTGTGGCTGACTTCATCATTGTCAACCTTATCTTGTGGCCGACTTCATCATTGTCAACCTTATCATGAAACTAACAACGTCATTCTGGTAGTGGAGCTGGCAATGTACTCTAAAGAATGAGTATTGCTTCTAGCGATATGTTTATAAATACAACACTGATATACTTAATGTTTGAAATTCTTATGTATATATGTTGCTTATAAATGTTTTATCCAATATTTTGTTATTTAATATTGCATTTAAATTATGTAAAAAAATTAATGGTGGGCTGTAAAGGAGATAAATGTTATTTTATTAAACACTTTCATATATTGCATTGTTGTAGCACATAGCATTGCCATATGTACTTCAATCTTTTTCCTGGATGTAGGATGATCTCAACATATGTACTAACTCTGTTACATCAGAAAGAATTCCCACCGTAATCTCAGAGAGTTTGCAACTGTTTTAAACTCCAGAATTTTTTGTTCTGTTGGCTTGAATGGGATTATCTTAGAACTGTGGATCACTTCAAACTTTCATATGGTTTATGTTTCTAATTTAACCTTAGATTACGATACGTATTTGTGACTCACGTTTTTACAATACCATTGTTACTATGTTACCATAGGGCAATGAACCATCGAGGCACTGTCTGAAAAGCTTCACTATTGCAGTTTCCTCATATTCCAAGTCCGGCTAGCTGCAAGAGCTACTGAGATTAGTGCTCTGTGCACACAGTGAGCTGTGTGTTTCATCAGATGGTGTTTCTATATTCAGATTGCTTACAATGAATGAAGATATCGTCTGACAAAGGACAGTTCAGGTGTGTTCACCATCAGTGCTACTATGACTTATGTCTTTTGACATTTGCTGTGTTTTGCTATGATGGGGCTGCAAATTCTTTTTTTTTTTTTTTTTATTTTTTTTTTAATATTCGATGAAATGTTAATTCTGATGATTTCACTTGCATGGGTGGTTGAGAAGTTATGGAAATTAATTTGTTTGCAGTGATACTGGGGCCTTCAAATAACTATAACTATAACCATTGTTAAAATTACTACTATCTAATTGTAACATTAGGAGCTCAAAAATATAGTATTTTCTTTGAACTTTTGACAGACAGAACTTTTGTGTGTTAAGACTAGGAGAGACATGGAGACTTGATGGGGATTTTATGTTTCAGGTTGATTCATGATATGAAATTTGACCGCAAGGACCGGACATATTACATGTCTATTGATACGGCCCGATATGATGTAAGCCTGTTAGTATATATTCAGCAATCTCATAGCAATATTTGCTACGTTTTTCAAGTCAACAATGGGTTGTTTGGTATCAGCCAATGGCCGAGGAGATTTTCCTGCTCATAGTAAAAAAAAAAAAAAGGGAAATAATTACCAATTTCTAGAAAATTTTTGAATTTTTTGTTCGCAATACAACATTGTATCTCATGAAATGGAAAAAGAAAAATCTAACACCAAAGGAAACTAATTCCAATACACAGAGGTCACCAAAAGTAGTAATTAGGAAGGTACAGGTGGGGGGGGGGAGGGGGGGATGTTTGACCATGGCAAACTATCAAAATTTGGATTTTGATGAAGTTATTTTGATGACATTATCGTGATCTAAGGTTAAACCTAGCATAGCTTCACATTAAGGAGAAAATGTTCTACAACATGGACACATTAGACTGTATTCTTCACCTTTGCTTCATTACAGATTGAGTTGCATTGTATTGTGATCTAAGGTTAGACCTAACATATTATGCTTCACATTAAGGAGAAAATGTTCTACAACATGGACACAAAATTAGACCGTATTCTTCACCTTTGCTTCATTACAGATTGAGTTGCATTGTATTGTGCACCATTAATGCATTTGTCTTAGTGCGCATTTCATGTCCATAAATGCTTCTCAACACTTTGGTTGACACTGGCCTGCATGGTGGCAGTTTTCTGTAGTCAGTGTTGTCCTTCCAGGAATGCAGCCCTACCAGACTATCAAGTTTTTACCTCTCAGGTTAACTGTCCACAAACTCACTTTGTTTTTATCTTAAAGTGGAATTTTAGTTCTAATTTAGGAAATTGTGCAGCATTTATTGATGAAATTGTCCTGAGCCTAATACATTCCCTTCATTCTTACAACTGATATTTGATGGAAGTGGTATCAATTTGTCACCATCACACATGCAATGTTACATTTTTTAGCAAACATAAATATTTATGTATGAATGATATAGTAATTAACCCTAGATTGATACATATATGTAGACTCTCCCTTTTAGCGAACATAAATATTTATGTATGAATGATATAGTAATTAACCCTAGATTGATACATATATGTAGACTCTCCCTTTTAGCAAACATAAATATTTATGTATGAATGATATAGTAATTAACCCTAGATTGATACATATATGTAGACTCTCCCTTTTAGCGAACATAAATATTTATGTATGAATGATATAGTAATTAACCCTAGATTGATACATATATGTAGACTCTCCCTTTTAGCGAACATAAATATTTATGTATGAATGATATATAAATTAACCATAGATTATGATACGTTTATGTAGACTCCCTCATATGATACCGTAGTAAATATCACTACCACATAAGTGTAACATTAGGAGCTCTAAAAATAGTATTTTCTTAGAACTTTTGACACACAGCTGTGTGTTTACATTAGGAGAGAGACGGGAACTCAGATTTTTTGGCTCATGTTGATTTATGACATGAAATTTGACCATATGGCCCAGACGTGTTATAATGTCTGTTCATAAGGCTGCCATAAGTCCATCAGTATGTTCGGCTGCCACATAGCGTTACCCGCTGCGTTTCTCAAGTTACAAAAGGTTGTTTGGTGTCAGCCGACGACAGAGGAAATTTCCCTGGTCATCATCATGTACCCTGCCGGTTGGTGTAGGCGATCATGTCCCTCCACAATCTTCTATCTACAGTGCATCGTTGTCACAGCTTGAAAATTGGTAAATTTATTCTGCAATGTACAAGATTCTATTTCTCTCAATGAAAAAAAAAATATTGAGGATCAATGGAAACAAATTCAACACTCAGAGGTCACCAGAAGTAGTAAAAGTATATATGGATTGGGGGGAAAGGGGGGAAGAAATATTTGACCACAGTGAACTTATCAAATTTTAAAGAATTTGTATTTTGATGCTGTAATTTTTACCACACTATCATAATTAGAGTTAAATAGTTGTAGTAACAAAAAGATCAAAGATTGGCAAATCAGAGTTTATGGGTTACATTATTTCCATTTTTAACCACAAAAGATTTTACATTTTAAGAGACAGCTTGTAATCACTTTGAATGTATCATAAAAGAAGTATGTGTAATTATCTGCCTGGAGAGACACAAATGAGCAGAACAACTAAAGTATCAGTGAGTAACAACAGTTGCCAGAACTATCATACACCTCCTGGCTTTCTGTATTGACATTTCTCCCATATTTGACTGAAATTGAGGACTTGAGTCAAATGAAAGCTGGATAATTAGTTTTAATGAAGAAAAAAAATATCCCACATCAGAAACTCAAGTGCATAAAACAATGTATTTTTGCATTTTAATTGATGCCCTTGGCAGTTTGCTTATCCTATCTATCCTGGCAGCACCATTTGTTTTAGTCACAGTCTAAAGTATTAACAACTAACAACTATATTTTATTTTTTTTTTAAATCAAATTTCTGGGGCATGTTTTGGGGTTTTCTATGAAACTGGAGAATAAATTGTACAACTTTTTGACCAACTTTTGTGCACCATACTCAAAGAAGCTGTGTAGGGAATAAATAAAATCCAGTCAAATATACTGAACAGCAAACAAAGGAGGGCATCTCAAATAGTTGTCACTCCTATTGTGATCTAACTCTACTCAGAATCTCATTTAGCAACAATTATATTTTGTAATGACCAGCTCCCTGACAGGGCATGCTAAAACATGTTTGCCCAAACTACTGATCTCTGTCTGATTCTATTAGATCTGAGAATGCAGGACTCATCCAAATTCAGACAAGAAATTCATATTCTGCTGATTCATTTTTCTATAAGATTATTGATTATGAGTCTTGTAGCTTTAAAAACAGACAAATCATTAGGTAAATCTATCTTCCATTATCATAAACAATTATAGAGAGTAAATGAATACAGCATGGTCCCATTATAAAAGTGTTTCCACTTGTTTTATTAAAAAAAACCTACTTGTAATACCAAGGGAAATCAATCCTGGCTATTCTGTTGAATGTACTAAAAGATGAAACTGAAATCTAGTCAATCTCTGTGGATTGAAGAGAGTGTATATTCTTGTTAGACTTTCTAAACATATGGAGCATTATCTTGAAATGATGATGTACATTGTTGTTGTGTTTGCATCTTGGTGAGGCACAACCTCAGACCAAGTCTTGTAGTTTCTATTAGATCACAGTTGCTGTCCAAAAATGGATTTTTGAATGTGCTGTCAAATAAATAACACAGCAATAAGCAGACACTGCTAAGTCCAATAATCATGTACAAAACTCTGTAAGCACTTTTTATACCTTTTGAAACCGATGCGGGAATATGTTGGTTTTTATTTTTCACAAATTGTCGCCCTTTGACTTGGTCTCTCACGTATTTGGTAAATGTCTAAGGGTTGTGTAACAAGAGTTCTCTTTTATACTAAGTAAATGTTGGTGGGTTGTGTAAATATGAACAAGAGTTCTCTTATATACTGAGCAAATGTTGGTGGATTGTGTAACAAGAGTTCTCTTATATACTGAGTAAATGGTTGATTGTGTAAATGTGTAACAGGAGTTCTCTTATATACTGAGCAAATGTTGGTGGATTGTGTAACAAGAGTTCTCTTATATACTGAGCAAATGTTGGTGGATTGTGTAACAAGAGTTCTCTTATATACTGAGTAAATGGTCGATTGTGTAAATGTGTCACAAGAGTTCTCTTATATACTGAGTAAATGGTCGATTGTGTAAATGTGTAACAAGAGTTCTCTTATATACTGAGTAAATGGTGGATTGTGTAAATGTGTAACAAGAGTTCTCTTATATACTGAGTAAATGGTGGATTGTGTAAATGTGTAACAAGAGTTCTCTTATATACTGAGTAAATGGTGGATTGTGTAAATGTGTAACAAGAGTTCTCTTATATACTGAGTAAATGGTGGATTGTGTAAATGTGTAACAAGAGTTCTATACTGAGTAAATGGTCGATTGTGTAAATGTGTAACAAGAGTTCTCTTATATACTAAGTAAATGGTTGATTGTGTAAATGTGTAACAAGAGTTCTCTTATATACTGAGTAAATGTCAATGGGTTGTGTAAATGTGTAACAAGAGTTCTCTTATATACTGAGTAAATGTCAATGGGTTGTGTAAATGTGTAACAAGAGTTCTCTTATATGCTGAGTAAATGTTGGTGGGTTGTGTAAATGTGTAACAAGAGTTCTCTTATATACTGAGTAAATGTGTAACAAGAGTTCTCTTATATACTGAGTAAATGTGTAACAAGAGTTCTCTTATATACTGAGTAAATGTGTAACAAGAGTTCTCTTATATACTGAGTAAATGTGTAACAAGAGTTCTCTTATATACTGAGTAAATGTGTAACAAGAGTTCTTTTATATACTGAGTAAATGTTGGTGGGTTGTGTAACAAGAGTTCTCTTATATACTGAGTAAATGGTGGATTGTGTAAATGTGTAACAAGAGTTCTCTTATAAACTGAGTAAATGGTGGGTTGTGTAAATGTGTAACAAGAGTTCTCTTATATACTGAGTAAATGTGTAACAAGAGTTCTCTTATATACTGAGTAAATGTTGGTGGGTTGTGTAAATGTGTAACAAAAGTTCTCTTATATACTGAGTAAATGTGTAACAAGAGTTCTCTTATAAACTGAGTAAATGGTGGGTTGTGTAACAAGAGTTCTCTTATATACTGAGTAAATGTTGGTGGGTTGTGTAAATGTGTAACAAGAGTTCTCTTATATACTGAGTAAATGTCAGTAGGTTGTGTAAATGTGTAACAATAATCCTAACATAAAAATTCCAGAAGCATCCATGCACATAACATTCCTAGTTGATTTGTTGGCTACCCTACAGAGGATATTTACAGTAAAATGCAAGATTGTTGAGCTCAAACATTCAATTGTTGACACATGTCATTATGATGTATGTCATATAGTGTGTACCTTACATGTCAATATCTTGTCATCTTTGAGTTCTTGGTAAATATTTTGAAAAACAAATGTTTAACCTGAGATTATGACACCTTCGGAAAATTTATGAACTAAAAAATAACAACCCCCCCCCCCCCCCCCCCCATACCTTCCTAATTATTGGTTCCTGTGACCCTTGAGTGTCGGATGTTTCCTTTGATGTTGGATTTTTCTTTTTCAAGCACAATGTGTACTTCGTAAATAAAATTATGAAGCTGTCATAGGAACGTAGCTGTATTTTAAAAAAAAAAAATTCCGCCAATTTTCAAGAAATTATTTTTTTTTTCCTTATGTTAGGGTTAATCTCTTCACTGTCAGCGAGACATCAAACAAACCTTTGCAATATGGGATAAGCAGTGAACAACGCTAAAAGGGAAACCGAAAAAACGGCTTCAATGACGGACTGATGTGTGAATAGACAATGTCACCTCTCCGGAAGCCATGCGTTCAACTTTCAGGCTATAAATCTAATATAAGCCAGGAAATGATTACCACATCGGATCCTGTGTCTCTCCTATTGTAAACACACAGCTGTGTCGCAAAAGTTCAACTAAAATACTATTTTTAGAACTTCAAATGTAAATTCAGTGTTTGTAAATTTTACGAAGGTGTCGTAAAAATGTGATTCATTGATAGGTGATGCAATTTTGGGTTAAAGTGATATGATTACTTCATCGCAAAGCTTGTATCAGCACAGTGATTGTGAGAGTGCTATGACGATATCTGTATTGTGATGTCATGATATGATAGTAGTGATCTAGTCAGTGATGTGATAATAAGCTGTGCTATGATCTAGTCAGTGATGTCATAGTAAAAATACTATAATCTTATCACTGTGATTATGCTGTAATCATGTTCATACTAATCTTCAACTGCAGTCAGCCTTGGTGGCTGAGTGGTTAGTGTGCTCACTTTCAGATCTGAAAGGTCTGGTTAAACTCCCAAAAAGTGGTGATATTTTTTTGGTTTAAACAAACAAGGCCCTGCAGCCTTTGAACATCTTCTTGGAAGTAAAGACAACCTGGTGTGATACCGACTATATCAGGCAAAACTGTGCCATGCCATGAATAAATATGGTAGAGGACTTCCGTTGTAAAGATGGTGGGATCTAGGTCACGTTCTCTTGATCGCTGCAGTAAGTGCATTCGGGATCTGATTAATTTCGGTTCTCCGTTGTACTTTTCTGCGCTAAAGTAAAAGTGATGATCTTCTTATTACATCTGCGCCGCTAAAGCGATGTTGTACGCCGGCAACAGTCTAGTTTTGACAAATCAAGTGTTGTGAATGCGACCTTCCAACGTCTAGACTTGATCTGCGCTTTACATCACATTGGTGCTGTTCATGGCCGTTGTTGGAATTCCTTGACGCAAGTTATTTCCATGTTACTTATCAATGTAAACTACTTCGTCAGCCACAGTTTTATCTCTTAATGGAATTTGCACAGTGTCTTAGGCTGCTTTTACTAGAGTAATCAGAAATCGAAAGGGAGCGAAATTGTGTGTACGACTTTTTTTTGTGTGCTACGTCATCATAATGGTTCATCGTATATCCCCAGACTCTAGACCGGCCGTACGCTAATCTTACGGTCGGTTGTTTGATGTGCGGCGGGGATAATCTGATGACTAACTGTGTGTCTATATGTTCAGAATTGGAGTCAACAACGATGGCCTAACATCATCAAGCGCTCTACATTTTTAAAAAATATGACGATCATCATTTTCAAGAGGACATGAACTCCCGGTATATGGTGGATAGGCGGCGGGAACAATTGAAGGCTATGCATGAAAAGTGTTCCTTGTTGCAGTTTCCTCATATTCCAAGTCCGGCTTGTTGCAGGAGCTACTGAGTTAAGTGGTCTGTGCACACCGTGAGCTGTGTGTCTCATCCGTTTTGATCATGTTTCAATATTCCAATTGCTTTCGATGAATGATGATATCGTATGACAGGGAAAAGTTGGCTGTGTTCACTTTCTGTGCGGTTTCACCTTATGTCTTTTGGCGTGTGCTGAGACTGCTATGATGGGGACTACAGTTACCTTTCTTTGTTTGGGAGATGAGATTCGGATGATTACGCTGGCATGGGTGGTTGAGCAATTATGGATTTTAATTCGTTTGCAGTGATACCGAGGCCTTCCATAACCAAATATGGTCACAGACACCTTATTCCCCCATTTGCCTAACAAGGCATGGAGGGAACCTTTACTCCTATTTTTTTACAGCAGCCAGTTAAACATCTTCTTAATGCAGGAAACAAGCACATTACATTCACAGAAGACAACAGAGTATGGACACTAGCTGGATGTCACCTGTTGTAGGATGAACAATACCACAATGACATTTTAAATGTCAAGACCAATTTGAAAGTTCTGGGAATTGAGTATAAGAACAAACCAAAAATTATTGGTGAAAGTCAACGCATGCTGCAACATCAAACACAGAAGAGATGAGACAGCTCACCCACAGGATGATATAAACAAGAAACAAACAGACAGCTCACCCACATGATGATATAAACAATCAAATAGTTCAGATGTCTCTGGCCAGATTTTTAAAAATTTGATAACAGAAAAAAAAAAAACAAAACAAAGAACTGTCAGGTTATAAAAAGTGAGCAAAGAAATCTCATGTTTTAGGAATTGTATTTTTGCAGCACGGTGCTGCTAAACAAAAAGCCAGCCTCTGTTGTTGTCTTCTTGGCCAACAATTGCTGTAGCGCCATTACAACTTGGCTTTCAAGCTTTTCGTAAACATTTTGTCTGTATTTATTTCCCTGGGTTTTGTAAACATTTAAAATTGGTTCTAGATTGTCCATTAACATTGTATTATCTGTTTGATGGCAGAGTGTGTTTATTTCAATGTTAAATTGGAAGAAAATCTTTGATAATAACATTTGGTCACAAAATCTAAACTTTTTCTTCATGACATATATTTGTATATCTTGTTGCTTCTTCTGCGCTTGTTCAACAAGTACTCATCATTGTCCACCCTAAAGAACGTTCGGTAGGTGTAGATGTATTGTGGTGTGGTTGTTTGTCATTTTGAATGTTGAATTGTATATGTCGTTGTACATCTCTAGTAAAGTCTAGAGAGTGTCTGAATTTTTAATATCACGCTTTCCTATTGTTCACACCAGCACCATATGCTCAAGTGTCCCTCCTCATACAGGCAGGCACTTATTTTTTATCACTGAGAGTTTTGATATTTCTGCATAAATTTTCCTTCAACTTTGATCAGGGAAATGGCCATATTTGGCCTATTTTCAAATTCCAACTGGCAAGTGTTTTTAATGCACACAGGACCTCCTAATTTTTGCCATATCCAAGATAGCTTAACATAGGATCTCACTACCCAAAGACCAGGATAGGTTAAGCCATGAAGAAACCATGAATTCAAAGAGAAAAATTCCTGTCTGGGGTTTGAACCTTCTTGTGCCAGAGACCAACGTCTGACCTCCAGGCTACCCTTTCACTTGTATAGATCATTACATTTCATGAACATATTTGACGAGACAATGCATACTTATTTTATTATGAAGGGCTGAAGGGCATCGGTTCAAAGGCTTTGTAACAACATCATTTTATGACATCAAAGAAATAAAAAGAAAGTAATGAGTTATGATAACATGCTTGGATCTTCATAGACCTGTCTTTCCTAGCATTATTTGATTGGTGGTTTTATCACAGCTGCCGGTGATGTGTTACACAAAGTGGAGATAATTCTGTTAAAGTGTTTCCCCAGAAGGTACTGCCAGCTTTGTAACTTTAAAAGACACATTCACTGATGCTATCTGAGAAGTCTATCACTTGATCCATGGTCCACTAGATGGCACATAGGACTCTTAAGAGTCTCCCGCCAATTCTCTCTATTTTAGTTCAGCTGTTCAATTGTAGAGAGTGAGTCCATGCCTGCCAACCTTGCCTCTGTTGTAAGAGTTCTTTTCAGTGTTTCTTGAGGTCATTCTCTTTTCCTCTGACCTGATGTTTCCTATTTGATAGCTGCTTAGTAATTCTCTGGACATTTCTTCTAAATACATGCCTGACAGGTTCAGCTTTGTTTCCCCTTAAACCTTACTAAAAGAGTGAAAACTAGAAAGCCCCATTTGGATGCACTCATTTTCCAACACAATTTTTGTACATGCTGACAGTTGGATCATTGTATTACAGGTCTCCTATTCTTCATTGTTTGTTCATAAAAAACCTTCATGAATAGTGGTTAGGCAAAGGATAGGTTGGGAAGATCATTCGAGATAAGAAGAAGGCTCTATAAGGACGGTGGTGTGTTTGTGTTGCAACCGGTACCGTGAGCAGGATTGAGTTAGTTCACCAAGTGAAAGAGTAAGTTAGTTGGTGTGTGATCGCTGTGGGGTACAGACCTTATTCTAGGAGCAGTGATAAGTAGAAGTGTCTTAGAGCAGTTGATAGGATAGTTGTGCAAGTTAGCAGCACCAACCATGTAGTGACAGTCAGTCAGATGGTCTCACAAGGTTTCGTCAGAAACCCGAAGTTAGAATATAGTTGTGCAAGTTAGCAGCAACGAACAAGTTAGTGTCAATCCGTGAGCTCGTCTCACCAAGTGCAGGCTTCAGCAGAAGTGTGAAGTTAAAACATAGTTGTGCATATTAGCAGCAACGAACAATTTAGTGACAATTCGTGAGTAGTCTCACCAAATTAGGCTTCATTAGGAGCAGAGAGTTAGAAGGAAGGGCGCAGTTTAGCAGCTACGACCATTCAAGTGACAGTAGGGAGAGAAGTTCAAGAAGTCAGGCTTTATGTAGGAGCATGACATTAGAGTGGGATGTGCAGGCAGCAACACCGAGCAATGTAAGTGGCGCTGAGCGAGACAGAGTCGCAGAGTTCCTATCAACCAAGAAAGGGCTCGATACGGAGTACAACGCTCCAGGAGACAACAGTATAGGTGAAGTTGAACGAGACCGATATCGTCAGCTTCGTGACTAGCAATATGGCTGCTAGTGGAGGAATTCCTGAAATAACTATTACTTAGAGGAAGGTAGGTGAGGCCAGAGTGGCTTGAGAGAGTGCTGCAGTATAACTCTGCAGTGTTGTAGATAACACAGGGGAATGCCGCAAGGTTAGCAGGCAATGTGTGAGAGGCTGCTAACATACCATTGTCATTGTGAACGTGTTGTGTGAGGTGGACTTTTGAGAATAAAACCTCAGGTGTGTTATTTTTACCTGATGTTCAGTGAATGCTTTCTCGAGCGCTAGCTGTAATTGTCTGTGCCTAGCTAAGAATGAACACTGGAAGGGGCCAGCACGCTGGTCTGCAGATAACCAACGGTCGTAACAAGAAACAGCACGGAGTACCAAGATAGGCAATCACCCAGCCAAGGGTGCCACACAAGGGCAGAGTTCAAACGAGGCGGCAGTAACCATCGATCACAGGCAGAGGTCGACTCGACTTATCAACCAACACAGGTCATCAAGACGCAAGTCGTCACAACACGTGGGCCTCGATACAGAAAAGGGATGTCCTCGTCAACTCATCAAGGCAGTTAGGCGTGTTCCAGCCAAGTCTATTCAAGTGCGTTAAAGAGGTCACTGTGATTTAAGAGCTGGCTGACAACGTCATGTTATATTTACAACGCCCCCTGTGGTAAATACAACAGCCCTGTTATAAATGTGCATCCCAATTTTAAACACATCACCAATATATAACATTCCTTGAATATTATATATCCATATCATCACAATTAAAATTTTTATGACCATTTATGGAAGAGGTGGTCATTTTGTTTATAATTCTAAAGAAGAAAAATTAATAAAACATTGTTTGTATCCTAATTTACACTGGATTAAAAGCATGGCAAAGTGTACTAACCACATGACAAAGGAGAGTTCCCACAAAAATTCGTACTAAATCGTATTCAATTTAAATCAGCAGATCATTAATTAAAGGTATTATTTTTACAATTTTATAATTAATTACAAATAATAGTTACAATTAACTATGTAAGAGACAATCATGAAGATATAAACTTTCATTAATGGATGCTTACGCAGAATAAAAGGATGGAAATGGCAGGACAAAATCACTAACATAGAATTATGGAAATGTACCAGCCAAACACCAGTGGATAAAGAGATACAGCGAAGACGATGGCGCTGGATAGGACACACACTACGGAAGCCAACTGAGAGTATTACACAACAGGCCCTTTTTTGGAATCCCCAGGGGAAAAGACAAAGAGGAAGACCAAGGAATTCTTGGAGAAGACAGATAGAAGCAGAGATGAAGATGATGGGGAAGACATGGAATGATCTTAAAAAAATGGCAAAAAACAGAACGACTTGGAAAGTGTTTGTTGAAGATCTATGCTCCACTGGGAGCTAAAAAGGTAGAAGAAGAATTAATTAAAGGCACGTGAAATGGAAAAACATCATACATGCCATTTGGATTCTGGGTTATTTTGGATTATTCAGTCCAACTGAGTTGGATCCATGACTACTAAGGGTAAAATATGTGACAAATGGTTGCATGCCCGTTTCTCTTACTTCAGCATTAGCCTTGAATTCATGATACATTGCTCCTGTACCATTAATATCAGACAAACAATACAAGCAATGAGTGTTCAATTCACACACAACAGTCTGTTGTTGAGCTTCTGGCTCCAGCAGAAATTGTTTACATTCTTATTTTTGGGAGGATATTAAACTTTCAAAATATATTTGGTCCAAAATGTATTACAATCATTTGATACAAGTATTAAAGAACACTCATGAGGATGTAGTCAATGACTAGCTAGTCATTATATATAATCAGCATTTATTAAAATCATTCAAACTCAAATGTACACAAACTGGAATAAATAAATTTAAAAAAAAAACATGAAAACTTGAATCATACAAAAGGTTACATCAATTATACAGTCAAAGTGCCTGAGTATTTACAAAAGATCAATATTTACTGCTGTTGTTTATTATGGCTATAACACAACAGGGGCGGTCTAAGCTTAATAACAAAAGTTGTAACTGTAAATATATTGACATGACATGGCCAGCCAGTTTGAGCTGACATCTAGTAAATCGTAGCTGACCGAGTTTAGGCAGACATCAAGTAAATCATAGCTGACAGAGTTTAGGCAGACATCAAGTAAATCATAGCTGACAGAGTTTAGGCAAACATCCAGTAAACCATAGCTGTCAGCAAGTCAAAGTCACACAGCATTTGTTCAGGCCTTAATTGCATTTTTCCCCTCTATTATTTAGTTGTATCTGGTATGTGCACACAGCAGAAGCTGAGTGATGTCAAACTACAAACAATACTTGATAATCTCAACTAGCAATGGCAGCATCAAATTAGCAGTCAACTATGGCAGGTTTCAGGTTCACAATAAATATAATTCTTGGCCATATCAAATGGAGCATAAGTTTAGTGGATTGGTCTACTCATAACAATGTTTGATCATCAACTTCTAGATTGGTCTACTCATAACAATGTTTGATCATCAACTTCTAGATTGGTCTACTCATAACAAGGTTTGATTATCAACTTCTAGATTGGTCTACTCATAACAAGGTTTGATCATCAACTTCTAGATTGGTCTACTCATAACAAGGTTTGATCATCAACTTCTAGATTGGTCTACTCATAACAAGGTTTGATCATCAACTTCTAGGTTGGTCTGCTCATAACAAGGTTTGATCATCAACTTCTAGATTGGTCTGCACATAAGAAGGTTTGATCATCAACTTCTAGATTGGTCTGCACATAAGAAGGTTTGATCATCAACTTCTAGATTGGTCTGCTCATAACAAGGTTTGATCATCAACTTCTAGATTGGTCTGATCATAACAAGGTTTGATCATCAACTTCTAGATTGGTCTGCACATAAGAAGGTTTGATCATCAACTTCTAGATTGGTCTGCACATAACAAGGTTTGATCATCAACTTCTAGATTGGTCTGCACATAAGAAGGTTTGATCATCAACTTCTAGATTGGTCTGCACATAACAAGGTTTGATCATCAACTTCTAGATTCATCCAACCTTAAATGGGTTTACATTCTTTAGGGGGACTTGGTAACCTTGTAGGGAAAACCATCTGACTGGGCTACCAGCATTCGGACAACCCGTTCTTCGATTCCCACTGAAGGCAGTGTGAGTCCCGGCATTCAGACAACCTGTGTTTGATTCCCACTGAAGGCAGTGTGAGTCCCGGCATTCGGACAACCTGTGTTTGATTCCCACTGGAAGCAGTGTGAGTTCCAGCATTCAGACAACCTGTGTTTGATTCCCACTGAAGGCAGTGTGAGTTCTGGCATTCTGACAACCTGTGTTTGATTCCCACTGGAAGCAGTGTGAGTTCTGGCATTCTGACAACCTGTGTTTGATTCCCACTGGAAGCAGTGTGAGTTCCAGCATTCAGACAACCTGTGTTTGATTCCCACTGGAAGCAGTGTGAGTTCCGGCATTCGGACAACCTGTGTTTGATTCCCACTGGAAGCAGTGTGAGTTCCGGCATTCGGACAACCTGTGTTTGATTCCCACTGGAAGCAGTGTGAGTTCCGGCATTCGGACAACCTGTGTTTGATTCCCACTGGAAGCAGTGTGAGTTCCGGCATTCGGACAACCTGTGTTTGATTCCCACTGGAAGCAGTGCGAGTTCCAGCATTTGGACAACCTGTGTTTGATTCCCACTGGAAGCAGTGTGAGTTCCGGCATTCGGACAACCTGTGTTTGATTCCCACTGGAAGCAGTGTGAGTTCCGGCATTCGGACAACCTGTGTTTGATTCCCACTGGAAGCAGTGTGAGTTCCGGCATTCGGACAACCTGTGTTTGATTCCCACTGGAAGCAGTGTGAGTTCCGGCATTCGGACAACCTGTGTTTGATTCCCACTGGAAGCAGTGTGAGTTCCGGCATTCGGACAACCTGTGTTTGATTCCCACTGGAAGCAGTGCGAGTTCCAGCATTTGGACAACCTGTGTTTGATTCCCACTGGAAGCAGTGTGAGTTCCGGCATTCGGACAACCTGTGTTTGATTCCCACTGGAAGCAGTGTGAGTTCTGGCATTCGGACAACCTGTGTTTGATTCCCACTGGAAGCAGTGTGAGTTGTACTCATGGTTAGAAAAAAAAAATACCCCCGCGGTTGACCCAGCCGCTGGCAGAAATGGGTACCAGTGTATTACCCTAGGAAGGTGAGAAATGCTGCCTCACATCGTTAGTTTCGATGCTTGAAGCAACACTATCCAGAAGTCTCCAAACACTTCTGGATAGGCGACCGAGCACATATGGGTAAAAACTTGTATGCTACGACGCATATTCAAGTCTCGTACTTTACTTTTACTTTACCTTACATTTAAAAAAAAATAAAATTGTCAAAGATATCAGCCAATTTAAACAACATTGGAAGATTCACCCAGGTGTTAATGTAAAAGGTAACCTAAGAATATATGAGAGCTGTGCAAGTTCATTTTTTTTTTTTTTTATGAACAAGAAATGGAAACATCAAAACTGCTATTCGTAACACAATCTGTGTAGGGAAGCTCTTGCAATATTTTGGCCACACAAAATGAGCAACTGCTCAAGATGTGCTGCCAAGAAGAAATGCTGATGGTAACAGGCAGATGCTAGAGGCAGATCTCTAGGGAAGAGATCTAGAAACATTCACAGGAAGTGCCAAGACGGAGACTGGAGACAGGATTAAAGAGAGGTAGACGTAGAACAGATATACAAAACACAGATATACAATTTATTCCCGAGTTGTGTTCGTAAGCCTATGCTATAGTCATGAGTACACATGCATGAAAGACATTGACAATGATAGTTACTTTTTAAGGTAGCTGAGTGGGCTGTGTGCTCTAGCGTTTGGTTCTCATGACAAGGCGCTGTGCCGAGGAGTACGAGTTCGATCTTGCTTCGGACCTATTGTTCTCTGTTTTTTTTCTTTCTGTTATTGATTATTTGTGTTTTTTATAAGCGTGTTGTAAACATACCTCTTCCGCTGAAGTTATTCTCTAGACGTAGAACAACCTTGCACAGAACAATGAAAACAGACAGAGAGTATGCTAGACGTAGAACAACCTTGCACAGAACAATGAAAACAGACAAAGAGTATGCTAGACGTAGAACAACCTTGCACAGAACAATGAAAACAGACAAAGAGTATGCTAGACGTAGAACAACCTTGCACAGAACAATGAAAACAGACAAAGAGTATGAGTGAGACTCTGTATACCCTGTGAAGAATAGCCACTATAGGCCAAAACAAAACAAAGGAACTTAACTGTAAATGATGCAGGTCAAACACTGATGTGTGTACCTGGCCACGGTAAAGATTGAATGAATCAAGAAAAGCCAATTCATGAAAAAACTCATTAAAAATATTCTTATCATTGCATTAACCATTTATATGCAGAAGGAATTTGATATTAACCCTAAATATTTATCTATCTATCGACCTTTTGAGCCGTAGCTGGCCCATGATGCATAGACCCAGATACTCTTTCTCTTAATATAGGAACATCCAATATGACCTTTACTTCTGAAACTCTTTATTTTATTTCTGTTTTTAGCCAATCAGAAAATAAGATTTTATTTGAGCTTTTGCTACACAACTGTGTGTTTACCCTAGAGGAAACACAGGAATTGGATGCTGTAATTATGTCCTGGGTTACATCACATGGTCATCCTAAGTCTGTCAATTCAGCTCCCTCAAAACATTGTTCGATGTTAATCCTGTGTTACAAAGCTTTGTTTGATTCTCCCCCAAAGACACCACATACCCCCCTCCCAAATAAAATAAAAAAAAAAAATGAATTTCTTGAAAAGTTGGCAAAATTGATAAAAGAAAAAACAGCCCCTTTTCTAAAAACCGTCATAATTTTATGGAAAAAAAATCCAACACTCAGGGGTCACCAGAAGTAGTAATTTGGGAGGTATAAATAAGGAAAGAGGAAGAGAAAGAGAGAATATCTGCCCGAAAAAAACTTGTCAAATTTTAAGAATTTGTATTTTGAGGTGGTTATTTTAACGACAGAATCATAATGTAGGGTTACGTTTTGATTGTTTATCGTTTCTAGGTGTTGCAACAAAGGTTTACTGCATCTCATCAAGGGAAGACCAGGTATTGCAGGCTGAGAATTCAGATTGCAGATCAAATCTCTGGTCTTTGCCACCAGATTCTAGTCAAGTAAAAAAAATGTGTTTTCAATTGTGTAGAAAACTTCCTGTCCGTTACTGTGAGGATTGATCTTCTAGAAACATTACTTACATAGTTACTTAGGATATGTGTACAATAGCAGTGATTTATGAGAAATGTGACACTGGCACTCCTATTGCAGATTCTGATAGTGAATGGAACAAATATTAAATAGAAGAATAGACCAATTGAATGACCGCTGGTGGGAGCATGAAACTCTTTCTATGTTTAGTGTTTTTTTTTCTCTTTGTTTTAAATATTAAAGTGGAATTTGAGCATGTGCATTCTGTCACTACATTAGATACAGTTATCTGTTCATTTTTTCTGGTTTTAATTGGCAATGTGACAAAATGATCAGAAATATGTTGACTGGTTAAAAAAAAAACATCTTCTTGTTGATTAGGTATAGTTTTCCACCTTCTTTGAGGAACAACATGGGCATTGGTACAGAAGTGAAAGGGTTAAACCCTTTTAAATTGTGCTTCAACTGTTAAACTACACTGATTCTGTTCCAGTTACACAATGTGTCTGCAAGCTGTGCATCATATTAAAACTAATAAACCATTTCCAAATTGTACTCAAACTGTTAAACCACTCCAAATTGTACTGAAACAGTTAAACCGCCTCCAAGTTGTGTTCAAACTGTTAAACCACCACCAAATTGTACTGAAACTGTTAAACCACCTCCAAATTGTACTGAAGATGTTAAACAATTCTGCTCCAATTTCACAAAGTTTTAGGAAGGTGAATATGTTGAAGCTGTTAAACCACCTCCATGTTGTGCTCAAATCGTTAAACCACTTCCAAGCTGTGTTCAAACCATTAATCCACCTCCAAATCGTACTCAAACTGTTAAACTACCTCCATGTTGCAACAGAATATAGCTACGGATGTAGACGTTGAAAACCTGATTGACAAGACTCCTGGGGTGAATGGGAATTTCCTCCCATGAAGCCGCTGCTTGAACCATTTCAGGACATGTACGGCTGCATGAATAGTTTCAGGACATCGTTGACACTGAAGAAATAAATGAGCAAAAACCTGAGCATTTGCAGCATTTCAAACATTAAATGATATTAGTATTTCAGTGTTAAATATGGGAAATATGGTTCTGGTATCAATCTAGCTCTACTTAAAGTAAACATAAAAAGGTACAGCTAAACTAATAGATAGACAAGACAAACTACGTTCGGCCAAAAGCCTTCATCAAGTATAACAAACAAACTAATAAAAATTAAGCACATAATCCAAGCCAGAAAACACAACACAGATCTAAAAAAAAAAGGGGGGGCAGAAAAAGACGGCGGTCAGGATTTACATAGAGACTGGTTAAAAGATAAACAGACAAGAAAAATAGTTTTAGTTCTATTTTAAATAACTTCTGTATAATAAACAACAAAATACGACTGCTAAGTAAAAACTATTAAAAAATGCACTTGTAGCTTATGCAGTAATTTAACCTCACAGAAAGCCAGGTACAAATGTACATTTGGATCAATTTTGAAGCTTTTATGAGAGCATTTTTTCACAAATTTGCATGAATGGTTGCCCACATACAACAAAGTTTTATTCTAGAGAATTCTATGCACTTGGTAAAGAGTGTGAGGTCTATGCAGAAAAATAATAAATATATTTACCAACTTCAATAGTTCAATAAATATTTTTTTAAATTTAACATTTGTATTTTCTGGACACACTGTCATGGTTATATAACTTAACAAATGGCACTGACTGAACACGCTCACTACCACAGGTTTTACACAATGTGGCTGTGTGTTTTTTTTTAAAAAATATGCTATGAAATTTGAAATAACAGCGATAAAATAAATTAAAATTGATCTAAAACATGCATTTTATTGGGAAAATTTATTCATAAAGTCAGAAAAGCAGGCAATAAGAGAATGACAAGGTTTTAGTGGAAATATTTGTGAAAGTGTAGATAATTTAAAAATGTTACATCTTCTCAATATTCCTATATGGTGCTGAAACATGGACATTAGACAAGAAAACAGAACAGAGAATTGAAGCCTTTGAAATGTGGATATATAGAAGAATAGGTAGAATTGGATGGAAGGAAAAGAAAACAAATGACAAAGTCTTAAAACAACTAAAAATGAAAAGAGAACTTCTGAACACAATTAGAACAAGACAAATGCGATTCTTAGGCCATGTTAAAAGACACAACAGCCTACTGAAAGTGATCCTGGAGGGGAAAATACAAGGTAAAAGAGGCAGAGGCAGACCAAGATTAACATGGATGAGTAACATCAAAAGATGGACAAATCAACAGATGACAACCTGCACCATCAAAGCAAGAGATAGAGCAAAATGGCGCTCCATGGTAGCCAACCTTCGTTGCGGAGACGGCACTCAAGGATGAGATAATTTAACAATTGTGGCTTTTGGACTCAGCGCTGGCTACGAAACCTGTGATTTGTGGCTCATGGTATGGAATGTGATGAGGTAGGCCATGCATGCAACAAATTTAGAAATGCTTTCAGAAGCTGATTTATTGTAGTCTAGTCTAACAATTTCTTTGTGTAAATACACATAGAAACTATAGTAATTACATGACAAAAATATACCTTTTCTGGAGGTCTTTTTTGTAACCAACTTCCTCAAGGGTATGTTGCACACCCATGCTCTTCAGGATCATCAACCGCTGGGAAGCAGCTGCTCGGAGAACACAAGAACACTCTACATCAGGGTTTATGACCAAGGTCTTTACCCACACAGAGACATTATTTTATAAAGGTGTTTACCCATAATAGAAACATGACTTTGTAAAGGCCTTTACCCATAACATAGACATGACTTTGTAAAGGTCTTTACCCACAACAAAGACATGACTTTGTAAAGGTCTTTACCCACAACATAGACCTTAATTATAAAGGTCTTTACTAACAACATAGACATTATGAAAGTCATTACCCACAACAGAGATATTATTTATAAAGGTCTTTACTCACAACAGAGACATGACTTTGTAAAGGTCTTTACCCACAACAGACATGACTTTGTAAAGGTCTTTACCCACAACATAGACATTATTTATAAAGGTCTTTAAATACAACAGAAAGGAAATTATTTGACTAATATCTTAACCCACAACATACATGATTTTACCAAATATGTTTTTACTCACAAAAGAAACAACATGATTTTACCAAATATGTTTTTACTTACAAAAGAAACAACATGATTTTACCAAATATGTTTACTCACAAAAGAAATGACATGATTTTGCCAAATATGTTTTTACTCACAAAAGAAACAACATGATTTTACCAAATATGTTTACTCACAAAAGAAATGACATGATTTTACCATGATTTTTACCTTCTATAGTAAAGACATTAACTTCACACATCCAACATCACTTATAATCAAGAAGGTGGACATATATGTGGGTCACGTGATGAGAAGACACATCAAGAGCACCTTAAAGCAAGCTCTCAAATGGGAACCAGAGGGTAAAAGAAAAAAAGAGGCAGGCCTAGAAAAAAACACTAAAAGGAACATTAATGTGAGAAGCAACAACAGCAGGCATCAGCTCCCTTGCCATGATTGAGAGGCTTGCCCAGAATAAGAATGTGTGGAGAGAAACAATGTGGGTCCTGTGTAAGGTCTGACACTTGATAACAAAGATTGCCAGATACAGAGAGGCATCAGCTCCCTTGCCAAGATTGAGAGGCTTGCCCAGAATAAGAATGTGTGGAGAGATACAATGTGGGTCCTGTGCAAGGTCTGACACTTGATAATAAAGATTGCCAGATACAGACAGAGAGGCATCAGCTCCCTTGCCAAGATTGAGAGGCTTGCCCAGAATAAGAATGTGTGGAGCCTAAATGTGGGTCCTGTGCAAGGTCTGACACTTGATAATAAAGATTGCCAGATACAGAGAGGCATCAGCTCCCTTACCAAGATTGAGAGGCTTGCCCAGAATAAGAATGTGTGGAGAGATACAATGTGGGTCCTGTGCAAGGTCTGACACTTGATAATAAAGATTGCCAGATACAGAGAGGCATCAGCTCCCTTACCAAGATTGAGAGGCTTGCCCAGAATAAGAATGTGTGGAGCCTAAATGTGGGTCCTGTGTACGGTCTGACACTTGATAATAAAGATTGCCAGATACAGAGAGGCATCAGCTCCCTTACCAAGATTGAGAGGCTTGCCCAGAATAAGAATGTGTGGAGAGATACAATGTGGGTCCTGTGCAAGGTCTGACACTTGATAACAAAGATTGCCAGATACAGAGAATCTACAATTTCTGCCCTATGTGCTGACTATGGCTCAAAAGGACCGATAAACTAAAGGACATATAAATATCTCACCATTATTAGAGACTTTAATAACAAGGACATAAATATCTCACCATTATTAGAGACTTTAATAACAAGGATATATCAATATCTCACCATTATTAGAGACTTTAATAACAAGGACATATAAATATCTCACCATTATTAGAGACTAATAACAAGGACATATCAATATCTCACCATTATTAGAGACTTTAATAACAAGGACATATCAATATCTCACTATTATTAGAGACTTTAATAACAAGGACATATAAATATCTCACCATTATTAGAGACTAATAACAAGGACATATAAATATCTCACCATTATTAGAGACTTTAATAACAAGGACATATCAATATCTCACCATTATTAGAGACTAATAACAAGGACATATAAATATCTCACCATTATTAGAGACTTTAATAACAAGGACATAAATATCTCACCATTATTAGAGACTTTAATAACAAGGACATATCAATATCTCACCATTATTAGAGACTTTAATAACAAGGACATATCAATATCTCCACCATTATTAGAGACTTTAATAACAAGGACATACAAATATCTCACCATTATTAGAGACTTTAATAACAAGGACATAAATATCTCACCATTATTAGAGACTAATAACAAGGACATATAAATATCTCACCATTATTAGAGACTTTAATAACAAGGACATATAAATATCTGACCATTATTAGAGACTTTAATAACAAGGACATATTAATATCTCACCATTATTAGAGACTTTAATAACAAGGACATATCAATATCTCACCATTATTAGAGACTTTAATAACAAGGACATATAAATATCTCACCATTATTAGAGACTTTAATAACAAGGACATATAAATATCTCACCATTATTAGAGACTTTAATAACAAAGACATATAAATATCTCACCATTATTAGAGACTTTAATAACAAGGACATATAAATATCTCACCATTATTAGAGACTTTAATAACAAGGACATATCAATATCTCACCATTATTAGAGACTTTAATAACAAGGACATATCAATATCTCACTATTATTAGAGACTTTAATAACAAGGACATATCAATATCTCACCATTATTAGAGACTTTAATAACAAGGACATATCAATATCTCACCATTATTTAAGATGTTAATAATAATAACAACAAGGACATAAGATCTCACCATTATTAGAGACTTTAATAACAAGGACATGTAAATATCTCACCATTATTAGAGACTTTAATAACAAGGACATGTAAATATCTCACCATTATTTAAGATGTTAATAATAACAACAAGGACATAAGATCTCACCATTATTAGAAATGTCACTGATAACAAAAGAACATGCAAATACCACACTGTTATCAGAAATATCAATGATAACAAGGTCATATCAATATCTCCACATTATTTGAGATGTTAATAATTAAAAAAATAATGATGAAAATATTACTAAGAATCATCATGAGATGTGTCAGGAACAAAATAAAACCAGAAATAAGTAAGTAACAATGTGGATTTGTGGAAGGAAAAGGCACCAATAATGCAATATACATCCTGAGAATATTGATAGAAAGAGTTAGAGATAAAGAAAGATCTATATATGTGCTTTATGGACTAGACAAAAGTATTTGATAAAGTAAAGCATGTGGAAAAAATTAATATGCTGGAGAAATTAAACATTGATGGCAAGGATATGCGAATTATAAAAAAAAACATGTACTGGCAACAAACAGCAGCTATACGAATTAGCAATCAAACAGGACAGTTCCAATATATAAAACAAGGAGTCAGACAAGGCTGTGTTCTGTCGTCAGATTTGTTTTCACTTTACAGCGAAAAATATGAGATCAGTAGTAGATATAAAAGGAATTGAAGTCAATGGTCATAACATAAACAATTTGTGATATGCAGATGACACAGTCTTAGTAGCAGAGAAGAGAGAGAGAGTGAGAGAGAGAGCAAACTACAAGAAATGATAGACATAATAGTAAAAGAAAGCAACAAGAAAGGTCTCATGCTAAATAGTAATAAAACAGAAGTAATGGTTATATCGAAGAAACAAACACCACCATCATGCAGCATAAAAATAAACAGGACAAATCTGAAACAAGTGCAACGCGTAAAATACTTGGGCACAATAATAACATCAGATGGAAGATGCACCACAGAAATAAAAAGCAGAATAGCTCGGGCCAAAATAACATTTCAGAAAATGAAAAACATCCTATGCAACAAATCTATGTCATTAGAAGTGAGAAAGAGAGTTCATTGGTGCTATATAGAACCAATTCTGTCCTATGGAAGTGAATCATGGACAGTAAACAAACAAATGAAAAATGATTAGATGCCACAGAGATGGGATTTCTCAGAAGAATGTTGAAAGTTCCCCGGACAGCTAAAAAGACCAACGAGAAACTTCTCAAAAGAGGCCAACACAAAAAGGGAGCTCCTAAGAAACATCATACGGAAACAATCAACATTTTTGGGGCACATCACGAGAAGAGGAAAGTTGGAATACTTGGTTACAACTTGCAAAATACTGGGAAAGAGAGAAAACACTAGACAGCTTGGTGTTATGGCATGGAAAACAATAACAGAATTGATACGATGCACTGTGGATAGGAGATTGTGGAGGGACATGAACGCCAACACAAACTGGTAAAGCACATGAGGATGATGAATAATAATAAGGTCACATCAATATGTCAACATTATTAGAGATGTTGATATTAACAAGGTCATTTAATATCTCACCATTATTAGAGATGTTAATAACAAGGACATATCAGTATTTCGCCATCATCAGAGATGTCAGTGATAACAAAACATGCAAATACCACAGCAATATCAGAAATAACAAGGACATATCAATATCTCACCATCATCAGAGATATCAACAATGTTGGTAATAAACTGAAGGACTGGAAGCTGTAAACTTGTCACTGGCTGGTGGTCAGGATAAGTTTCTTTTTCCTTAAAAAAAAAAAAATGAAGGTATTTAAAAAAAAATATGAAGGTATAAAAAAATATGAAGGTATTAAAACAAAAATATAAAGGTATTTTTTTAAAAATATGAAGGTATTTAAAAAAAATATGAAGGTATTAAAAAAAATTATGGAGGTATTAAAAAATATGAAGGTATTAAAACAAACAAATATGAAGGTATAAAAAATATGAAGGTATTAAAACAAACAAATATGCAGGTATTAAAACAAAAAAAAAAAGGTATTACAAAAAATATGAAGGTATTAAAACAAAAATATGAAGGTATTTAAAAAAAAATATGGAGGTATTAAAACAAACAAATATGAAGGTATAAAAAAATATGAAGGTATTAAAACAAAAATATGAAGGTATTAAAACAAAAATATGAAGGTATTAAAACAAAAATATGAAGGTATTAAAACAAAAATATGAAGGTATAAAAAAATATGAAGGTATTAAAATAAACAAATATGAAGGTATAAAAAAAATATGATGGTATTAAAACAAACAAATATGAAGGTATAAAAAAATATGAAGGTATAAAAACAAAAATATGAAGGTATAAAAAAAATATGAAGGTATTAAAAAAATATGAAGGTGTTAAAACAAAAATATGAAGGTATTAAGACAAAAATATGAAGGTATTTTAAAAAAATAAGGTCATGGATAGTGTATGTGTTGGCTCAAACAGACAATATTGAATTATTTGCGGGTCATCGTCATTGCACTCCAAACATGCCCATAGGTGCTCAGATCCCCCCCTCAGCAAGTCTCGCAGTGTCCAGCGACTGACAACTCCAGTTCTGTGTTGGTTGATAAGTCTTCTTATACGTCCACTAAGTTTCTCATTTCTTTGTTGTTTTCTCTCATTTTGTTCCCATCTTAACTCCTATCTCTTTCATCCGAAGGAGTGACGTGGACTCATGGTTGTCGAAGTCCTGTGCCCTTCCCACATCTCATAGGGGTTTGATGATGTCCACCTGACCCATTGGTTGACCGTCTTCAACAACAGCACAGCTAGTCAACCTGTCCGCTCTTTTCATACCTGTACTCCCGCATGTCCAGGGACGTTGACAAAGATGACATTACATATTTTTTTACTTCTGCAATGACTTTACCCAGTGCATGCGTACAGAGCCAGCAATAGATATGATCTAATAGAAAACTGCCACAGGGTGTTAATGTCACGATTCATCTACTCCATTCACAACCATCTGTTTTTGAACATTTCACAACCACTTTATCCTTCCAATCATTTCTCTGTGCTGCCTTCTTGTGTTTTTTTTGCTGCATATTTATCCCATGCTCTGAAATCTCTCAATACATTGATGGATAGGCTGTCAAGAGGCACATTTCAGTTGTAACACAACATCAGTCACATAGAAAAGAGGAAGGAAAAAAACCTCACTATCAACAAATGAGACCAAGTACTTCAGGGATCAACAACTTGTCAGAACTATGTCAGTGCACCAATATTGGACTTCCTTTACCATTTCACATTTTTATGGCAACAATTGACACTCATTGTGCTCTAAATCAGGAGAATGTTGGTTCAAATCCCAGTAGGGTCAAAAGTTTTTCTATCAGGAGTGAAATAAAAACTCAGACCGGAAAACCTTGTGGTGACTGCTCAGGACAAGCGGCCTTTATTCTCCAGTCCTATATGTCTGACCGGCAGACCCTTGTAATGGAATAATGCTGTACAGATAATTATAGTAACAAGAAAAATATACAAATCATACCAGGTATTTGATGACAGCCTGCAGATCTTCAGTTTTCCCAATGATATGCTCTTTACATGAGGGGCCGTCCGCCATGTTGCTTAAAACACAAAGGGCCTGTTAAGAAAAGTAAGCAGTATTTACTGAATTCATAGAAGCATTGTCACTGTAAATAGGTCATGGCCTACCCTGAGTCAAAGAAATTTCTGGTAAAATTAGAGAAAGAGAAAGTTTTGGTCATCTCAGCCCAAATATGTTAAAGGGAGAATTTGAAAAAAAAAAGTGACATGATAACAGCCTTATGGTGATAAATGATGACAGCCTTATGGTGATAAATGATGACAGCCTTATGGTGATAAATGATGACAGCCTTATGATGATAAATGATGACAGCCTTATGGTGATAAATGATGACAGCCGTATGATGATAAATGATGACAGCCTTATGATGATAAATGATGACAGCCTTATGGTGATAAATGATGACAGCCTTATGGTGATAAATGACAGCCTTATGATGATAATTGATGACAGCCTTATGATGATAACTGATGACAGCCTTATGGTGATAAATGATGACAGCCTTATGATGATAAATGATGACAGCCTTATGATGATAAATGATGACAGCCTTATGGTGATAAATGATGACAGCCTTATGATGATAAATGATGACAGCCTTATGATGATAAATGATGACAGCCTTATGGTGATAAATGATGACACAAAACACTTCAATGTGGATAATATAAAAATCTGGCTACTGCTTTAATGCTACAACACTGGAATGTTTTGTGACATCACTGTAACCATACCATCTTTATTGCAGCTTCACATATTTATGTTTTTCTCCTCCCCTCCCCAAAATATGTTGAAACTTAACATTGTTGAAGTGAGATCCTGTCTGCTCCAAGCAACAGTGAATTTAGTCTCCCCCCCAAGTTGAACCTTGTCAGAAGCCACTGTTACTTCCTTCGTACACATCTTGAATCAGCAACTTTTCTCAATTTGAGTTTGCCTTCTTTCTAGCCAAAGTTCATTGCCAGCCTCCAGATCTGTCCTTGGCAAACTCATAAATTATTCTTGCCAAATTTTTTTCGTCTTCTTCGTTCGCCAGCTTTTACTTCTGATGAAGTCCCTAGAGACTAGAAACTGAATTTTGCGTGTTAATCCATTTTTCCCTGGCAGCCGTGTGCACAGGGGTCCCTCGCCGCACAGGCAAATAACTCAGACTTTGGAGGTACTTATATTTTTTCCGTCGATGAGTAATTGACGTTTCATGCCGGGCCTCGCTGCTGAGACCAGGGGTGGTTGCCGCAGAGAGAAATCATAAATAAAAATCCCAACCGGTGCAGCAGGGATTTGAACCCACATCCTCTCTGTCTCGAGGCTGGCGTCTTGCCTTGAGACCAACCAGTCCCCCTTCTTGCCAAATGATAGTCAACATGCTTGAAATCTCAATATGATCCAGCATTTATTGCTTGACTGATAATTTATCAAATTTCAATGTTAAGAAATGAAAATGTTTGTTTTTGTAAACTGATTTGAAGCTCTTAAATGACTCTTACTGGGAACTGGTTGATCCTTGAGACAAAGAGGTTGTGAGTTCAAATCCTGGCTGCACCAGTTGAGATTTTTATTTATGATTTTTCTCTGCGGCAACCACCCCTGGTCTCAGCAGCGAGGCCTGGCCTGAAACGTCAATTACTCATTGATGGAAAAAATATGAGTAGCTCCAAATATGGAGTTTTCTGCCTATGTGGCAAGAGACCCCTGTGTACATGGCTGCCAGGGGAAAACGGATTCACACGTAAAATTCAGTTCCTAGTCTCTAGGAACTTCGCCAGAGGTGAAAACTGGTGAAAAAAAAAAAAGGGAGACTCTTACCTTAAGGAAAGTAATGCTTCTGCATTTTCTTATTTGAATGTTTGTCACTTTATCTTTTTGAATGTTATAAAATAAAACCATTTGTCCATAGTAGTCCAATTGGCTAACCAGTGAGGTACCATGTCACCCCACATTGTACTTGGTGCTGTCCCAAACTCGCTCACTTCCTCAAGCAGATAGCAAAGTGCATCAATGGTTCTAGAACTGTGGTCAAACACCCCTATCTGTCCCCCCTACTTGTTTCATGCTTGATTATTCTTCTTCAGCATTCACCACTTAACTCTTCCCGTACGTTTCGTCGCACTGTGCGCCAATACGACTTCGGCAATGTACGTTTCAATGTCTTCGAAGGCTTCCACAGAAGAGAGGAGACATGTGCTGCTGCTATAGATCTGGAGGATGCATACAACAGGGTACCATTTGAATATCTCATGCATATGCTTCTCAAACTGGCGGTGAACCCCTTCCTCATTAGATGGATCGCCGCGGCACTGTTTCAGAGGAAGGTGATACTCAGATGTGGAAGTTGGTCTTCCGAGCCAACATCCATTTGTCCTGGGCTGCCACAAGGCTCACCATTGTCACCAGTTCTATTTAACGTGTACACAATAACGATCACGGCCCAACAGCTGGATGGGAGGGGAAGAACTATGACTTTTGCTGATGATATTCTGGTATATCGACAGGGAAGAGACAGACGGGGAATCCGTCTGGGTGCCTTGGTTAATCCTAATAAAGCATCAGTTTCATGGTTCTCCCTTAACAATCATATCGTTAATACAACCACACCGGTAGTACGAATGGGAGCTGATGAGGTGACCAGGGACAAGTTTATGACATACCTCGGAGTTAAGTTTGATCGCAGCCTGTGTTTTCGGGACCACGTCGACCATGTGATAACAAAATCCCGCAAAGGATTAGCCGCCTTGAAGGTCATGGCAGCTGCCAACATCGAGCAGAGGCTACTTATTCTTCTGTTCCAGGGATTAGTCCTCGCACCAATCGAGTATGCCCTGGCCATTCTTACTGTCAGTACGACTCAAATTGATAGGCTGGAGAAAATACAAAATGAAGCCATGCGCATTATCCTGGGATGTACGAGGGACACTCCCTGTGTAGCAATGAGGTATCTTCTTGACTTTCCAACCATGGATGACAGAATTAAGATCTGGAGAGCACGAGCATACCTGAAGATTAGTACAGATACAGAGCATACATTGCACCACGTGCTCAACACAGAGAAAGGTACCAGGCTAAAAAGAGGCAAATCATGGGTGGGCCGGGCAGAAGATGTCATCAAACAGGTCTGTGGGCTTACCAATATCAGCGTTGGTGAGGAGTGGATACCGGTGCCTACGTCATTCAAGGGAACTTTCTCATGTATTGTCACACTCGACAGGAAAAGTAGGGAACAGAACCCGGTCGTGGTTAATGCTGAGGTCAACGGTCTCATCTGCGATAATACCGATGAGAAAGATGCAGTCATCTATACAGACGGATCTGTAAGACGACACGAAAGAAGTGCATGGGCATTTACAGCATGCTCAGCAGGCAGAATAGCCAAGGAAGACAGTGGTGCATACGCCATGACCACGAGTAGCATGACAATGGAGGTGATGGCAGTGACCAAGGCATTCAAATGGTTAGAGTCACAAGACTACATCCACGCATGTATACTGAGTGATTCGATGAGCATGATAAAAAAAGTGGAGGCGGGCTATGTACGCATGCAATGGGTAGAGTCGTTGCAGAAATCCAAAATACGTAAGGTCACCTTTGTCTATGTCCCTGGACATGCGGGAGTACGGGGAAATGAGAGAGCGGACAGGTTGGCTAGCTGCGCTGTCGTTGAGGACGGGCAACCGATGGATCGGGCGGACATCATCAATGCCCTTCGAGATGTTGGAAGAGCACAGGACTTCGACAAACACAGATCAACGTCACTTCTTCGGATGATGGAAATGGGAGTTAAGATGGGCACAGCCAGAAATGAGAAACTTGGTGGCCGTGTAAGAAGACTTATCAACCAACATAGAACTGGAGTCGTCAGTCGATGGACACTGAGGGAATTGCTGAGGAGGGGATCTGAGCACCTATGGACATGTTCGGAGTGCAATGATGATGACCCGCAAATAACTCAATAACGTTTCACCGCATAGCGCGCCACGCTCAATTTGATTAGTGTGAACGCCATCAAACCATATTCTTTTTACATGTCTTGTATCATCTGGATATTGGTGAAATCTTAAACCTTGTTCAATTATTAAACATCCATATATAATATATTATATGTTAGATGAATATAAATATGTAGATTGATTCTTAAAACCATGAACAATTTTGTCTCTGAAATCTCTTCCGTTGTCGATAAAAAGCATCCGTATGGAAAGAGTTAAATGGGCATGAATGTTTTGTGTTGCTAGTTTAGGATATGCCACAACATCTACACTTTTCAGCCCAATACATCCATCGTTGGTATTGGTCAATTTTTAATTAACAATTCTGCCCGGATGGTGGCCATATAGGCCTACAATTTTGGCTTGTAACTGCCAAGGGTTTTTTTCATTTGCACAACAGTGAAAACAAGACCTCCTGTTTTTTAGTTATTAAAAAAGGGCTAGAATGTGAACTCACTTTCCAGACACCAAGGGGAGGTAAAGCCATGAAGAAACCATGGGGGGAGAGTTTATAGTCTGTGGCAGGATTCTAACCCAGGACCTTTTTGTCCAAAAGCTAATGTCTTAGTTCTACACCACCCAGCATACCATACTTATTCCTTATTTCTGTCTTAGTTCTACACCACCCAGCATACCATACTTATTCCTTATTTCTGTCTTAGTTCTACACCACTCAGCATACTATACTTATTCCTTATTTCTGTCTTAGTTCTACACCACTCAGCATACCAAACTTATTCCTTATTTCTGTCTTAGTTCTACACCACCCAGCATACCATACTTATTCCTTATTTCTGTCTTAGTTCTACACCACCCAGCATACCATACTTATTCCTTATTTCTGTCTTAGTTCTACACCACCCAGTTTACCATACTTATTCCTTATTTCTGTCTTAGTTCTACACCACCCAGCATCCCATACTTATTCCTGTCTTAGTTCTACACCACTCAGCATACCATACTTATTCCTTATTTCTGTCTTAATTCTACACCACCCAGCATACCATACTTATTCCTTATTTCTGTCTTAGTTCTACACCACTCAGCATACCATACTTATTCCTTATTTCTGTCTTAGTTCTACACCACCCAGCATACCATACTTATTCCTTATTTCTGTCTTAGTTCTACACCACTCAGCATACTATACTTATTCCTTATTTCTGTCTTAGTTCTACACCACTCAGCATACCATACTTATTCCTGTCTTAGTTCTACACCACCCAGCATACCATACTTATTCCTTATTTCTGTCTTAGTTCTACACCACCCAGCATACCATACTTATTCCTTATTCATGTCTTAGTTCTACACCACTCAGCATACCATACTTATTCCTTATTTCTGTCTTAGCTCTACACCACCCAGCATACCATACTTATTCCTTATTTCTGTCTTAGTTCTACACCACCCAGTATACCATACTTATTCCTGTCTTAATTCTACACCACTCAGCATACCATACTTATTCCTTATTGCTGTCTTAGTTCTACACCACCCAGCATACCATACTTATTCCTTATTTCTGTCTTAGTTCTACACCACCCAGCATACCATACTTATTCCTTATTCCTGTCTTAGTTCTACACCACTCAGCATACCATACTTATTCCTTATTTCTGTCTTAGCTCTACACCACCCAGCATACCATACTTATTCCTTATTTCTGTCTTAGTTCTACACCACCCAGTATACCATACTTATTCCTGTCTTAATTCTACACCACTCAGCATACCATACTTATTCCTTATTGCTGTCTTAGTTCTACACCACCCAGCATACCATACTTATTCCTTATTTTTGTCTTAGTTCTACACCACCCAGCATACCATACTTATTCCTTATTTCTGTCTTAGCTCTACACCACCCAGCATACCATACTTATTCCTTATTTCTGTCTTAGTTCTACACCACCCAGTATACCATACTTATTCCTGTCTTAATTCTACACCACTCAGCATACCATAATTATTCCTTATTTCTGTCTTAGTTCTACACCACCCAGCATACCATACTTATTCCTGTCTTAGTTCTACACCACTCAGCATACCATACTTATTCCTTATTTCTGTCTTAGTTCTACACCACCCAGCATACCATACTTATTCCTTATTCCTGTCTTAGTTCTACACCACCCAGCATACCATACTTATTCCTTATTCCTGTCTTAGTTCTACACCACCCAGCATCCCATACTTATTCCTGTCTTAGCTCTACACCACCCAGCATACCATACTTATTATTGTCTTAGTTCTACACCACTCAGCATACCATACTTATTCCTGTCTTAGTTCTACACCACTCAGCATACCATACTTATTCCTGTCTTAGTTCTACGCCACTCAGCATACCGTACTTATTCCTTATTTCTGTCTTAGTTCTACACCACCCAACATACCATACTTATTCCTTATTTCTGTCTTAGTTCTACACCACCCAGCATCCCATACTTATTCCTGTCTTAGTTCTACACCACCCAGCATACCATACTTATTCCTGTCTTAGTTCTACGCCACCCAGCATACCATACTTATTCCTGTCTTAGTTCTACACCACCCAGCATCCCATACTTATTCCTGTCTTAGTTCTACACCACCCAGCATCCCATACTTATTCCTGTCTTAGTTCTACACCACCCAGCATACCATACTTATTCCTTATTCCTGTCTTAGTTCTACACCACCCAGCATCCCATACTTATTCCTGTCTTAGCTCTACACCACCCAGCATACCATACTTATTATTGTCTTAGTTCTACACCACTCAGCATACCATACTTATTCCTGTCTTAGTTCTACACCACTCAGCATACCATACTTATTCCTGTCTTAGTTCTACGCCACTCAGCATACCGTACTTATTCCTTATTTCTGTCTTAGTTCTACACCACCCAACATACCATACTTATTCCTTATTTCTGTCATAGTTCTACACCACCCAGCATACCATACTTATTCCTTATTTCTGTCTTAGTTCTATACCACCCAGCATACCATACTTACTCCTTATTTCTGTCTTAGTTCTATACCACCCAGCATACCATACTTATTCCTTATTTCTGTCTTAGTTCTACACCGCCCAGCATACCATACTTATTCCTTATTTCTGTCTTAGTTCTACACCACCCAGCATCCCATACTTATTCCTGTCTTAGTTCTACACCACTCAGCATACCATACTTATTCCTTATTTCTGTCTTAGTTCTACACCACCCAGCATACCATACTTATTCCTGTCTTAGTTCTACACCACTCAGCATACCATACTTATTCCTTATTTCTGTCTTAGTTCTACACCACCCAGCATCCCATACTTATTCCTTATTTCTGTCTTAGTTCTACACCACTCAGCATACCATACTTATTCCTTATTCATGTATTCTCAAGACTACAGTCAAATAAACTGTTTACGGTAGAACATCCGCTTATTGACTGTCCTAAGGTCACTGACATCACAGCAACTCTGCTTCCTCAAAGACCTGATTAATGGAACAACTTGTACGGAACAACAAGGGAACTCAGAAATACCTGCAGGATAGTTTTACATGGTATTGGACCAAAGGGCATCAGCTCACAGGCTTCTGAATCAACAACAATAATAAACTGTTTAATTCTTGTCTTCTAATAACTCATGGCGTCTCCCTTCTCTGATGGTAGACACAGCCCCAATTTTGACTTACCTGCTCCAGTACAAAGACAGGCAAAGTTGGATCTCGAATAATCCGGAAGACTGCCCCTATCACATCACTGCCCAGAAGTTTGACCATTCTATCTATAATCTGAGGAAAATGAAAACAAGTAAGTGCTGAAGTCGGATGTGTTGGGCCGAAAGGCACAAATATCACAGTTATACTGCAAACCACAACACAACGCAGACACGCCCACTTAGGGTCCTTTTAAGGGCGGATGATGAAGAGGTACAGAATTGGACAGAAATTGGCAGAATTGGACGCTGGACTCTAGAACAATAAGAAAGATAACGACCACCGAAATGAAATGTGTCAGAAGAATGACAGGAAACAGCTTAAGGGACAGAGTAAGAAACACTGACCTGAGGAAGAAACTCGAAATTGAACCAGCCATCGAATACATAAAGAAACAACAAATAAATTGGTTCGGCCACATAACAAGACAAAAAGAACTAACAATGACTCAAAGAGCCTTAAATAAACGCTACGAAAACGCCAGATTAAGAGGAAGACAGAGAAAGAGATGGATAAAGGGAATACTAGAGTCACTAGGAGGGATAACATCAGAAAAGGCCAACAGAAGAGCAAAGAATCGCAGATTGTTTCTCCCCTCGACGCCAACGACAGCAGAGGAAGGATAGAAGAAGAAGAAGAAGAT
This sequence comes from Megaustenia siamemsis, assembly GCA_032433765.1. NCBI lineage: Eukaryota > Metazoa > Mollusca > Gastropoda > Stylommatophora > Ariophantidae > Megaustenia > Megaustenia siamemsis. Next base: position 6,579,791 of record JAVIAB010000145.1, on the reverse strand, counting down.
GAAGAGGTACACTCCTTTAGTCATCGGGCGAACGCAAGCAAGCAAAACAAGTAAATTCATTCATTTTCAATATTTTATATTATTTTGAACTGTATTGGAAAGCTTCTAAATCTAATGATACTGCATGATTCCCTAAAACACTCCCTAAAATATACAATAAATAAGCAAATACAGTTTTTTCATTAAAATAGAATTCTACATTACATAGTCATGTGACAAAAATAAAATATACAAATGCAATATTATTAATATAATTGAAATCTATGTTGTAGTGAGTCAAGTAATGAAAAAAATATTCACTATGATGCCTAATTTAACCCTAGATTATGATATCGTCATAAAACTTACCGTAACAAAAAAAAACAAATTCTTCAAAATTTTACATGTATAAACTAGGTATGTGAAGAGATATGGGAGGTATAAATTAGATGTGAAGACACATGGAGGTATAAACTAGACATGTGAAGAGATATGGGAGGTATAAATTAGATGTGAAGACACATGGAGGTATAAACTAGACATGTGAAGAGATATGGGAGGTATAAATTAGATGTGAAGACACATGGAGGTATAAACTAGGTATGTGAAGAGATATGGGAGGTATAAATTAGATGTGAAGACACATGGAGGTATAAACTAGGTATGTGAAGAGATATGGGAGGTATAAATTAGATGTGAAGACACATGGAGGTATAAACTAGACATGTGAAGAGATATGGGAGGTATAAATTAGATGTGAAGACACATGGAGGTATAAACTAGGTATGTGAAGAGATATGGGAGGTATAAATTATATGTGAAGAGATATGGGAGGTATAAATTAGATGTGAAGAGATATGGGAGGTATAAACTAGACATGTGAAGAGATATGGGAGGTATAAATTAGATGTGAAGAGATATGGGAGGTAATAATTAGATGTGAAGAGATATGGGAGGTAATAATTAGATGTGAAGAAATAAAGGAGGTAATAATTAGATGTGAAGAGATATGAGGGGTATAAATTAGATGTGAAGACACATGGAGGTATAAACTAGACATGTGAAGAGACATGAGAGGTATAAACTAGACATGTGAGGATAAGAGAAAACATGTAAACTATATGAGAAAACACATAAAAGGAGTAAATTACATGTACATAATGTTCTATCTGATGACACGTGGCATGTACTTACATGTTCTATCTGATGACAAGTGACATGTACTTAATGTTCTATCTGATGACAAGTGACATGTACTTACATGTTCTATCTGATGACAAGTGACATGTACTTAATGTTCTATCTGATGACAAGTGCAATGTACTTACATGTTCTATGTGATGACAAGTGCAATGTACTTACATGTTCTATCTGATGACATGTGACATGTACTTACATGTTCTATCTGATGACATGTGACATGTACTTACATGTTCTATCTGATGACATGTACTTACATGTTCTATCTGATGACACGTGACATGTACTTACATGTTCTATCTGATGACAAATGGCATGTACTTACATGTTCTATCTGATGACATGTATTTACATGTTCTATCTGATGACAAGTGACATGTACTTAATGTTCTATGTGATGACATATGACATGTACTTACATGTTCTATCTGAAGACAAGTGACATGCACTTACTGTTCTATGTAATGACAAGTGACATGCATTTACTGTTCTATGTGATGACAAGTGACATGTACTTACTGTTCTATCAGACAAGCACCGGTCCCCTGACATTCTCTGCAGCAGAATACCTCTCTCCTCACAATCGTAGAGCTGTGGGAGTAACAGCAAGAGAAAGTGCATCAAAACTCTTTGTTTTTAACTTTTGTACACACCTACTTATCTCCACGATTCCTGATCCTTCCAGTGTTGTTAGACGGCACATAGAGCCTGTAGAGTCTCACGTCAATTATCTCTATTCTGGGCCAGGTGTTCAATTATAAAGAGTAAGTCTAAGCCTGCTAATTTGCCTCTTTTGTTAAGAGATCTTTGCAGTCTTTCTCGAGGTCATACTCTTTACCTCCAATCTGTTGTTTCCCATTTGAGAAACATTTTTTTTTAAAAAGTAAAGAGCCCTGTCACGTCAAGTGGCGTATAGGGAATATGGTGTATCTATCTATCTATCTATCTTTCGTTCGCTCGAAGTATTGTCTATATCAGCAATGTCATTTCCTGTATGAATTTTACTGTCTTTTGTAATTCTTGCAGTGGCCCATATAGTTTTGTCTGTAGTGTTGTATCTATGGGCCAATGGATTTTCCTCAGTAGGAAATAGGGTGTTAGTGATCATAATTTTTACAGACCTTTGGCACATGATTTTTGGGGTAATGTGGTCAGTATTATGCCCGTGCCGCTTTATTTTCCCACAAAAAAATCTGGTACCCATTTAAGGCTGGGTGAACCCAGAAGCCATCGATCAGGATCAAACCCGACCTCTAGTCCTTTGTAGTCCAGTTCATTAATGACTGAGTTATCGTGGTTCCCTTCCCATTTGAGAGCTGCTCAGTAATTCTCTGAACATTTCCTCTAAATACATGCCCAACACATGTCCATCATCATCAAGTACCATGCCTGCAGGAATAGGTGATAATGTCTCTCCACAACTTTTGATCTCGACAATTAATTATCTTTTCTGTTGTTGACCTTCTGCCAAGCCATTCTCTTAAGCTGTCTGGTATCTTTTCTCTTTGCTTCCCTCTATCTCTTCGTCCCTCAATTTTTCCAGCTGTTACAATATACTCCAGCTGTTCCCTTCTCATTACATGGCCAAAAAAATGATCATTGTTTCTTACTAATATTGACATGTTCATCATATGTTCTTAATAGTAGATGAGATAAATGGTTATCTTGGAGAGACTAGGGTCTAAATCAGAGTTTGGTAAACTGTGGGCATGACACCCCAGGGCATCACAAAGTGTTTTCTAGAAGTCATTCTTAATTGTAAGTTATTTCTATAAATACATTTCACTAGTTTATACCTATATATCTATTGAGGTGATCTAGCCTGTTAAGATTCACTTGTAACCAATATTTCTTCTCTGCATTTTTAAAATTTACTAATTTAATGTAATTTTGTCTTTTGTGGTATATATCATTTACTTTAAATCACTGTGAATTAAATATCTTGCTCTGAATTTTCTAGCATTTATTTTACATTAAAGTCCCCAAAAGAAAATAGATGGAAATATCAAGGTGGCAGTGTGGAATGTTGTCAACCACACAGTGGATGTCAAAGAATTGTAATAATACATTAGCAATTTAATATGAAGAAAAATTAAGAAGAAAATTAATATGTACAATATCAAACTAAACCTGGACGATAACACCCAATATTATCTGCTATTTGATAAATAAAATGAAATCCTTCCTCAGTGAACACAAATATAGGTGTGATTTATAAATACTGTAGCAGGATCAGATCCTTCTTCAATGAAGACAAATATAGGTGTGAATTATAAGTACTGTTAAAGGATCAAATCCTTCCTCAGTGAACACAAATATAGGTGTGAATTATGAGTACTGTTAAAGGATCGAATCCTTCCTTAGTGAACACAAATACAGGTGTGAATTATAACACCTGTTCATCTACACATGTTCCTTTCTACACAGAATTAAAAGCCTGGACAAAATTATAACTCACTCAAGTCATTTCTATATGTATAAGACAGCAAATAAGTGAAATTATAATTCACTCAAATCATTTCTACATGTATGAAACAATATGTGAAATTATAACTCACTCAAGCCATTTCTACATGTATGAATGAAACAACAAATATGTGAAATTATAACTTACTCAAGCCATTTCTACATGTATGAAACAATAAATATGTGAAATCCTATTATAGTAAAACCAGATAGTTCTTGCTAAACAGAAACAAAAAATTGAGCAAAATCAAGGTCAATCAGATAAGGGACATGAAAATAACACTAGTACACACTTACACAATCATAAGATAGTACAAACTTACCAAAGAGAGCAAATTGCGTACAATACACAATGCCTTCTGCCTAATTAGCATGACAGGATCCTCAATGAGCTTCAGCAAGGTCTCTATACCGAGGCTGTTGATGATCTTTACACGCAGGGGCTCTGAGGCACTGTAGGTCAGAGACTGGTAAAATAAATAGTTACAAGAATTATAACATGAACAGAAATTATAACTGTAACAAGAATTGTAACAGTAACAAGAATTATAACATGAACAGAAATTATAACAGCAACAAGAATTGTAACAGTAACAAGAATTATAACAGTAACAATAATTATAACATGAACACAAATTATAGCATAAACAAAAATTATAACATAAACAAAAATTATAGCATAAACAAAAATTATAACATGAACAAAAATTATAGCATAAACAAAAATTATAACATAAACAAAAATTATAGCATAAACAAAAATTATAACATGAACAAAAATTATAACAGTAACAAGAATTATAACTAGAACAGAAATTATAGGTGTGTAGGTCAGGGACAGACAAAGGTAAAGTACAAGACTCGAATCGGCGGCTTTGCATGCAAGTTTTCATCCATATGTTATTATGTGCTCATCCGCATATCCAGAAGTGTTCGGAGATTTTTGGATAGTGTCGCTTCAAGCATCTAAACTCACAATGCGAGGCGGCATTCCTCACCTTCCCTATCCTGGTATCCATTTCTGCCAGCAGCTAGGTCGACCAAAGGTGTATTATTTTTTTCAACCACGAGTACAATTTACACTGCTTCCAGTGAGAATCAAACACGGGTTGTCCAAGCGCCTGTAGCCTAGTTGGGTGGTTTCGCAAACTAGGCTACCGAGGCCCCCCGACTGACAAAATAACAGTAACAAAAATTAAAGCATTTGTAGGTCAGTGGCTAACAAAATAACAGGAACAAAACAATACAGGATGTAGGTCAGGGACTGACAAAACAAGAACAGAAATTATAGGGCTGTAGGTCTAATTGAAAAAATAATAGTATATAAAATGAGTGATGTTAAGTTTAGGATCAACAAAATAACAATTAGCAATAATGACTGGCCTTGACCAACTAAATAACAGTAACAATAATGACTAACCTTAAGTTAGGAACCAATTAAATAACAATTAACAAGAATGACTAACCTTACATTATGGACCAACAAAATAACAGTAACAAGAATGATTAGCTTTATCCTATAAAAGCATTATACTCTAGTCTTGTCTTATGGCAGAATTATACTCTAGTCACTTCCTGTAGCAGCATTATACTTTAGTCTTGACCTATAGCAGATTTATACTCTAGTCTTAACCTATAGCAGAATTATACTCTAGGCTTGACCTATAGCAGAATTATACTCTAGTCTTGACCTATAGCAGAATTATACTCTAGTCTTGACCTATAGCAGAATTATACTCTAGTCTTGACCTATAGCAGAATTATACTCTAGTCTTGACCTATAGCAGAATTATACTCTAGGCTTGACCTATAGCAGAATTATACTCTAGTCTTGACCTATAACAGAATTATACTCGTCTTAACCTATAACAGAATTATACTTTAGTCTTGACCTATAGCAGAATTATACTCTAGTCTTAACCTATAACAGAATTATACTCTAGTCTTGACCTATAGCAGAATTATACTCTAGTTCTGTCCTATAGCAGAATTATACTCTAGTCTTGACCTATAACAGAATTATACTCGTCTTAACCTATAACAGAATTATACTTTAGTCTTGACCTATAGCAGAATTATACTCTAGTCTTAACCTATAACAGAATTATACTCTAGTCTTGACCTATAGCAGAATTATACTCTAGTTCTGTCCTATAGCAGAATTTTACTCTAGTCTTGACCTATAGCAGAATTATACTCTAGTCTTGACCTATAGCAGAATCATACTCTAGTTCTGTCCTATAACAGAATTATACTCTAGTCTTGACCTATAGCAGAATTATACTCTAGTCTTGACCTATAACAGAATTATACTCTAGTCTTAACCTATAACAGAATTATACTTTAGTCTTGACCTATAGCAGAATTATACTCTAGTTCTATCCTATAGCAGAGTTATACTCTAGTCTAGACCGATAACAGAATTATACTCTAGTCTTTACCTATAACAGAATTATACTCTAGTATTGACCTATAGCAGAATTATACTCTAGTCTTGACCTATAGCAGAATTATACTCTAGTTCTGTCCTATAGCAGAATTATACTCTAGTCTTTACCTATAGCAGAATTATACTCTAGTCTTGACCTATAGCAGAATTATACTCTAGTTCTGTCCTATAGCAGAATTATACTCTAGTCTTGACCTATAGCAGAATCATACTCTAGTCTTGCATTAATTCCAGGCTGTGACTTACCATAATGGCCCATACTGCATTGAGTCTGACAGTGCTGTCGGAACTGTTGCTGTACTGGCTCAAGAACTCTAACGCATTATTCTGAAGGAGTGCCTGGAGAAGAAACATCACAAATACCACCTGAAAGTTAGATAATGACACTACATGCCCTTTGTAATTAATGACTAAAACACAAATCTCTAGTCATAACAAATATCACTGTCACACACTGTCCATACCATCATGCACTATGTTGTCTGGCTAGCATGGGTGATCAAGTAACTTCACAACTCACATCCATTTTATAATATGATGTCTGACAGTTCAGTCTCTCTCTCTCCTTTGTCTTTCTTTTCAGGAGTTTTGTTAACTGTTACAATGACTTCTAAATGAATGTTACACAAATTTAATTGTTTATTCCTGCTGTCTGTGACAAGTGTATTTGATATTTTAAATATACAATTAGTTTAATTATCTCTCCATCTAGACATATGAATGTCACAGATCTCCATCTAGACACATACATGTCACAGATCTCAACATATAATCTCATATTGTGATGAATAGGTAGCTTCACATCTAGATTTCTTGAAATGCTCATGTCTACATTTGTTGTTGTTTGTAATTCAACAACATGTCTACATTTAGAGATCACAATCACGTTATGGCATGATCAGAATGCTGTTTATATATCGACATGACATATATTTAAAAGCCACTTATTGAGTTATTTGTGGGTCATCATCATTGCACTCCGAACATGTCCATAGGTTATATGCCACTTATATACCTGTACTAGTCTAAGATCTAAGGCATGGCTGTACAATTACATGACATACAACAAGTGAAACCACATCCTGCACAACGGTGGGGGTGAAAATTAGCATTACCAGAAGAGAACAATATTCTGGACACATGAAAGGAATAGTCAGCCAACATTGAACTGACACAGACACTGCTTGCTGCTGGAGAAGATTGGAGCAACTATGGGTGTGTCTGGAGTGCAATGATGATGAAACTAACATAACATTATGTAACATCATATACTGAGAAGCCTCCTATTTGTTTTGTTGAGATACATAGTATGGTTGTACAAACATATCACAAACTGAGAATTCACTTGCATCTTTGCTTGGGCTAAAACTCAAAGTATAGTTGTACAAACTGAGAATTCACTTACATCTTTGCTTGGGCTAAAACTCAAAGTATGGTTGTACAAACTGAGAATTCACTTACATCTTTGTTTGGGCTAAAGTCCAAAGCAAGGTTACACAAACTGAGAATTCACTTACATCTTTGCTTGGGCTAAAACTCAAAGTATAGTTGTACAAACTGAGAATTCACTTACATCTTTGCTTGGGCTAAAACTCAAAGTATGGTTGTACAAACTGAGAATTCACTTACATCTTTGCTTGGGCTAAAACTCAAAGTATTGTTGTACAAACTGAGAATTCACTTACATCTTTGCTTGGGCTAAAACTCAAAGTATGGTTGTACAAACTGAGAATTCACTTACATCTTTGCTTGGGCTAAAACTCAAAGTATAGTTGTACAAACTGAGAATTCACTTACATCTTTGCTTGGGCTAAAACTCAAAGTATCGTTGCACAAACTGAGAATTCACTTACATCTTTGCTTGGGCTAAAACTCAAAGTATGGTTGTACAAACTGAGAATTCACTTACATCTTTGCTTGGGCTAAAGTCCAAAGCAAGGTTACACAAACTGAGAATTCACTTACATCTTTGCTTGGGCTAAAACTCAAAGTATAGTTGTACAAACTGAGAATTCACTTACATCTTTGCTTGGGCTAAAACTCAAAGTATGGTTGTACAAACTGAGAATTCACTTACATCTTTGCTTGGGCTAAAACTCAAAGTATTGTTGTACAAACTGAGAATTCACTTACATCTTTGCTTGGGCTAAAACTCAAAGTATGGTTGTACAAACTGAGAATTCACTTACATCTTTGCTTGGGCTAAAACTCAAAGTATGGTTGCACAAACTGAGAATTCACTTACATCTTTGCTTGGGCTAAAACTCAAAGTATGGTTGCACAAACTGAGAATTCACTTACATCTTTGCTTGGGCTAAAACTCAAAGTATGGTTGCACAAACTGAGAATTCACTTACATCTTTGCTTGGGCTAAAACTCAAAGTATGGTTGCACAAACTGAGAATTCACTTACATCTTTGCTTGGGCTAAAGTCTAAAGCAAGGTTACACAAACATGTCACGGCAAGAACCATAACCTCTCTGTTGTTGGAATGAATCATCTGCAAACATAAACAATGATTAAGGAACAGGCAAATAATTGCAGTGTTGTGGTAGAGCTGGTAGCAGAAGCAAATAGTGGGGTGTAACATACACTCCTACGAGGTATGGCAACAGCTTCACAAAAAAGGAACACAACAAAATAATGACATTTCAGTCCACATGTGGCTTTCTTCAGAAAATGAGCACACAAACGGACAACTCTACTACATCTAGAATGAGCAGAACAAATAAATCAAGGAGAAACCAAAAGAGGGATAAGAGATGAAATGATAAAACAAAAGAGAGGTGTGCTACATATCGGAGGATACAAATTTATAATATGTAAAAATTAGTAAGTTAAAATATATAAAATTAAACCAAGACAACTGTGGCAAGATCCAAAAGCTTCCAGCGAGTAGATGGCTGCGAGTCAAATGGGACGAGGCATGAGAGGGAGAGTGGTGACAAAAATTAGTCACATGATTAGACAAGAAGTCAAATGAGATTGGAAGGTGATAGAATGAGGTGTGAGAGGTAGTCAAGAATGACACAGGTAACAGCAGGAGATAAAGAAGTATGTACTATGGAGTGAAAACAAGCAAACAACGCCAGACATGACTCACGAAACAAGAGGATAAATGAGGCATAAGAGAGGAATTATGAGAGGACTGACGTACAGGGTGGTAGAGTGTCATTCATGAGTAGTTAAAAAAGCAGCTAAATAGAATGAAATTTTTAAAAAGGGGGGAGAGTAAGGTAGAAATGGAATATAAAGTGGCAGAATATGTATTGATAAGGATAATAAATATAAGTGGAGAACAGGCAAACAATAGCAGTGAGATTATTTAACTGACACCAAAATTACAGCAAGCCCACAAGTGTTTCTGTACTGGTTGTAGTCTCAGTTACTACTATTTTCTCTATATATGTTTCATACAGGAAATAGAAATGTAAAGATGTCTTATGTATGACTTCAGAATGTGAACTCAGTTTAGTTGTGTCACACTAATTAATTAATTATTCCACAACATCGCAGATCATTCCAGCCCTTTGAGATGTAATATGGGATCAAACTGGGATGTGTTCTTGCCTCTACACTATTCAGAATTTTCTTCACTCCCCTTTTACACAATAAGAGCCTCAGTGGCTGAGTGGTTAGTGTACTCGCTTTCTGATCAGAAGAGTCTGGGCTCAATCCCCAGAAGTGGCAGATATTTTTTCAAACTAACAAAGCTCTGGGGTTCACCCAGCCTCTAAAAAATGGGTACCAGATATTTTTCTGGGAAGTAAAAACAACCTGGTGTGATACCACATCACCCAAAAAAGTGTCATAGAAAAATATGGTCACTAACACCGTATTTCCCATAGGTCTAGCACGGCAGGGGAGTGAACCTTTACTTGACTTCTACACAATGCTTTTGAAGCTGTCTCTGGAGACATCTTCATCCATACAAGATCTGATGGCTCCTTATTTAGTCTAGCATGACTTAGGTACCGATTTAAAATAACTGAGAACATAACCATGGAGACTCTATTCACTGATGATGCAGCACTGGTCGTTCACAATGAAACTGCTGTCAATGATTGACAATCCAGCTAGATCATGAGATTTATTCTCCTTGCCAATGAGTATCAAGAAGACTGAGATGCTCCAACAGGGTGTAGCCATACCCACAACTATAACATTAAATAACACTCCTTGAATCAGTGCAAAAGTTCACCTACCTCGGTTCTATGGTTACGACCACCATCTCAGTTGAAGAAGTGATAAATTCCCCACATCTCACTTCAAGAAGCGATTTTCTGAATCGGAATGGTAACTTTGATATTTGGTAAACTTAAAGATAGAGCATGGGCCAACACTAAACTAACACTCAGGACTAAGATTCAAATTTACCAAAGCTGTGTGCTTAGTAAACTTTTACATTGATCAGAAACTTAGACGACCTATGTAGGGCAGGAGAAAAGGTTAAACAGCTTTCATGTGATTGCCTTCATAAGATAATGAATATCAAATGGCAGTACAAAGTAACCAACTCTAATGTCTTGCAGAGCGCCAATCTCTCATCCATCATGGCAACACCTTGGAGTCAGAAACTAAGGTGGCTGGGTCTTGTAAGCAGAATGGCAAACATTCGAATTCTCAAACAATTATTGTATGGTGGACGTAGGGATGGAAAGAGACCAAAGGGAAGACCAATGCTGAGATTTGAGGAAATTCTTTATCAGCAAACGAAACTGGAAAAATCTGGCATCAGATCATAGCACATGAAGAACAAAATGCTACCAAACATCTGTCAAGACATCAAAGGTCACATGTACTAAAGAATTATAAAATTAGAGGAGCAATCAATGGTCTATAAATCACTGATGTTACCTGCAATAAACACACCAACATTTTATATTAAGAAAACAGCATAATTAAAGATGCCATGCAACACAAAACTTTGTGAACAAAAAAAACGTAGACAAGAGAGAAGTGTAAACAAGAGTATTATGGGGAAAACTGGCATGCTGATGCTGCAAAACACAGACCTGAATTAATGGTTTCCACACAGCCTTGTCACTCAGCACCGTCCTGATTTGTTGCACTGAGCGGGTAAGTGACTGCAGGCATCGGAGACTTGCAGCCACCTCTCCTTGGTTGGAGCTGTTCATGGATGTCAATATTTGCTCTACCAAACCCTCTTTCTTGATCACCTGTAGAACAAAACATGCCAGCAACATCTTGTAGGCTGCGATAAACATTTGTCTAGCTCAAGATTTAATCTTAGAATTCTCCTTCTGCTGCTCCCGTGAAGTGGGCGTTGATGCATTGTATTGCTTGTTTATAGCAAAGCCTCGATATCTGAGCCATTCGGCCAGACATATCAGTCTTCAGCCTGAGTATATTTCCTTAATATCTTTTGTCCAGTTTTGGCCTACTATTTTAGACTTTTAACAGCCAAGGCTTCTTTAATGTGCAAGAGTGCATGTGGGACCTCCAATTTTCCGCCATTATCTGAGAGGGCTAGAGATTGTATCTCACAACCCAAAGACCACAAATCCACTAATAAATCACAGATTCAATTTTTTTAAAAAAACCTCTTGTGGTGGGAACCGAACCCTGACACCTTCTTGTCCAGGGGCTGATGTCTTACATCTAGACCACCCATTTCCTCTTCCCCCCCCCCCCCATCTTTAAATACAAAAAAAGACACCAGTGGCAGTCTTGGAACTTTCAGATCATATAGAGATCATGAGAGGAAGCATATGAACACAAAAGATAACAGATGAAGTTGATGCCAGTATAGTAAATCAGGCACTTTCATGGAATCCACAAGGAAAGAAAAACGCACAGACATATAACCACAAGGATTATACACTTTATCTTGAATGTCCTCACAAACATACAATCACAATTATGTACACATCTTATCTTGAATGTCCTCATAAACATACTAACATATAATCACAAGTATGTACACACCTTATCTCGAATGTCCTCATCATTTGCACTAATTGAGGCAAAGGCTAAGAACGAAGCTCTCTTCATCTCACTGCCCCAGTCCACTTCCTAATTTAGAACCAAAAGTTGTGTTGATATTTTATTTAGGCACAAAAATTACGAGAAAGCTGACAGCAACTACTGAATAACAAAATACTAAAACCTCCAAACACAGGAGCCTTGGTGACTGAGTGGTTAGTGTGCTCATTTCCTGATCAGAAGAGTCCAGGTTTGATTCCCAGAAGTGGTGGATTTTTTTCTAACCAACAAGTTTCCCGAGTTCACCCAGCCTCTACAAATGGGTACCAGAGATTTTTCTGAGAACTATAGGAGCAGTCTGGCATGATACCGTCCCCATCACCCAAACATGTGTGTGGTCACAGAAAAATATGGTCACCACTTTGGTCACTGGAATCACTGGTCAAAAATATGGTCACTGGAACTTCCGGTATATGGTGGATAGGAGGCGGGAACATGAAAAATGTTCCTTGTTGCAGTTTCCTCATATTCCAAGTCTGGCTTGTTGCAGGAGCTACTGAGTTAAGTGCTCTGTGCACACTGTGAGCTGTGTGTCTCATCCATTTTGATCATATTTCGATATTCCAATTGTTTACGATGAATGATGATATCGTATGACAGGGAACAGTTGGCTGTGTTCACTTTCTGCGCAGTTTCGCCTTATGTCTTTTGGCATGTGCTGAGACTGCAACGATGGGGACTACAGTTACCTTTCTTTGTTTGGGAGATGAGATATTAATTTCGATGATTACGCTGGCATGGGCAGTTGAGCAATTATGGATTTTAATTCATTTGCAGTGATACCGGGGCCTTCCATCCATAACCAAATGGTCACCAACACCACATTCGCCATCAGCTTTGCAAGGCATGGAGGGAACCTTTACTTCTTTACTACAGTATACAAAGGAAATGTTACAGTTTGTAGACAGCAGAATACCAAACTGGCCAACTATCTCAATAACTAACTTTGAAAATTAGTCATAATTAAAAACTGGGCAGAGAGAATTGTTATGGGAGCAATAGAATAAACACATTAACCCTAGATTACTATGCCGTTGTAAAATTACAGCATCAAAACATAAATTCTTCAAAAGTTGATAGTTTGTGGAGTTTAAACATTACTCCCCTCTGTGTACCTTGCTAATTACTACTTCCCGTGACCCCTGAGTGTTTAATTTGTTTCTATTGAAGTAGGATTCCCCCCCCATTTTGTGAGATATGTTCCTATAATACAAAACAAATTTGCCAAATTTCAACAAATTCAACATTTTCCTTTTTTTTTTATCCCATTGAGCTGGGAAATTTCCTCAGTTGTCAGTAACATCAAACAACCTTTTGTGACTCAGGAAACTCAGTGAATAATGCTTAGAGGTAGCCGAACATATTGATGAACTTACGCAGACCATCTGAAAAGACAAATAACACGTCCGGTCCAAGTGGTCAATTTCAGGTTATAAATCAACCTGAGAGAGGAAATCCAAGTTCCCTGTGTGTGTCATTGGTAAACACACAGTTGTGTGTCAAAAGTTCAAAGAAAATGCTATTTTTAGTGCTCCTAATGTTACAAATAAGAGGTAGTAATTTATACTATGGAATGTAACATAGTACGCCACAGGTAGGTTTCACAATTAAGGGTTAAAAACAAATGAACAAGGTAATACAATATTTTAAACAAATTTATACAATTTTATCAATAGCAGAAAAATGTAGAAAATTTCCAAATAACCCAATGATGAATAGATTAAATGTATTTGACTAAAAATGAAGTAATAATATACATTTGCTTATAAAGCAAAAGAACCAGCACTTTTTATAGTTAAATTTGTACAGATCAGACTAAAATGTAAGTAGTTAATGTTCCAGCACAAATGAAAGAGAAGAATATGTATTGAGCCAGCTCTGATAGCCTTTAACTTGAACTATCAGATCTAATACCATACTACAGTACAGCTTAGTAGATGAGTGACTGTGAAATTAGGGTTTATTGTCACACACACACAGACAGAAGATAGAGAGAAAGATGAATATGTAAAAAAAAAAAGCTGGTTGAGGGATATATACACAAAAGCTAAGAAATGATTTGGAAATGTAAAAAAATTACTACAGGAATTTTTATTTTCAATAACTTTATTGTTAAGACAGAAACATTAGAAGAAAACCATCATAGGGAACTGGGCAAAATCTAAATGTCAAATATTATTCCTTACAGACTTTGAAAATCTGTAATCAAAGCAAACAAAAAAAACAACCAGACAACCTGGTAGGTAATATTATAACCCTAATGTAAATTCAAAGAATAGTGACACTGTGACCTTCCAGACATGTCATAAGAGGCGACTAAGGAGGTTGATTAATGGCTTGACAAGCTGTCATTGTAAAAAGTATTGTTATGGAAACAGAGCCATAAGTTTTGGAAGCAGTGATCTCTGCAATATGTGCCATTTTGGCACGTAAGGTTTCTGTTTTTTGAGATTGTGGTTCTGCCCTATGTGCCGTCTTCGGCTCGAAAGGACGATAGACAGATAGATGTAAATTCAATAAAATAAGAAATATAATAGATCCATTCATATTACAATTTAATTGGCTATGTAATTATCAACATAGAATTTTATTATTTTAAACAAATGATATGTTTGTATTAAAATCTTTGTTTTAAAAAAAATTATATGAAATTAGGATCTTAAAAACATATTTTTATTCAAGCAAAAGATAAGTATTGTATGTTGCTTTTTAAAAGAAAGCTCCTATATGAAGTAAGCTAGGAAAGAAATTACCTTTTGGTCACACGAGGACACCTTCTTGACATCCTTGTAGGTGAGGTAGTTAGCCAGGACACTAATTAAGTGGTCTGTGGTGCTGGCAATCACCTGTAGCTCAGGATCAGCCTCAACCAGATAGGCCAAGCTCTCTGCTCCCTTCACATTCTCCTCCAATGGTCTGTCTCGTTTGCACATGCGAGCAAGAGTTCCTAACGTCTGGGACAATAATTAAAATGTTGCTTTACATTAACACCGAGGGGACTTAGTTTAAAGAAAACAGAAGAATGCTGGTCTAAAAGGAAAAGATGTCACTTCTGCGTTATGTGTACATAAATAGTGAAAAGCTTAGACAAGTGCATTGTTTGAAATACCTGGGAACAGTATTAATGCCAGATGGGAGATGTCTTACTGAGGTGAAAAGTAGAATTGCATAGACCAAGAATATTTTTAATAAAATAAGAAATATGTTATTGTAACACGTTTTTACAACTACATCAAATACTTGGGCACAATAATAACATCAGGCGGAAGATCTCTTCTACCTTTCAGCTGCCTGTGGAGCATAGGTCTTCAACAAACACTTTCCAAGCCGTTCTGTTTCTTGCCATTCTTTTAAGATCATTCCATGTCTTCCCCATCATCTTCATCTCTGCTTTTATCTATCTTCTCCAAGAATTCCTTGGTCCTCCTCTTTGTCTTTTTCCCTGGGGATTCCGAAAAAAAGGGCCTGTTGTGTAAAATTCTCAGTTGGCTTCCGTAGTGTGTGTCCTATCCAGCGCCATCATCTTCGCTGTATCTCTTTATCCACTGGTATTTGACTGGTACATTACTATAATTCTATGTTAGTGATTTTGGAAATTTTCAGAAGCAGCTACAACAGCTCATGTCTTTTTACAGATTTAATGTTAGTGGAGAACTGAAACAATGTCATCGTTTCATAGATTTTAACTAGGAAAGTTGGAAGGCTCAAGCAGACCTGGAAAAGGGCCATTGAGGTAGGAGCTGCACAATGGATGTAGTCTCAGTTGGAGAAGACAGCACAGAACCTGGTCTGTTGGTGTGCTTGCAGCCCTTTGCTGCATGAGGAGATGCAAGTTGTAAGTCCAGTCATTTCATACATTTTACTGACAATTTTCAAAATATTTTGGCCAAAAAAATATTTTTAAAAACCAAGAAAAATACAAATGAAGGCAGACAGTGGAGTTGGGAAGGTCACATGTTCAAAAGAAGATCCAGATAAAGTGACAAGAACAGCAATACAGAGGACTTCAGTGAGAGGGCAAAAATAGACAGACTAAGGAGAATAACATAACAGAGAACAATGAAAAAAGATATGAACAGAGTGAACCAGATTTAGTGTACCCAGAGAAGGTTGAGAAGCTCACCCTGAACAGGAATGTGTGGTGAGATACAATGCTGGGTCTGTGCAAAGTCTGACACTTAATAGTAAAGATTACTGGACATGGAGAATCTAGGATTTCATCCCTAAGTGCCATCTTTAGCTGAGACAGACAGGCAGGCCGATAGAGAAGAGCAGCAACAGACATTGAGGAACTTTTATGCTACCTTACAAGATGCTAAAGGGCACATGATTATTTCTGTTATTCATCTTTCTAGAATTTATTTAACATCTATTGCTGTTTGTAGTTTTTATCAGATGCAATAACTGACCAAAATGTAGATGCACACCTTACGACTGATGATGGGATCTGATGCTGGAATAGCTCCGCCACGATGTAAAAATGTGAGAACTTTGGCTGCTGCCATCTGCATCTCTGATGGCTTATCACGTCCCATCAACTCCACAACCATATTGATAATATTTGCCTCTGGAAAATAACAACATCTGTTCAAAAAATATCTATTCAGTGACTGTTAGTTGAACAGACATTTGTTAACAAATATCCACTCAGTGAGTATTAGTAGAACAGACATTTGTTAACAAATATCCACTCAGTGACTGTTAGTAGAACAGACATTTGTTAACAAATATCCACTCAGTGACTGTTAGTAGAACAGACATTTGTTAACAAATATCCACTCAGTGACTGTTAGTAGAACAGACATTTGTTAACAAATATCCACTCAGTGACTGTTAGTAGAACAGACATTTGTTAACAAATATCCACTCAGTGACTGTTAGTAGAACAGACATTTGTTAACAAATATCCACTCAGTGACTGTTAGTAGAACAGACATTTGTTAACAAATATCCACTCAGTGACTGTTAGTTGAACAGACATTTGTTAACAAATATCCATTCAGTGAGTGTTAGTTGAACAGACATTTGTTAACAAATATCCACTCAGTGACTGTTAGTTGAACATACATTTGTTAACAAATATCCACTCAGTGACTGTTAGTTGAACAGACATTTGTTAACAAATATCCACTCAGTGACTGTTAGTAGAACAGACATTTTAGACTTTTGAATACCGACATCTTGCTCACCAGGTCAAGAAGCAGTCAGAGATTGTTAACATACTTATGTATGGTTTGTTCAAGAAACAGGCAGATTGTTAACATAGTTATATATGGTTTGTTCAAGAAACAGGCAGAGATTGTTAACATAGTTTTATGTATAGTTTGTTCAAGAAACAGGCAGAGATTGTTAACATAGTTATGTATGGGTTGTTAAAAAAACCCACAGACTGTAACAGAATAAAGTATGGTTTGTTCACAAAGAGCCAGATATTTATCATTTCCCTCTGACTCATGTTTACATAAGATACAATTTGTCCAGCTAAGTCAACCCACCTACTGTTTTAGATAAGTTTGCTCAGGGAGTTCACTTGATTTTTTTTTTCTCACAGAAAGTCTAGTATATTATCGTTGTGTAGTTTCATTTGTTTGTTTATCTATGTACATTTATGTTTAGTCCATTGTTCCAGCTGAAGGCCTACTGAACTGCAACATTTTTTTTCTTGTAATTCATTCATATGTCAACTTATCATGGTTACAACATCTACAGAAGCAACTATAGAGACTTTCAAGCCAGTAGAAGCTAAAGTTCCCTTCTCTGCCATTTTGGGTGTATGGGGAATATGGTGTTAGTGAATATAATTTTTCTACGACCACCAAACATTTTTTGGGTGATGTGGTCGGTATCACACCAAGCCACCTTTGAGTTATTTGCGGGTCATCATCATTGCACTCTGAACATGTCCATAGGTGTTCAGATCCCCTCCTCAGCAAGTCCCGCAGTGTCCAGTGACTGATGACTCCAGTTTTGTGTTGGTAGATAAGTCTTCTTATAAGCCACACTAAGTCTTTCGTTTCTGGCTGTGCCCATCTTAACTCCCATCTCTTTCATCTGAAGGAGTGACATGGACTCAGGCCCGCATTTACTTCCAAGAAAGGTCTCTGGTATTCATTTTTAGAGACTGGCTGAACCCCAAAGCTTTGCCGATTGAAAAAAAATCTACCACTTCTGGGGATCGAACCTTGAGATCAGGAAGCAAGCAGACTAAAAACTCAGCCACCGCAGCTAAACTCAATGCACTAAAAATAAACTATTTGTGACCTGGTTTTTTCAATATGAAGCAAGGAATAAAGAAAATGAAAATAGTTAGATGTTAAGAGCTGTACCTGCTGCCACTGCTGAACACACGTTAGGATTTTTGTAGCACATGTTGGCTAAACATCTCAGCGTTGGCATCTGAACCTTGTAGTGCTCTGATGCCAGCAGTGATGACAGGACACTTAGTGTATTGCTCTCAAGTAGATACATCTGGTGCTCTCTTGTCTGTGTGTAATCAATATCAATTTTATTAACAAAATATATCTGTCAGAAATTATTGCACCACATCCTTTATTTTTGGTTAACGTTTTCATCATCATTGAGTGCCATCTCCACAACAAAGGATGGCTACCCTTGGAGCGCCATTCTGCTCTGTCTCTTGCTTTGATGGCGCAGGTTGTCATGTTAACCATGATATACTACTAAAATATTAACTACAGCACCCTTCAGGAAACTGGTCCTAAAACATGATATACTTTCCAAACATATAATATCTTCTACAGAGTTAACAGCAGATGAGGTTTTAGTATGAACCACAGCCTGCAACAGAATTTATCTCATTCCTTCCTATTATCCTAACAGTATACACATTTATCTTCAAAGTGATGTATTTGTCAAAATCTGTTTTCAAAATTAACCACAGAACAGTTCAATTTGTAGAATAAATATCTGGGCAAAGAATTAAATATATATATTTCTGACAAAAAACATATAATTTAGACCATTCCCTTTATCTTCTTCACTTGCTTTTATAATTCTTCAGTTGTCAAGAGAGATGTTCTAGTTTTTACTCTACTGGTAGGCTAAATCAATGTCATTTTTATACTGCTGCAGGGATCTCTTGATGTCAACAGTAAGATAAAGCAATGTCATTTTTATACTGCTGCAGGGATCTCTTGATGTCAACAGTAAGATAAAGCAATGTCATTTTTATACTGCTGCAGGGATCTCTTGATGTCAACAGTAAGATAAAGCAATGTCATTTTTATACTGCTGCAGGGATCTCTTGATGTCAACAGTAAGATAAAGCAATGTCATTTTTATACTGCTGCAGGGATCTCTTGATGTCAACAATAAGATAAATTAATGTCATTTTTATACTGCTGCAGGGATCTCTTGATGTCAACAGTAAGATAAAGCAATGTAATTTTTATACTGCTGCAGGGATCTCTTGATGTCAACAATAAGATAAATTAATGTCATTTTTATACTGCTGCAGGGATCTCTTGATGTCAACAGTAAGATAAAGCAATGTCATTTTTATACTGCTGCAGGGATCTCTTGATGTCAACAATAAGATAAATTAATGTCATTTTTATACTGCTGCAGGGATCTCTTGATGTCAACAGTAAGATAAAGCAATGTAATTTTTATACTGCTGCAGGGATCTCTTGATGTCAACAATAAGATAAATTAATGTCATTTTTATACTGCTGCAGGGATCTCTTGATGTCAACAGTAAGATAAAGCAATGTCATTTTTATACTGCTGCAGGGATCTCTTGATGTCAACAGTAAGATAAAGCAATGTCATTTTTATACTGCTGCAGGGATACCATGTCATCAGTAAGATAGATCAATGTCATTTTAATACTACAGCAGGGATCCCTTGATGTTATCAGTAATATAAAGCAAAGTCATTTTACACTGCTGCAGGGATCCTTGATGTCATAATTTCATCTCACTCTGGATTTGCCTCTGTTTCCTCCTCTTCTACATGTAAGATAAAGGACCACTAGATATTCTCTAAACGATGCAGGAAAACACAAATGAACTATCATCAATAGCCAGCAAAATTGGGCTTGAGGTCAATCATGAAAAGACTAAAGTCATGAAAAGTTTAATTCCAACAAGTGACAAAATATACATGGAAAACAAACCAGTAGAAGAGATCGATCACTTCATCTATCTTGGAAGTCACATTGATCGAGAAGGGGATACGAGCAAAGAAATTAGAATCAGACTGGCTAAAGCAGCAATGTCTTTCAGAAGCCTTGAAAAGTTGTGGAAATCAAAACTCATTAGCACAAACACAAAACTTAGGCTATTCAAATCAAATGTACTATCAACCCTTACGTATGCGTGTGAAAGCTGGAAAACAACAAGAGATATAGAAACAAAGTTGAACGCATTCGAAAATAAATGTCTAAGGAAAATACTTGGTATAGAATGGAACGAATTCAAAACAAACGAGGAAATTAGAGAAATCGCCAATCAACCACTAATATCTTCAGTAATAAAGAAAAGACGATGGTCATACGTTGGACATGTGATGAGAAGAGATAATAATCGAATAGCAAAGCAAGCCCTCATATGGGAAACAACAGGTAAAAGAAAAAGAGGAAGACCCAGGGAGACACTGAGAAGAACATTGATGAGAGAGGCAAGAGCAGCAGGAATCGGCTCCCTCAATGAGATAGAACTGCTTGCACAGAACAGAGACAGATGGCGAGATTTGATAAAATATCTTTAAAAGAAAACTGCTAGAACAAAAATTCATATAGGAGAAGGTGTATCTTGGTCTACGCCCTATGGGCCGGTTACGGCTCGAAAGGTCAATAGATATTCTCTAGACATTTTATTTGTTCCCTCTACGGGTTTAAAACATGACACTGGATAAGAACATGCTATATAAACAAATATTTAACTTCACCTTTGACTTACCATACATGCTTTCTCAATGATAGTAGTGATACATTCCTGACACACCACAGAACATGGAATCAAACTCAACAGATGAGGAAGATATGTGCCATCAAATCCACTTCCCTGGTGAAAATAGCAATAATTCAACACATTTTATTTTATATATCCCTTTAAAGAATAAAGGCATAAAGCACAGTAATGGGCAAACAAAACTGCAAAAGTATGTAATGTATGAACCAAAAGATCAAAAACAAACAACAGCACAGCTGTTTCAGTGACAATACTGAACATTCAGAAGTCTAACCTCATAAAGAGATTCCACAGTGTCTGTGTTGACAAGGAATATGGAACGCAAACACCTCAGTATAGCTTCAGTGTACCTCAAGTTAAGATTTACCAAAGCTGATCAAATATTAAAAACAAAAGCATGTTATTTTGATAATCAACCATATAAATCTATTTTTATCACACGTATAAACAAAATATTGTATTTCTTTAACATATCATCAAAAAATTATTATATTTCTAGAATTATATAACATCTAACAAGTACTTAATTAGGGAGCCATGATAGTTCAGTGGTTAGCGAACTGGACTACAAAGGGCAAGAGGTCGGGTTTGATCCTGATCGACGTTTCCAGGTTCACCCAGCCTTTAATGGGTACCGGATTTTTTCTGGGAAATTAAAGCGGCATGGGCGTAATACCGACCACATTACCCCAAAAATATATGCCGAGGGTCTATAAAAATTATGGTCACTAATATCATATTCCCTATATGCCACTTGGTGTGACGTGGCTCTTTACTTACTAAGTGCTTATATTTCTCGATCACCCCTGTGGCTACCAGAGTCCTGACTATGGTAAGGAGAGAATAGAATAGATAGAGCCATTGTCACCTGCTATGCCTCATACTGAAGAACATGCTAAGGAGGGAATCTGAGAGTATGAAGTTGTCCGTTGAGCAATGAAGATGATCTGTTGACTAACTATAATCTAAACCTTCCTAAACTTCCAGAAAAATGGGCACAAGATTGCTGTGTCTTTAGAGATTGCAGTTACTAATACCATTTTTAGGTTGTTTTTCAATTTATTTGAGCGAATTAGTATAATTCACCAATCACCATCAAGGGCGTTCTTCTGGAGAATGCATGGGAAAAGACCATGAGGAAGACCCAGAAGAAGATGGATAGATGCAGTGACAGAGACATGTAACAACAAAGGAAAATCACTAATTCAGACAAATCGAGCAGCACAAGAACGACAAATGATATAAACCACGACACCTTTTAGGTATCAGTGAAAGAGAAAAGAAGAAGAAGAGGAATTAGTATAAGGAAGCGACAGTAGGTGCTCTTTCTTTTTTTCAGTGATTATGTTTTAAATTGTCAGCTATGCAGCAGACTATGGCTTGCATGAAGTTCAACCTTGCTAACATCATAACTGACAATGCACAAAGGCTGCACATGCTGCCCTGTTTTTGCAGAGACTAGCAAAGTTGCTTAATTGTTTTGGTTACTTTATTTATTTCTCGTAAATGTGTTTTTTTCCATGGAAACTGAAGCGAGAAAGTGATTGTGCACTCTCCTTTCAAAGGAAGTCATTTGGAATCATTGCATGTACAACCGGTTAGGGAATGTCGACATTGTCAACAGAATTTGCCAACAGCACCAAAATGTTTTTTTTTAGGGGGGATGCTGTGATATGATGTGGACCAGATATGGGTAATTCCTGAGTGCTGTGAAACTGATTCTATGGACAAAATATAATTATATTTCTAGAATACATCATCAAACAAGTTTTTGCATTTTTTTTTAAATATCACTAAAAAATTGCTTATATTTCTAAAAACATCAATGAACATGTATTTATGTTTTTGTGTTACTTCAAGTTAAATAATGATCTGAGCAAAGTTGTGGCTTTAAACACTGGGCACAAACCAAACTGTCATTAATTACTACTTATAATTCAATCAATCTGAAACTACTGTTATAATTACTACTTACATTTCAATTAATCTGAAGCTACTTTAATATTACTACTTACATTTCAACAAAACTGAAACAGTATTCTCATGAACAAGACTTCTGATAATGTCTGGACTCCCCTTAGACAGACTTCCCAGAATGATTGCAGACTCTGTTTTGAGATCAACACTCACAGAATCATCAGTAATCCATCTCAGAAGTCTGAGGGAAAAAATGAAGACAAAATAACGGTCTAGGTATTGCGGTTTATTTAAACATCAGTGTGAGAGAACGAGAGAGAGAGAGAGAATATCACAAGAATTTGGCTAAACACAATATTGTAAATAAGATCAAGACAGCTTGTAGCTGTAGTTGTAACCGGCCTATGCCGCCCGAAACAATTTACTATGGTAACAGCGTATGATGTTTTGGTTGGACCCGCAATAGAGGTAATTGCTTATTGTAACAGGGATGTGCCTGTTGCACCTTGAGATGGTTGACAATTGCGTGGGACAGATCTCCTTGACCCATGTGCCACCACGATGTTGACAACACCTGTACTAAGCCGTGTTCAGAACTACCGAACACTCCACAGGCCTAACTGCATGTCCGGTGTTGTATTAGTGATGTTTTTATAAGACCATTGATGACCGTAATAGTGGTGACTCATTGTTGCAACCCGTCGTTTGTTCGTCGCCCCTAGGCCATGAGTACCGTACTGAAACAATCGATTGAATAAGACCAGGTCTGAATGAACAACAACATAAACTTTATTCGGTTAACAAAATTCTTACATTGGTGATAGGCCTCTTGCTCGTTTCACTCACCCAGTGACTCTCCACCGAGTGTCACCAATAGATCAAATGTGTCGACCTCTCACTTTCACCGAATACATTAATCACTGTTCCCTTTCACATAAAAGACAGAATCAGAAATAAGCCTCTCGCTCGTTTTCATTGCCAGTGACAGCTTCACTGTGCATCACAAATAGATCAATGTGTCGACCTCTCACTTTCACAGACATGCCTTATACAATGTTCAATTTCACATAAGATACTGCGTCAGAGCAAGCATCTCGCTTGTTTTCCTCGCCAGTGACAACTTCACTGTGCATCACAAATAGATTAATGTGTCGACCTCTCACTTTCACAGAAATGCATTATACTATGTCCAATTTCACATAAAAGACACATCAGAAACAAGCCTCTCACTCGTTTTCCTCGCCAGTGACAACTTCACTGTGCATCACAAATAGATTAATGTGTCGACCTCTCACTTTCACAGAAATGCATTATACTATGTCCAATTTCACATAAAAGACACATCAGAAACAAGCCTCTCGCTCGTTTTCCTTGCCAGTGACAACTTCACTGTGCATCACAAATAGATTAATGTGTCGACCTCTCACTTTCACAGAAATGCATTATACTATGTCCAATTTCACATAAAAGACACATCAGAAACAAGTATCTCATTCGTTTTCATTGCCAGTGAAAACTTCATTGTGCATCATAAATAGATTAAATATGTCGACCTCTCACTTTCACAGAAATGCATTATACTATGTCCAATTTCACATAAGATACTGCGTCAGAGCAAGCATCTCACTCGTTTTCCTTGCCAGTGACAACTTCACTGTGCATCACAAATAGATCAATGTATCGACCTCTCACTTTCACAGAAATGCATTATACTATGTCCAATTTCACATGTTGTCAACATCGTGGTGGCACATCCCAAAAAAGGGCAATCTTAGAGATTGTAACAATTGGAGAGGCGTGACACTTTTGTCAGTTGCCTCAAAATTATTCTGTAAAATCATCCTAAATAGAATAAAGGATTCAATAGATACAGTAATGCGTGAAGAACAGGCTGGGTTTAGAAAAGGGAGAAGCTGTCTTGACCACATTTTCACTCTACGACTTATATTGGAGGAACACATTGAAAAGCAAAAACCTTTTGTACTTAACTTCATCGACTTCAAAAAAGCATTTGATAGTATTCATAGAGATTCTTTGTGGAAAATTCTGAAGCAATATGGCTTACCATCAAAAATCATAAATATTATCAAAGACATGTATGATGGTTACACATGTGCAGTTCGAACAGAGGAAGGACTGAGCGAATGTTTCCCAATAGAAACTGGGGTTAAACAAGGATGTATTTTATCGCCCTTGTTATTTGGAATTGTTATGGACTTCATAATGAAGAAATGCTGCACTGGTAATAAAGGCATCGAATGGATACAAGGAGACCATTTGGAGGACCTGGACTTTGCTGATGACATAGTTCTCATCAGCAATCAGATAAAAACGATGCAGGAAAACACAAATGAACTATCATCAATAGCCAGGTCCAGGGCTTGAGGTCAATCATGAAAAGACTAAAGTCATGAAAAGTTTAATTCCAACAAGTGACAAAATATACATGGAAAACAAACCAGTAGAAGAGATCGATCACTTCATCTATCTTGGAAGTCACATTGATCGAGAAGGGATACGAGCAAAGAAATTAGAATCAGACTGGCTAAAGCAGCAATGTCTTTCAGAAGCCTTGAAAAGTTGTGGAAATCAAAACTCATTAGCACAAACACAAAACTTAGGCTATTCAAATCAAATGTACTATCAACCCTTACGTATGCGTGTGAAAGCTGGAAAACAACAAGAGATATAGAAACAAAGTTGAACGCATTCGAAAATAAATGTCTAAGGAAAATACTTGGTATAGAATGGAACGAATTCAAAACAAACGAGGAAATTAGAGAAATCGCCAATCAACCACTAATATCTTCAGTAATAAAGAAAAGACGATGGTCATACGTTGGACATGTGATGAGAAGAGATAATAATCGAATAGCAAAGCAAGCCCTCATATGGGAAACAACAGGTAAAAGAAAAAGAGGAAGACCCAGGGAGACACTGAGAAGAACATTGATGAGAGAGGCAAGAGCAGCAGGAATCGGCTCCCTCAATGAGATAGAACTGCTTGCACAGAACAGAGACAGATGGCGAGATTTGATAAAATATCTTTAAAAGAAAACTGCTAGAACAAAAATTCATATAGGAGAAGGTGTATCTTGGTCTACGCCCTATGGGCCGGTTACGGCTCGAAAGGTCAATAGAATTTCACATGAGCAGCAGGATTCGGCTCCCTCAATGAGATAGAGCAGCTTGCACAGAACAGAGACAAATGGCGAGATTTGATAAAATATCTTTAAAAGAAAACTGCTAGAACAAAAATTCAGATAGGAGTATCTTGGTCTACGCCCTATGGGCCGGCTACGGCTCGAAAGGTCAATAGATAGATAGAATTTCACACAAGATACAACAGTAGAATCCATTCTCTGAAATAACAGTAATTTAACGAACTGTGGAACTTGAGTAGCTAACTGGCTCACACCACTAACAAAACAACTCTGCCGTTCCAAGAGTTTCAGCCAACTGGCTCGCACCACAAACAACTCACAACTAAAAAACAAAAACTATTTTAAAGGCTGTTAGCCAAAAGAGGCTCACGCCTTTCGGAGAGACCCGTCCGGTCCCCCGCTAGATCAACTCTATCTGTCCAAATACTATCATTCCCCACTCACTCTTTCAGCCCCTCGTTACACATGACTCTCTCACAAATCTCAAGAATCACTTCGTTCCTTGAGCTGAGTTCATGCTCACCGTCACATTTTCTTCACACGATTTTACGTCGTTCTTACTAACCTCCCTGCATGATTATTCTACCTATTTCTCTCTCACTCTCCCCTTATTTCTCCACCACTCCTTCCCCTTCTATGTCATTACCCCTTCTTACACACAGCCTCTTGCTCTTTCTCTCCACACATCCATCTTCTTTCTTCCTTTCTATCTCCCTATTACATAGTTAGTCAAGGGCCCCGGTATCACAGCATATGAACTAAAATCCATAATACAAGACAGCTTGACATCAGCAACTTTCCCATTCAGTTAATTTCATTTTCTCTCTCCCTCCCTCTCATGTCAGCATGTGTTGAGTATCTACAATTTTCAGCAAACCTATAACATTAGTATTTTGTTGCATTCCTTTTTTGTAAAGCTGTCACCATACCTTGCAGGAGTGCATGTTACACCCCACTACTGCCTCCTCTACAATTTTCAGCTCAAAAATAAAAAAAGCCAGCTCCATGAATGTGAAGAATAGCCCCTACATTAAAGGAGCTGTAGCTTGATGCTTTATTAAACAGCTCCAAACTCAGCCACATGTTTTAGCACAAAAATGCTCACAAATATTCCAAATTTCTCTTCAACTTCTCTCAATAAAGGCCACAACTCTAAACTAGCAACCAAACAACTAAAACTAATAGACAATCCCCAAACCATCCTAGAAGGTAGTTGCAATGATTTCTAACCCTCAATGTATGTTGGCTGTGTGCTTGATATTTGTTTCTCATGGAAAGGTGCTGTGTCAAGTACGGATTCGATCCTGCTTTGGTCTATTGTTCTTTGTTTTTTTTCTGTTGTTGATTATTTGTGATTTTTTACACCGTGTTGTAAATATACCTTTTCCCCTGAAATAATTCGCTTACTTATATTACAATGCTCATTGGGGTGGGGGGTTGTTGTTGCCCTGAGTGGTCTAAAGGTGATGTTGGCCTTAGTACAGGAAGGACCCGGGTTCAAAGCCCACTAGAAGTGGTGGTGATTTTTCAAAAATAGGGAAAAAATGAAACTGTGGTTTCTTTATGACGTTACCCTCCCCTGACCTCTTCGGTAGTGAAATCCGATGTCTAGCCCTCTCGGATAATGGCAATAAACAGGAGGCCCCGTGTACACGTTAAAGAACCCTTGGCAATTCAAAGTAGAGAAGAGTAGGCCATCAATATGGTCGATGTTCAGGCAAAGAGTTCGTGCACATGGGCCAGGATTCACTTTGGATTTTCTCCAAGATTCTTGAAGACGATACTGGAGCACCTATGGATTCATTTGGTGCAGTGACAATGATCCAAATAACAACAGTCACTTAATGCTAGGAGGCAAAGGCGCGCCTCCCAGAGCTGGAAGTTGTCAGCAGCCCACAGCTGATGGCTTGTGCCAGGATCGGTGAACCAAAACCACCCAGACCCTGCTCCACCTCTCCGTGGTGCCTCCAGTAACAGACTAACCTGTCTAGTCTGGCCAAGCGAGCAGGGACTGAAGAGGGAAGACAACCCGGTACTCAAAAATGTCGTGCTGAAGTCGGATGTGTTGGGCCGAAAGGCGCAAATATAACAGTTATACTGCAAACCACAACACAACGCAGATACGTCTACTTAACGTCCTTTTAAGGATGACGAAGAGGAATTCTACAGTCTACGAATACTCTAGAATACTTTAGTCATCGGGTGAACGTAAGCAAGCACTTAATGCTCACCCTAGCCTGTGACTTACATAACAATAGGGACCTCATTCTGCTATACTCTCCCCACTCAGTTGTACCCCAATTGTAACCTGGAGTAAAATAAAAACCATACACTCCACAGCAGTGTATTGATCCCCCAATCCACTATTAGAAGAATAATAACAATTCATATAACGTAATCTTCACACACATATTTTTATTTAACCCTAGATTATGAGACCGTCTTAAAAATTACCACATCAAAATACAAATTTTTTTAATTTGACAATCTGCCAGTAGCAACCCCCCCCCCCCCCCACAAGTAGAGAGCTTCAGTAGAGAGTGTCAGTAGAGAGCGTCAGTGGAACTTCTCTCCCCCCCCCCCCAAACCATCCTAATTACTGCTCTCGATGACCCTGAGTGTTGGATTTCCTTTGATGGTGATATCAGACACAAATGTGTCACTGTAAAAAGTACTATGGGGAACTGGTTGGTCCCGAGGCACCGCTCCAGTCTTGAAACAGAAAAGTTGTGAGTTCAAATCCTGGCTGCACCAGTTGGAATTTTTATCTGTGATTTCTCTCTGAGGTAACCACCTGTGGTCTCAGCAGCGAGGCCCAACTTGAAGCGTCAATTATACATCGACGGAAAAAACATGAGTACCTCCAAAGGCGGAGTTATCTGCATGTATGGCGAGGAACCCCTGTGCACACGACTGCCTGGGAAAAGCAGATTAACACACACAATTCAGTTCCTAGTTTCTAGGGACTTCGCCAGAGGTGAAAGCTAGTGAACACCAAAAAAAAAGTATGGTGCAAACATACAAAAGAAACTGTTTTTTTTTTATTTTCCTAATTATCAAGAAAATTTATTTGTTTTTTTTCTGACGGAGGAAATCTCATCTGTCACCAAGACATCAAACAAACCTTTATAACGGGATAGCCAGCAAACGATGCTAAGAGGGAGCCAAACATACAACTGGATTGGCGTACTGACGCCCACCGTGTCAATAAACAATGAAAAACCTCCGGCAGTCACAGCACAATAGGTCAAATTTCAGGCCATAAATCTAACCCAAGCCAGGAAATGATTACAGCATCTGATTCCCGTGTCTCTGCTTGGGTAAACACACAGCTGTGTAGCAAAACTTCAAAGAAAATATTATTTTCCTAACTCTAAATGCAACAATTACGAGGTAGTAATTTTCACTACTGTTTTGTGAAAAACTTGATTCACAGATAGGTAATGTAATAGAAGGTTTACAAAAATATAAAATGAGTGAATCAAACCTTGGGACTAAGCCGTGGTGGATGCTCAGCATCTTTTCTCTGTTGCTGCCAATGACATCATTTTTGAGAGCACTGCAGAATTTAGAAATGAGGGAGATGGTGAGACACTGACACCATTATAGAATTTAATAACAAAATATATCATGGCATGACTCACTGGTTATTTGTGAAAAAACATGAGCATTTATATTTAGAAGGAAATATGTTCTGAAGCAATTGCAAGTGATGGAAGAATTATTTTATATGACCTGAGCAAGAAAATAAAATACTTTGAATATGAAATATGACGTTACAACATATTGAAAGTCATCTAACAATGAAATGTAACTAGGAAAAAGAAAGAGGCAGGCAAAGATTCAAGTGGATTGACAATAGCAAGAGATGAATTGGGAAATTAGTCACCATCAAGGGCAGTATAAATAGATTTGTGTGGTAGCCAGTCTCAATAGTTGAGATGACAGGTGATCAAACTGAAGCGGTCAGGTTGATGCATAATCTTGTCAGGACAGCAAATAGTCATTTGAGAGTATTCACAGGGCAGAAGTTCTCAGTGTGGAGCACAGCATATTGTGGGCAGTTTATTCTATCAACTTCCATTATTTAAACATAATGAAATATTTCTTTCTTTATTCTATATCAGTTTCCATTATTTAAACAGAATGAAATATTTCTTACTTTATTCTATCAGTCTCCATTACTTAAACAGAATTAAATATTTCTTTCTTTATTCTATATCAGTTTCCATTATTTAAACAGAATGAAATATTTCTTTCTTTATTCTATTCTATCTATTGTCCTTTCAAGCCGAAGACGGCACATGGGGCAGAACCACAATCTCAAAAACAGAAACCTTGCGTGCCAAAGTGGCACATATTGCAGAGATCACTGCTCTAAAATATATGGCGCTGTTTCCATAACAATACTTTTTACAATGACAGCTTGTCAAGCCATCGATCAACCTCCTTAGTCGCCTCTTACGACATGCCTGGAAGGTCACAGTGTCACTATACTTTACTTCCCTCATAATGAGGCCCCGGTAACACACAGGAACTTTATTCTATTAGTTTCCATTATTTCAACAGAATGAAATATTTCTTTCTTTATTCTATATCAGTTTCCATTATTTCAACAGAATGAAATATTTCTTTCTTTATTCAATATCAGTTTCCATTATTTAAACAGAAACAGAATGAAATATTTCTTTCTTTATTCTATATCAGTTTCCATTATTTAAACAGAATGAAATATTTCTTTCTTTATTCTATATCAGTTTCCATTATTTCAACAGAATGAAATATTTCTTTCTTTATTCTATATCAGTTTCCATTATTTCAACAGAATGAAATATTTCTTTCTTTATTCTATATCAGTTTCCATTATTTAAACAGAAACAGAATGAAATATTTCTTTCTTTATTCTATATCAGTTTCCATTATTTAAACAGAATGAAATATTTCTCTCTTTATGCTATATCAGTTTCCATTATTTAAACAGAATGAAATATTTCTTTCTTTATTCTATATCAGTTTCCATTATTTCAACAGAATGAAATATTTCTTTCTTTATTCTATATCAGTTTCCATTATTTAAACAGAAAACAGAATGAAATATTTCTTCTTTATTAACTTCCATTATTTAAAATATTCCACACAGCGAGCTGCAAAAACTGGCTCTAGTTACCCCTGTGTTGGACCATACAGCCAATTTTTCCAGCTTTTAATTAATTGACGATCCCTCATTTACTTTCCACTAAAACTAATCTTCATTCTAATTTTCATATTTAAACCCTTTTCTGACTTCCTAAGCAAATTATCCGAAGCATGTATTTTAGGCCAATTTTCATCTATTTTCTCGCTGTTATTTCACTTTTTTTTTTAATTTGCAAAAAGCATTCAGTGTTTTAAATCCTTGGTAAGGAAAATATTAAACAGAATCAGAGAGAAGTATTCTTCATGTATCAACCCCCTCATTATTTAAACCATCCGTGTGTTACCAGGGCCTCATTATGAGCAAAGTAAAGAATAGTGACACTGTAACCTTCCAGGAATGTTGTAAGAGGCAACTAAGGAGGCTGATCGATGGCGTGACAAGCTGTCAATGTAAAAAAAAAAAGTATTGTTATGAAAACAGAGCCATAGATTTTAGAAGTAGTGATTTCTGCAATATATGCCATTTTGGCATGCCAGGTTTCTGTTTTTGAGATTGTGGTTCTGTCCTATGTGCCATCTTCGGCTCAAAAGGACAATAGATAAATAGATTATTTAAACATAATATTTTTTAATTCACACACATGAAGAACTTACATTAAAGACTTCACCCACTCAGAAGACATCTCATCATTCAAAAGCACAGCTATGTTCTTGGGAACATGCATTGACCTGGACTCAAAGTCTACCTCCTGAAACAAAAACAAAAAAAAACACATTTTACATAATAAAATTAGGTTATTCAAAATCTTGGTTAAATTCTGTATTTTAAACAGTCTGCGTGACAGGCATGAGTGAGATCCATCAAAATAGTAGAAGTAGCCTCCATCAGTCATAGTTAACTATGGATTTTGCAGCACCCTAAGAAATGTTATTTTTTCTTTTCTTTCATCGTGTGCTCTCTTTTTCTATAAATCTATCTTCTTCTTGCTTGAGTTGGAGCTTTAGAGTCTGTTTCCAAAGATTGTGGTCTGCAACTATCTCTTCCCAGGCTGCAGGGTTTATGTTCAGTCTTGATGTCATGTTTACATAAATCAGAGTTTTGGACAGTCCCTAGTTCTTTTACCATCTGTTAGTTGTCCATAAAGTATATCTTTTGATATGAGGCCATCTTTCATATGGTGTAAGTGGCCAAGCCAGCATAACCAATGTTTGAGCAGTGTGTAGATGTTTGGAAGGCCTGTGAATGTGAGGACCTCCATATTTGTCATTTTATCCTACCAGGTTATATCAAAAATGTGGTGCTGGCATCATACATGGAATGCATTTAGCTTTGCATAAGTTGTCCATGATTCACTGCCACATAAAAGGATACTAATGATGCAGGCGTTGTAAACTGTGATAAAAATATTGTCATTCTAATTGTATCTTGGTATATACAATTTTTGCTTAATAATAGGGGAACGTACTATATAAACTTTAGAGACATGCTATGTGATTATGTCCCATTACATCCCTTGCAAAAAGTTTGATATTATATAATCACTAAGCATCACTGTCTGATAATGAAGTCTTGGCTTGGTGTGTGTGAGAGTGCCTTTTGTTGTTGTTTTTATGAGAAATACTCAAAGCGAGGTCTCCCAATGTCTCTCAGGTACTCTTCACTGAGTAGGGTTGCTTCTGGGTTTAAAGAAAGAGTAAATTTTGGGTCTTTATTTGTGGTATCATCGTCAAGGCTCTCAATAAAGTTGAGTTTTATCAGTGTTGCAGAGCTGTCATCCTGTTGCATGAAGAATATCCCCACAGGGTTTCTACTACTTCAGAAAAGTTATTCTTGTACTAAAAATTTAAAAGGATTTCCAGTCTCATCTTCTTCTTTCTTTTTATCAACAGCAGGTCTATCCTCCAAGGTGCTTTGTGCAATGTCCTGTGTTAGAAGCTCAACAACATTAACATGTGACCACAAGCAGTTGAGGTTTTTACAAACAATCTGAATCAGTGACAATCAATTATGATATGATTTTGAAATACACTATAATGAATATTATAAATAAATTATTGTACATCATGATCAGATGATTGATCATCATGCCCATTTGATTTATTGATTATTCATTACATATTTCAAGATCAAACATGATTATCATTAACAAAATTTAAAAATCACGTATTATTGATTCAATTCATAATTTTATGTAACGTGCAATGGTTAATAATCATAAAGATGGAACGAGCTATCAGAGATCAGATGCACTGCAAATGAGATGGTCTCATGAACCATTGAATGGTCATTGAGTTATGTGCAGGTCATCATCATTGCACTCCGAACATGTCCATAGGTGCTCAGACCCCTCCTCAGCAATTCCCGCAGTGTCCAGCGACTGACAACTCCAGTTCTATGTTGGTTGATAAGTCTTCTTACACGGCCACTAAGTTTCTCATTTCTGGCTGTGCCCTCCTTAACTCCCATTTCCATTATCCAAAGAAGTGACGTGGATCTATGTTTGTTGAAGTCCTGTGCTCTTCCCACTTCTCGGAGGGCATTGATGATGTCCGCTCGATCCATTGGTTGCCCGTCCTCAATGACAGCACAGCTAGCCAACCTGTCCACTCTTTCATTTCCCCGTACTCCCGCATGTCCAGGGACAAAGACAAAGGTGACCTTACATACCACAGTAGCTTATCAAGAATGGGCCATCGTTGATTTATGGACCCACAATTCCAATATGTAACGCGCACATACTTTAGGCCTAGCCTCTCGCACTTCGACATTTTAACGCCACCTCATTTTACCTTGTAATGTTTTTCTTCTTCGATGTTGTCGTTTGGGATGCATCTGAATACTTACCGTCGTCATAGTATCATAGATGATTTTGTTGCTGAACGTCGATGCTGTGGTTGTTCTAGTCTCACGTGCACTTAGTCGCATGGTCCAGAACCCGTTTCCACGTTATAAACTGGCTAATTCCAGTAAATAGCTCTGCAGCACGTGGATACACTGTGAGCCTTTTAAAAATTAAATGAATTATGCGTCCTTTATGACAGACCAGCGAAAACAAACCACCATTTTTTTACGCGTTCAATAGCGCAATCCCATTGAATGGTCATTATAATCCAATGATTCAATAATTTTTTTTCTTCTTTCCTTCCTCATATTTGTCTTAACGTCGAGGGGAGATATAATTTGAGGTCTTTTGCTCTTCTGTTCCCATCTGCTGCTGTTACATTTCCTAGTGTTTCTATTATTCCATTAATCCATTTTTTTTGTGGTCGAACCTTGAGTCTGGTGTTCTCACAACGTTTATTGAAGGCTCGCTGTGTTGTGATCTTTCTGCCTTGTCACATGACCAAACCGAGCTGCAATAGCTCAGTGGTTAGTGAACTGGACTACAAAGGACAAGAGGTAGGGTTCGATCCCAACCGACGGCTTCAGGTTCACCCAGCCTTAAATGGGTACCGGATTTTTTTCTGGGAAAGTAAAGCGGCACAGGCGTAATACCGACCACATTACCCCAAAAATCATGTGCTGAAGGTCTGTAAAATTTATGGTCACTAACACCATATTCCCTATACGCCACTTGGCGTGACGGGGCTCTTTACTTTTTTCTTGGCCAAACCATTTTATCTGTTGTTTTTTTACATATTCTATGGCAGGAAATTCAATAACTGATAGTAACATAGTTCATTATGATCATTATCAATCACACACTAGATGATATTTTTATTATTGAGTAGTAAACTACTCAGAACTGAAGTCCAGTGAAGTCAAACAAAGGGTAATTTCCTAGTTTAAGCACATAAATTATTTCAGAGAAAAGTGCAATCTCCTCTTATTTGGCACAGCTTAAAAACTAGTGGTTTTCAAATACTAAAAATTATAATGCTTTTTAAATTAAGGTTTAGAACTTTATCCTCATGTTGTTTCTTTTCACTAAAATAATGACAGATCTAAGAACCACCAACAAAAGTGCAATGTTACTGAAGGTGACATTACTCTTCTGAAAAATAATTTATGTGCTTAAACTAGGACTACCAAGCAAAGTAGTAATCACTGTGAGTGTGATAATGATCATGATGCCCATCTGGTAATTTACGAGTTTAGAGTCCCAAATTATTTCTACTCGGAGTAATGTCTGCATAAAGTAATGTACTTTATTCGGACACTCACAAATATGTCATTAGAACAAACCTGGGTTAGGTTTTACTATTTAGGATAGTCTACAATACAACTAGCCCTAAAATCGTAAACCTCCTTTAAAAAAATATAATTAAATGCATAAAAACTAAAAAAGTTAACAATTATAATTAATAATTCAAGTATTAGTATAGTATCTTACAAAGTAAAGGATACTAAACTCGTAAATTACCTCCCATCTCTATTCTATTTAGTCTTTATATTATAGAACTACTCAGTAGTAAGTCTAATAATGCATTCACTTCACTGATTCACATTGCAAGTGATTGTGACTCAACAGTAACTGTAACAGTTGAGTACAGTATGAGTAGTCAGTTGTAGTAGTAGCAATGATGCAATCTTAATCTATACTAAGACTACAGGGGGTCAGGTAGTAGGTAGTAGAGTCGAGTATGAACTAAGAAGACTTCTGTTCTGTAATTAAATTTTATACCGGGAGATCAGATCAGATCAGATATGCCTTGCATGCATTGCATTCTCTCTCATTCAATAATATTCATCATTCCATTCATTGCATTCAAATTCATGCTAACTTGAAATTTGAAACTCCACTCAAAGAAGTAGAGTTCAGTTTGCATGCTGCAAGTTGCAAGGCATCTGATTTCCCGGTATAAAATTTAATTACGACACTTTTTATTACGTCATAACCGTATTGATTTTGTATCACAAGACATAATTAACACATAAATTAAATGCTATAACAACCATTTCGTGCGGCATCAACAAACATCCAAGTTGTTGAAAAGGTAAATCTGAAAAACTGCAGACGGCCGGAAGTTGGAACCGGTTGTAGGATTTTACCGTAAGTCGACACTTTCGCATTTTTCAGTAATTAGTAATTAATTACAATTGTATCTCTAATTCTTGGTTATCGAAAACCAAAATTGATCTCATAACATACTTTACACGCTTAATTTTCATCCGCCTCTCTCTTTCTCCTTTAGCCAAACTAAATCATGGTGTGTCGTTGGCTATCATGAAGCGACGTATCATACGCAATGCCTCGTATCTTGATACTACATAGCTGTCTATAACTGTTTTAATCCAGAGCACGTATCTTATTCTTTAATATAATGTTGATATCAGTCCACTTTGCTGTCTCTGTTTCTTTATTCGCATAATTAGGGACTTTTTCAGTCGGAACGTGTACGAGTAAACTCTCAGGACTCTAACGTTCCGAAATACATAATTTATATGTAACTGAAAATTTAGAAAGATAATCAATAACCTAAGAAAAGCTGATGATACTGTATTACTAGCAAAAATGTATTACGCAGGCAATGGGTAGAGTCATTGCAGAAGTCACAAATACGTAGGGTCACCTTTGTCTATGTCCATGGACATACTGGTGTACGGATAAAATGAAAGAGCGGACAGGCTGGCTAGCTGCGCTGTGCTAATATATGGATGTGAACACTGAAAATCCATGCAGATATTAGATAGGAAATTACATGCCTTTAAAAACAAATGTCTACGTAAGATCTCTAACAAACTGGAAAGAATACTTTTCAAACGAACAGATAAGAGAAGAGTCTAAACCATTATATGTGTCGAGCTTCATAACAAGGCGTTGGAAATACATCGGTCATATGCTGAGAGTGAATGAAGAAAGACTTCCTCATCAGGCATTCATGTATGGAAACAACCTGCTAAAAGTAAACAAGGCAGACTATCGCTACCAGAGAATCGCTACGCAGAACAATTACTAGGGAAGGCTCAACCATGGGAGATTCAGCCACATAACGAACAATATATATTCGTGGTGCCTGGCCTTGTCTCCTTTCTCCTGCGCCGTTTTGTCTTCTGAATTTGATATCAGCACAACCTTGAAAGTTGCTGTGCCATTTGTATTTTTGTTCTCTATATGCTACGATCTGCAGCCAGATTTCCTCACTTTCTCTCACTGATAGATAATTCCCTCAAGGAAGCCCTGCAAAACACCCTTATATCTCAGAATTCCATCTTTAAGTTCTCCATACAATATTTGTTTGGAATATAAATGTTTGTCATTCTTCTTACATGACCCAGCCACCTTAGTCTACGACTCCTAAGTGTTGCCATAAATAAATGGAAAAAAAAAAGAAAAACGGTTAAAGCTTTACGCAATTAGTGGACGACAGAAATTAGATCAATGTTTCGGCTCAATAGGCTTTCAGCAGGAACAAACATACAACACACACAGGTATTAAAATTAAAAAAAAAATTCAAATAATATAAAAATAATAATTTCGAGCTAGAATGAGAAATAAAAATAAGAATAAAATCTCCCCCTGTTTACTGCACCATGGCCTTTATTAGCTGTAGGCCCTACTGCAGCTTCGCA
Organism: Megaustenia siamemsis; assembly: GCA_032433765.1. Classification (NCBI taxonomy): domain Eukaryota; kingdom Metazoa; phylum Mollusca; class Gastropoda; order Stylommatophora; family Ariophantidae; genus Megaustenia; species Megaustenia siamemsis. Next base: position 6,542,026 of record JAVIAB010000145.1, on the reverse strand, counting down.
TTTTTATGCATTTCTTTGCTTTGACCCTGTTGCCAAGATGGACGGGAGTTTGGCTCGTTGTTAGATATTAGAGGTGGTTATTTTGCCCCCCCCCCCTCCTTTTGATGTTTATAATCTTACGGAGACAACGCACATGGAAGCTGTTCAACCTTTTCTCCTACCCTGCATAGGTAGTCCACAATAACAAATAAATACACCAACGATTTCACATTTATTCTGTTTAAAGTCATCGCTTCCAAATCTGGCGATTATCTGGCCAACACTACAGGCGTCCTTCCCGCGCTATGGGGGACACTTCCAACAGGTGGTAGGAAGAGTTGATTTGTTTATTTGTGGCGACGGTTCGAGACATTTCTGCATATTTGTATTGTTTGTGGTGAGTGAGTAATTTGTATAGCAGAAAATGAGAGTTACATAAAATAATTAATGTTTATACTGGTAACGGTCGACAGGAAATGATATCGGAGCTGCTTCTGGATTGTTGTGTTCCAACTAATAAATCATGATCATGGATGCTCCAACAAACTAACGCAAATTATCAATGAAATGAAGAGATTTCAAATTTGAAATACTTAGTATTTATACTACCTTACTGTTACCAGATACCAAATGAAACCATAAGAAATATAGTAGGAACAAAACCCTGTCAAGAATATATAGAACAACAACAACTTAAATGGTTTGGCCACCTGGTCAGAATGAACCCTTATCTTGACTTATCAATATCACCATCAAGGGCGTTCTTATCAAGAATGAATGCATGGAAAAGGAAAAGACCAAGAGGAAGACCCAGAAGAAGGTGGATAGATGCAGTGACAGAGACATGTAACAACAAAGGAAAATCACTAATTCAGACAATTCGAGCAGCACGAGAACGACAAATGATATAAACCACGACACCTTTTTATGTATCAGTGAAAGTAAGAGAAAAGAAGACCTTACTCAGCCTTACTGTTATATTTAATATTAGGAATTAGCGAAACTAGATGGTCAGGAAGAGGGGACAAAAAATCCGTTAACAACAAATCAATAATTTATTCAGGTACATTCATTAATAAACATCATGAATAATGATCATAATGACATAATGGATGAGTGGAAGTTCAGTTTGAATAAGGATCGTCTCTGTTGCTGCAAACAAATCACAATCTTTCTTACCGACGAATCTTACATTACTTACAAGTTACAGCCGGTTAACCATGCCATAGATAAATCATCAACAAGCACCATGCCTGCTGGCGTAGGTGATCATGTCTTTTCACAACTTTCGATCACGACAGTTATTTATAATTTCTGTTGTTGACCCTCTACCAAGCCATTCTCTTAAGCTGTCTGGTATTATCGTTTCTCTTTGCTTCCCACTATTTCTTCGTCCCTCAATTGTCCCAGTTGTTACAATAAAAAATATATTCCAGCTGTTCCCTACTCATTACATAACCAATACAATGATGATTGTTTCTCCTAAATATTGGAAATTAGCTCTCTCTTTGCTTTGGCCTCAATTCAGAACGTTTTAATTACTCTTCTTAACTGTCCACGGTATTCTCAATATTCTTTTATAAAACCACATTTCTACAGCCTCCAGTGATTTTCTTGTCTGGTGTCCTATTTCCATGATTCACAACCATATGTTAGGATTATGTAAGGCAATCTTAAAGATTGCAATAACTGGATAGGATTACTCTTTTATCAGTCGTCCTCAGTTTGCTGTAGAATCTTGCTGAACAGAATAAAAGATGCCGTAGATAATATTATGTGTGAACATGCAGGATTCAAAAAGGGGAGAAGCTGTCTTGACCAAATATTCACTCTAAGAATAATACTAGTAGAACATGCAGAAAAACAACAACCATTAATCTGTAATTTCAATGATTTTAAAGAAAGCATTTGTAAGCACACATAGATTGTCCTTGTGCTGAAGTCAGATGTGTTGGGCCAAAAGGCACAAATATAACAGTTATACTGCAAACCACAACACAACGCAGACACGTCCACTAGGTCCTTGTAAGGGCGGATGATGAAGAGGAATATTCTAGTCTACCACGATACTCTAGAATACTTTAGTCATCGGGCGAACGCAACCAACATAGATTGTCCTTGTGGAATATCTTTAAATATTACAGAATACCACCAACAGTTACCAACATTATAAAAGACATATATGACGGCTATACTTGCATAGTTCAAATAGAGGAGGGAATGAGTGATTGATTTCAGATTGGAATAGGAGCCAAACAGGGAGGCATACTATCACCATTGTTAGTTGGAATTACCATTGAGTTGCAAAAGCAGTAGTGTCATTAATCAAACCACAGAAATATTGTTTTGGCAGAAGAATTTTGAGAATACAGTATAGCAAAACAAGTACATTATTTTAAAAAGGACCAAAGCAAATAAAAAAAAAATTGCCAACATCAGAAAGAAACATTCATCATTTGTTGGCATTGTAATGAGAATGAAACAGCTACAATATATTGTGACATCTGGACAAATTGAGGGAAGAAGCGATGGAGGAAACAGACAGAGGTGAGTATAAAAATGTTTGGTAGGATATCAGCAACAGAAATGATAACAACTGTAGAGATTATACAAACTGTGGCAAGACAGGAGACTATGGCAAAAAGCATGGTGGTTGATGAATTTGTGATCAATGGTCCATCTTGTCTTGGTGTTGGGCTGCATTTCTGGATATATTTGTTTGTTTGTTTGTGGTAAGTGATTTATTTATGGACAATCTCTTTTTTTAGGGATTGCAATTCTCTGAACCATATCAGACCACAAACAAGATAGGCTTATCCAAGAAATAAGGAGCAACGTTATGTTTCATATTCTGGAAAAAAAATTGGTTCTGCATTTGAGACCAGTCCACTGCTACATCAGTGGATAGGAAAAGGCTGAAAAACTTGCAAAGACTAGTGGCTAGGAAACCTTTTTCAGCGCAACCCACTCCAGAGCTTCAGGGAAGTAAAGGCAATCATAGAACAAATCATGAAAATAGAATATAAAGAACTGAAAGAAAGTACAAGATAAAATAAACAATCTCAAGATGAGCTGACTGAGGTCTTCAGACTTAGAACAGAGCACTAGCTTTAGAGTACACCTTCACAAAATAAGTCCCAGAGTCAGAGTGTAGAGAAATCCAAGCAGATCTTCTAGCATTTGGATTACTGTGAGGTAAGAATATAGAACTGTATTATCCACAATTTCAAACTTTTTTGTTGCCCTAGTATTCAAGTCAGATTGAAAGAAAATGTGTAAATGAAATTTTTTAATATTCATATAGAATGCTTTGAAATAAAATTTGTTATTTATGCCATGTTCTCTATATAAAAGGCATTTAATAGTCACCTTGTTCACATTTGACGTCTCTCCACAGCTGTACAAAGATAGCCAGGAGAGGTCTGTAGCATCAAACTTCCTGGCAACCATGATGTTTCCAATTAATCTTGATGATATCCCATCATCAATCAGCGAGTTCTTCACCCCAGAACAGTTTGCAGCCATGAGTGATTATGAGAAGAAAAACTTGAGCAACCTGCGGCACAACTATGAAACTTTTTGTCGAGCTGGTAAATCAATTGTTTACAATCAAATGTCTGTTGTGGTAATTCTAATAGAGATGGGGTCCATTCTAACCTTGTTTTTAGTTGTCAGTGAAAGCGAAAGTGTTAAAACTTCTAAACTTTGCCAGGTTTACATGTATCTATCTTTAGCTCACCTGAAGTATTGTCTATATCTACAATGTTGTTTCCATTTGTGTGAATACATGGCATCCTGATTGCTGTGGTGCGCTTCTTGACTAGTTGCCTCTATTTTCTAGCATCTTGACTTGCTTGAGCAGACTGTGGTCTTGCTTAGGTTTAAGAAGACCTGGCCAATCTTTACTTGCTAGAGCAGACTGTTTTCTTGCTCCGGTGTAGGAAGGTCTTCCTAGTCTTTACTTGCTAGAGCAGACTGTGATCTTGCTTCGGTGTAGGAAGGTCTTCCCAATCTTGGTTTTCAGTCCCTGGTGACTGTTTAAGCCCCATCCCTATGACAAGGAGCGTGCCTTGATAAGGCCAGTTTTACATAAATTCTCATGCTTATCTTGAAATCCCCCCCCCCCCCAATCTGGCAACTCCATGAAAGAAAGAAATTTACCTATGGCATTACACTTGAGGGATTAAATGCATGAAGACAAATATTGTGTAAAACATTATCCAGTTTGTGAACAAAAATGTTTTAAGGTTATATTATAGTCAACAACCGAGGAGGTAAAAAAGAATATTGATCTATTTTTGTTAGTTTTTTTTTAATTTGCTCCTAGTAAATACCTTTTTTTTTGTCAATCAAATTGTTTTAATTTATGTACATAAAAATACAAAACACCTTGTTTTTCACTAACTCCAATTTAGTACCACTACCTTTTAGGTTGCAGCTTATAATATAGTAGTTATATTACTTTTGGATGGCAGCTTATAGTAGTTATATTACTTTTTAGGTAGCTTATAGTGGTTTCATTACTTTTTTGGCATCACATTATAGTAGTTCTATTACCTTTTATGTAGCTTATAGTAGTTTCATTACCTTTTTGGTAGGAACTTATAGTAGTTCTGTTATCTTTTAGGTAGCTTATTGTAGTTTCATTACTTTTTTGGTAGCAGCTTATAGTAGTTTTATTATCTTTTAGGTAGCTTTTAGTAGTCTCATGACTTTTGACAGCAGCTTATAGTAATTCTATTACCTTTTATTTAGCTTATAGTAGATTAATTACTTTTTTGGTAGCAGCTTATAGAAGTTGCGAGCCTTGGTGGCTGAGTGGTTATAGTGCTCACTTCCTAATCAAAAGAGTTCAATCCTCAGAAGTGGCAGATTTTTATTTTCGGGCCAATAAGGCCCTGGGGTTCACCCAACCTTAAAAAAGGTACCAGAAATTTTTCTGGGAGGTAAAGGTGGTCTGGTGTGATACTGACCACATCACTGAAAAATATGCTGTGGTCATAGAAAAATATTGTCACTAACACCATATTCCCATACACCTTGCAAGGCATGGAAGTAACCTATTGGCTATTCCTTTTTTTTTTTAACGTATAGTGGTTCCATTACCTATTTTGTAGAAGTTTATAGTAGTAACATTACCTTTCTGGTAGCTTACAATAGTTCCTGTAGAAGAATGTTGAGAATACCATGAACAGCTAAGAAGAGTAATAAAAATGTTCTGAAAGAGGCCAAAGCAAAAAGAGAGCTAATTTCCAATTTCAGGAAGAAACAATCATCATTTTTTGGCCATGTAATGAGAAAGGAGCAGCTGGAATATATTGTGACAACTGGGAAAATTTAGGGCCAAAGAGATAGAGGGAAGCAAAGAGAAAAGATACCAGACAGCTTAAGAGAATGGCTTGGCAGGTCAACAACAGAAATGATAAATAACTGTCAAAATCAAGAGTTGTGGAGAGCCATGAACACCTATGCCAGCAGGCATGGTACTTGATGATGATAATAGTGGTTCCATGACCTTTAGGGTAGCAACTTTTAATAGTTTAGTCTAGTTAACATCTTCATTGCACACCAGGCAAGCCCATAAGTACTCAGATCTCTTCTTAAGAATATCCATCATTGTTTAGTTGCTAACTACACTGGAGTTGAGTTTGTTAACAAATCCTCATTGGATTCCTCCATACCACTCACTTGGCAACTCCCATCTTGACATAATATTCATGAAGTCTATCAAAAGCTGTGAATTCAGGTAATTTTTTGTCGTTTTCTTTTCATCCAGCGTCCCTGAGGACATTTAGTATGTTAGAGTGATCCATCACGTCCCTGAGGGCATTTAGTAAGTCAGAGTGATCCATCGCGTCCCTGAGGGCATTTAGTATGTCAGAGTGATCCATCGCGTCTCTGAGGGCATTTAGTATGTCAGAGTGATCCATCGCGTCCCTGAGGGCATTTAGTATGTCAGAGTGATCCATCACGTCCCTGAGGGCATTTAGTATGTCAGAGTGATCCATCACGTCCCTGAGGGCATTTAGTATGTCAGAGTGATCCATCACGTCCCTGAGGGCATTTAGTATGTCAGAGTGATCCATCGCGTCCCTGAGGGCATTTAGTATGTCAGAGTGATCCATCGCGTCCCTGAGGGCATTTAGTATGTCAGAGTGATCCATCGCGTCCCTGAGGGCATTTAGTAAGTCAGAGTGATCCATCGCGTCCCTGAGGACATTTAGTATGTCAGGGTGATCCATCGCCCTTCTGTACTCAATATGAGCCAAACTGGCAAGTCTGTCAGCACTTTCATTAACTCTTACAATAACGTCTTACTAGTTCTATTTCTTTTTAGGTAGCGACTTATAGTAGGTCTATTACTTTTGGATAGCAGTTTATAGTAGGTCTGTTATTTTTGGATAGCAGTTTATAGTAGGTCTGTTATTTTTGGATAGCAGTTTATACTAGGTCTGTTATTTTTGGATAGCAGTTTATAGTAGGTCTGTTATTTTTGGGTAACAGTTTATAGTCGGTCTGTTACTTTTGGTTAGCAGCTTATAGTTGATCTATTACTTTTGGGTTGTGGGTTATAGTAGGCTTATTGCTTTAGGGTAGTGGCTTATAGTCAGTCTATTACTTCTAGGTAGTCACTTATAGTTGCTCTATTACTTTTGGGTAGCAGCTTATAGTTGCTCTATTACTTTTGGTTAGCAGCTTATAATTGATCTATTACTTTTGGGTTGTGGGTTATAGTAGGCCTATTGCTTTAGGGTAGTGGCTTATAGTCAGTCTATTACTTTTAGGTAGCCACTTATAGTTGCTCTATTACTTTTGGGTAGCAGCTTATAGTTGCTCTATTACTTTTGGTTAGCAGCTTATAGTCAGTCTATTACTTTTGGATAGCTGCTTATGGTTGGTCTATTACTTATTGGTAGCAGCTTATAGTTGCTTTATTACTTTTGGGTAGCAGTTTATAGTCGGTCTATTGAGATAGTGTCTTATAGTTGGTCTATTACTTTTGAATAGCAGCTTATAGTCAGTTTATTACTTTTTTGGGTAGTAGCTTATAGTAGGTCTGTTATTTTTGGATAGCAGTTTATAGTAGGTCTGTTATTTTTGGTAGCAGTTTATAGTCGGTCTATTACTTTTGGGTAGCAGCTGATAGTAGTTCTATTATCTTTTGGGTAGCAGTTTTTAGTAGCCCTGTTATCTTTAACAAACAAATTGTCAAGATTCCTATTGCTCATTCATAGTTTTCACTGCTTTCCTGTTTACCTTTCATTTACCAAAATGTTTGCCATATTTATTTTCCAAAATAGTAAACAAAATCAGCCTGAGAATAAAAATGTAAGAGAAATGTAAGAATAGTTTGTTCTCTTCACTTCTCCTCTAGAGTACAACAACAAATGTTAGTTCACATCAATATTGTAATAAATTCTCTTTAGAAAGTGCAGTAAACCTCAATGTGCAATTGTAGACAATTTTCTGATGACATTCTCTTTGTATTTGTTTATATCAAATATTTCTGTCTTCAACAGGTTTCCCAGTTCAGCCACCAGAGTTTATGTTGAGTGACAAAGAGAAGGATCAACTATTCAATCAATCTCCCCATGACTCATCTGAAGGATCTGATTGTGAATGGACCCCAGATTTAGAGAAAGTCAAGATACTCAAAGGTAAACCTTCTTGAATTGCTCATGTTTCATTTCTTCATTTACAAAAAAGACACACTATTCCCATAAGGAATCAGTAATATGGACCACAGAGAAGATGTAAAAGAGTAAAGGAAAATATAGTCAGAGGTTTTTAAATAAAGAAATTAAAAGAGTGTTTTACCTAGTACTGTGAGTTTTAAGGATCTAGATGATCTAAAGGTAAGACGTCATTACATGGACAAGAAGGTCCTAGCTTCACATTCTGCCTATCCAGTGGATACCATCACACTGTAATATCCACGGAAATGAACACGCAGACAAATTAGCTAAGGAGTGAGGGAAGTTACCACATGAGAACCATCTGGTCAGCTACAATGAAGCCAAATCCATCATCAAAGGCAAGTACCATGAAAAATGGAAACAAGAACACCCAAAGTATAATGAGAGGGATGGTTACCTCCAACTATCAAGGAGGTATCAAGTCATCATGATACCTTCGCACTACGCACTGGCCTACGCACTGGCCACAACAGAATGAGAGACCACATGCTCAACAAACTCAAAATAGGAACTACTAGCCAAAGCCACTGTACCCTGGATAACATAACAACAAAACATGTTCTACAGGATTGCTCCCCAGTACACAGACCTGAGATTGGACAATGTGGCCCACACCTACCTCCCTGGAAGAGAAACTATACGGGGCAACCGAAGCACTTAAATTGACAGCTGCCTTCATAAGAGAGTCCGGAGTCCTAGTCTGAATGAGTCATGGTTGCAGAACAAGAAGAAGAAAATCCTGCCTCATGTGGGTATAATTTTTTTGGTAAAGTCTGGTTTCTTTGCGGCTTTATCGCCCCCACTCTCTTGCTAGTGAGTGAGATTTAATTTCCAGCCATCTGGGATAACAGATCGTGTAAGACACTGCTACAATAGCCAATTTTTTTAGTTGGCTGCGTGGCAGTGTGCCAAGCGTTCGGCTTCTCGTGGCAAGGCGCGGTGCCACTGAGTACGGGTTCGATCCCACTTCGGACCATATATTGTTCTTCGTTTTTTTCGATTGTATTTATAGACATTACAAAAATAAGATTTTAGAAACACTTGTAAAAAGGTAGAGAAATATATTTTTCACAAGTGTTTATTTTTCTGCAAATCTTAAAAGGAAGAAAAGTAATAGAAAACACTAAATAGACCTTATCTGTGACTGACATGCAAGTAACAAACAAATGTTTGTGGCCTAATGGACCAGCATTAATATTGATTTAAGTAAACAAAAAATATCTACATTTGTACTTCAGACAAAGATTGCCAGGCTCTAATCATCTTAGTTTTGTTCTTCTTCAATTTTGAGAATTTTGTACAGAATGTAATTCGTGTACACTTTCATGGTTGTGTGTACGTGTAACTGTATCAGTGACACTATGTGTACAGACATGTGCTTGGATGTACATTAGTGTCATGGTTTTTTTCTCTTTTTTTTTTTTAAAAACTATCTATCCACCAAAGAATAAGATGAGGAGAGATAATAACCGACTAGCAAAGCAAGCTCTCATGTGGGAAACAACAGGTAAAAGGAAAAGAGGCTGACCCAGAGAGACACATTGAAAAAAACAATGATCAGAGAGGCAAGAGCAGCAGGAATTGGCTCCCTCAATGAGATAGAGTTGCTTGCACAGAACAGAGACAAATGGCGAGATTTGATAAAAGATCTTTACAAGGATTAAAAACTGCTGGAATAAAAATTTAGATAAGAGAAAGAGTATCTGGGTCTATGCCCTATGGGCCGGCTACAGCTCGAAAGGTCAATAGATGGACAGATAAATAAGGCCAAAGAATATTTATTTAACCTTTTTTTAATTTTTTTTTACTAAATCCATGTGTCCAATGATAGCAGGGAAACCCTGCGAGCAAGAGCCACATTCACAGCGCTCATCTGGGAGGAGGATTCCCTAGAAATACACCACTGCTGCCTAGCAGTTGCCATCAGGAAAATGAAAGGCTATGGGAGAAAACCAGACAGGGAAACAACAGACAAGGCTCCACTCAGGCTGGCATTGACTATAAGAAGATAAATTCTTGTGTTGAAGGAAAAATTAAAATATCTATCTATCTATTGACCTTTCGAGCCGTAACCGACCCATAGGACGTAGACCAAGATACACCTTCTCCTATATGAATTTTTGTTCTAGCAGTTTTCTTTTAAGATATTTTATCAAATCTCGCCATCTGTCTCTGTTCTGTGCAAGCAGTTCTATCTCATTGAGGGAGCCGATTCCTGCTGCTCTTGCCTCTCTCATCAATGTTCTTCTCAGTGTCTCCCTGGGTCTTCCTCTTTTTCTTTTACCTGTTGTTTCCCATATGAGGGCTTGCTTTGCTATTCGATTATTATCTCTTCTCATCACATGTCCAACGTATGACCATCGTCTTTTCTTTATTACTGAAGATATTAGTGGTTGATTGGCGATTTCTCTAATTTCCTCGTTTGTTTTGAATTCGTTCCATTCTATACCAAGTATTTTCCTTAGACATTTATTTTCGAATGCGTTCAACTTTGTTTCTATATCTCTTGTTGTTTTCCAGCTTTCACACGCATACGTAAGGGTTGATAGTACATTTGATTTGAATAGCCTAAGTTTTGTGTTTGTGCTAATGAGTTTTGATTTCCACAACTTTTCAAGGCTTCTGAAAGACATTGCTGCTTTAGCCAGTCTGATTCTAATTTCTTTGCTCGTATCCCCTTCTCGATCAATGTGACTTCCAAGATAGATAAAGTGATCGATCTCTTCTACTGGTTTGTTTTCCATGTATATTTTGTCACTTGTTGGAATTAAACTTTTCATGACTTTAGTCTTTTCATGATTGACCTCAAGCCCAATTTTGCTGGCTATTGATGATAGTTCATTTGTGTTTTCCTGCATCGTTTTTATCTGACTGCTGATGAGAACTATGTCATCAGCAAAGTCGAGGTCCTCCAAATGGTCTCCTTGTATCCATTCGATGCCTTTATTACCAGTGCAGCATTTCTTCATTATGAAGTCCATAACAATTCCAAATAACAAGGGCGATAAAATACATCCTTGTTTAACCCCAGTTTCTATTGGGAAACATTCGCTCAGTCCTTCCTCTGTTCGAACTGCACATGTGTAACCATCATACATGTCTTTGATAATATTTATGATTTTTGATGGTAAACCATATTGCTTCAGAATTTTCCACAAAGAATCTCTATGAATACTATCAAATGCTTTTTTGAAGTCGATGAAGTTAAGTACAAAAGGTTTTTGCTTTTCAATGTACAATGTAAATATATATATATTTAAAAAAAAAAAAAAGTATATATACTTAATACCATTTTTTTCTTTTTTTTTTAAAAATATATTTTTTAAATTTCTCCTCACAATTAGCTTCACTGCAGTTTCACATTTTGATGCATTTATGTTCACATTTTGATGCATTTATGTTCACATTTTGATGCATTTATGTTCACATTTTGATGCATTTATGTTCACATTTTGATGCATTTATGTTCACATTTTGATGCATTTATGTTCACATTTTGATGCATTTATGTTCACATTTTGATGCATTTATGTTCACATTTTGATGCATTTATGTTCACATTTTGATGCATTTATGTTCACATTTTGATGCATTTATGTTCACATTTTGATGCATTTATGTTCACATTTTGATGCATTTATGTTCACATTTTGATGCATTTATGTTCACATTTTGATGCATTTATGTTCACATTTTGATGCATTTATGTTCACATTTTGATGCATTTATGTTCACATTTTGATGCATTTATGTGCATTTCTTTGCCTTGATCCTATGTTAAACCAAGACCCGGCCTGCCAGAGGTGAAGTGTGTCAGAAATGGTGCAAGTTTAGTGGAAAAATCTGGACAGATGTACATATGTGTACTGACTATGTGACTAGCTCATCTTGAGATATGTTGTTCTTACCCCTTTTCCAAGACAAAGAGCCAAATTTGCATGATCAAAAGACTTGAATGCAGAAACAGAGGAAATTTACTAAATAGTTTTGGTAGAAGAACCTTCTGTGTATTTTTGTTGACTCATGTTTGTTTAATTCCTTAGTTTTCAATTTGTTTCCCAGTAAATCCGAGAAAAGTAGCCAAACGACCAAAGAAAATGTGTCCACAAGTGAGCAAGAAGAAACGGGTAATATATTTTGTGACAGACATAATCTACCATGAAAGTTATGAACAGAACTTTGCTTCAGTGATCTTTAACTGTAAAGTAATAATGTTACTCTACAAATGAGTGCAAACTATATTTAAGTATTCTCAATAAGAGCTGATGTGTGCATTTATGTTTTCCATGTTATTTTTAGTCTAGGTGTGTTAATGTCTATTAATTCAGTGTACAGATCTAAAATACGTAAGGTCACCTTTGTCTATGTCCCTGGACATGTGGGAGTACGGGGAAATGAAAGAGCAGACAGGTTGGCTAGCTGCGCTGTCGTTGAGGACGGGCAACCAATGGATCGGGCGGACATCATCAATGCCCTCTGAGATATGGGAAGAGCACATGACTTCGACAAACACAGATCCACGTCACTTCTTCGGAAGATGGAAATGGGAGTTAAGATGGGCACAGCCAGAAATGAGAAACTTAGTGGTCGTGTAAGAAAACTTATCAACCAACATAGAACTGGAGTCGTTAGTCGCTGGACACTGAGGGAATTGCTGAGGAGGGGGTATGAGCACCTATGGACATGTTCGGAGTGCAATGATGATGACCTGCAAATAACTCAATAACTGTTAATTTCTGTAGGGAGACAAAGTCGCCTTCCAGCACCAGAGCTGTAAGTTGTCAGCGACTCACAGCTGATGGCTTGTGACAGAATCGGTGAACCAGAACCATCCAGACCCTACTCCATCTCTCCGTCGTGCCTCTAGTAACAGACTAACCTGTCTAGTCTGGCCAAGCGAGTAGGGATCAAAGAGGGAAGACAACCCTCAAAAATAACATGCTGAGGTCAGAAGTGTTGGGCTGAAAGGCGCAAATATCACAGTTTTACTGCAAACCACAACACAAGGCAAACACTCCCGCTTAACCTTCTCTCAAGGGCGGATGATGAGAAAGTGTATCCCTTCAGTCATCGGGTGAGCAGCAAGCAATTTCTGTAGATTTTTAACCCATAGTTGGCAGTTCACTTTTGATAGCTCTGATCAAGTTTTCACATTTTTGAAAAGGATTCTGTTTTCTTTCTTATTCAGTACTAAACTCCATAAATCTTTCACTTGTTTCCATTTCTAGTTTCCAATAGAGATCTTTCCTTTTGTTTCTCTTTGACCAACGGTGTTTGCTTTTTCTGTGTTAATCTTCAGTCTCTTTGCGTGCTTCATTTACTTTAATTCAGTGAAATATTGTTTACAACGAAATGCTGAAATATTTGCATTGTAGTTTAGTTTCAAAAGTATAGAAAAAAACAGCAGGCATAAACTTGTCACATGACTACATGACCACATGTATTGTTTTGAAGAGGATTGCTTTTTTTTTTTTTCTCAGACCATCCCATCATTTTAAGAAAAATGTAGGCCATCCAGTTTTAACTTTTGTAAAATGTCAATTTTTGTCCCATTTTAAGAAAAACTATAAATACTTTACTTTAACTTTGGTCAATTATATATCATATATTGCTTGTCTCTGCTGCTGTTAGGTTTCCTTGTGTTTCTAATATTCAATCTTTTACTCTTCTTTTGGCCTCTCCTGCTGTTATGTTTCCCAGTGTCTCTAATATTCCATCAATCCATCTTTTGTTCTTCTGTTGGCCTCTCCTGCTGTTGTGTTTTCTTTGTTTCTAATATTCCATCAATCCATCTTATATTCTTCTGTTGGCCTCTCCTGCTATGTTTTCTTGTGTTTCTAATATTCCATCTTTTGTTCTTCTGTTGGCCTCTCCTGCTGTTATGTTTCCTTGTGTTTCTAATATTCCATCAGTCCATCTTTTGCTCTTTTGTTGGTCTCTCCTACTGTTGTTTCCTCGTGTTTCTAATATTCCATCAGTCCATCTTTTGCTCTTTTGTTGGCCTCTCCTGCTGTTATGTTTCCTTGTATTTCTAATATTCCATCAGTCCATCTTTTGCTCTTTTGTTGGCCTCTCCTGCTGTTATGTTTCCTTGTGTTTCTAATATTCCATCAGTCCATCTTTTGCTCTTTTGTTGGTCTCTCCTACTGTTGTTTCCTTGTGTTTCTAATATTCCATCAATCCATATTTTGTTGGTCTCTCCTGCTGTTATGTTTCCTTGTGTTTCTAATATTCCATCAGTCCATCTTTTGTTGGTCTCTCCTACTGTTGTTTCCTTGTGTTTCTAATATTCCATCAATCCATCTTTTTTCTGGTTTGTCATTGAGTAATTATGGTAAACTCAAAATGTTATGTAATTAAACTTTAAACAAAAAATTATCTTACTTTTTCCTAAATAAAGAATATTTCATAATCCCTTCCATCCAAATTTTTGCCGTCCCAATATCCCATTATGCTCTCATCACTATTGTCCAACAAGGAAATAACTCTAGAGGTAAAACGAGCACTTTACAATACAATATTCATCCCAACGTTGTGCTACCAATGCCAGTCCTGGACTGTAGATACAAGAACAAAAAGAAAAATAACCTCTACTGAGATGAAATGTGTTAGACGAATGACAGGAAACAGCCTGAGAGATCAGATCAGAAATGAAGAACTGAGAAAAAAACTAGGAATACCCCTTCCCCCACCATAGAATATGTAAAGAAACCACAGATAAAATTATTTGGCCACGTGACAAGGCAAAAAGATCAAAACACAACACAATAAGCCTTCAATAACCGTTGCGAGAACACCAGACTCAAGGGCCGACCACGAAAAAGATGGATTGACGGAATATTAGAAACACTAGGAAACATAACAGCAGCAGAGGTGAACAGACAAGTAAAAGACCGTAAATTATATCTCCCCTTGACGCTGAAAGGCAAATGAGGAAGGAAATCAAAAGAAGAATGTTCCATTTTTGTCTCAGAAAATAATATGGTCCATGTACTTCTGAGTCATACTTACATTAATAATTATTATTAATCAGTAACAGGGAGCTGCGATAGCTCAGTGGTTAGTGAACTGGACTACAAAGGACAAGAGGTAGGGTTCAATTCCAACCGATGGCTTCCGGGTGCCTTAAATGGGTACCAAATTTTTTTCTGGGAAAATAAAGCGACACAGGTGTAATACCGACCATAGTACCCCAAAAATCATGTGCTGAAGGTCTGTAAAATTTATGGACACTAAAACCATATTTCCTATACGCCACTTGGCGTGACAAGGCTCTTTACTTATTAATCAGTAATATAATAATAATATAATATAAAATGAAGATGATGATCATTGAGCAATATTTTCTTTAAATATAAACAAAATGTATACATTAATAGTGTTTACTTTACTTTCTAATGTCACTGTTGCCGTTTGACAGGGAAAATGAAGTTTTTTGGGTCAACGCTTTGTAGTGTATCTCCTGCCTTGTGCTAATTTTTATGTCTGCTATTTCATTATTCTGTTATCTTGTATGTCTACCTCTTACCCTCTTCTTGTTGTTTCTGAGTGTTAAGGCTCTAGAGGGAAGCTGTCTGGTGGGGATCATGCTACATGTTTAAACTAATTAATCTCCTTTTTTCCTAATACACTCCAGCGCTGGCGTTACTCCAACTCTTTTCCTTATATCCTCATCTCTGATTGTGTCTTATCTTGTCACATTGGTGTCCTTATTTCATCTTATCTCTGATTGTGTCCCATCTTGTCACTTTAGTATCCTTCTTTCATCTTATCTCTGTTCGTGTCTCATCTTGTCACATTGCTGTCCTTATTTCATCTTATCTCTGATTGTGTCCCATCTTGTCACATTGCTGTCCTTATTTGATTTTATCTCTGATTGTGTCTGATCATGTCACATTGCTGTCCTTATTTCATCTTATCTCTGATTGTGTCTTATCTTGTCACATTGCTGTCCTTATTTCATCGTATCTCTGATTGTCTTATCTTGTCACATTGCTGTCCTTATTTCATCTTATCTCTGATTGTCTTATCTTGTCACATTGGTGTCCTTATTTCATCTTATCTCTGATTGTGTCCCATCTTGTCACATTGGTGTCCTTATTTCATCTTATCTCTGATTGTGTCCCATCTTGTCACTTTAGTGTCCTTCTTTCCACTTATCTCTGATTGTGTCTCATCTTGTCACTTTAGTATCCTTCTTTTATCTTATCTCTGATTGTGTCTTATCTTGTCACTTTAGTATCCTTCTTTGTATCTCATCTCTGTGATGATGATCTTTCTTTGGCTGTTAGTGTCCAAGTATAATAGTGTATTGGTAGAAATATTGTGTCATATAGTGCTCTCTCTTTGTATTAAATGACACACTGTGTTATCACTTAACATTTATTTCTTTCATTAAAAATGGCTCACAGAGAAAGAAGGCAGAAGGAAACAACAGCGAGGAAGAGGAAGTTCATGTTTATCCTTTCAGGAAAAGAAGAATGACCAGCTTTATGTGTGCTGCTTTCCTTGATGATGATGAATATCTTGGTAAGTGTGTGCACTTTCTGTTGTTGATTTACACATGACCAATGTGAGTATTTTTGCCACTTCTAATCTGGTACTAACTTTTGACAAAAGTCTTCATTCGTTATGCTTTTTTTAGCTTTTAAATCTATTTGTATTGTTCTTTTGGCTTATGTTTACCTCTCTACACAAAGAACATTAGAGGCAGCTGATATGTGGTTTATCAGAAGAATGTTACAAACTCCATGGATAGCACAAATGACAAATGAAGAATGTTTAAAATGAGCTGGAGAAACCAGAAATATCATCAAAATCATATGGAAAAGACAGCCAACATTTATTGGATATGTTGTGCAAAAAGAAGGCAATGAGAATACCATGACAACAGGCAGAATGAATAGATAGAAGAGCAGAGGAAAACCAAGAAAAAAGCATTGAACAGCTTATCCAAATGGCATAATAGAAGATCACCGACTGAAATTATGACATACATGAAGGACCGAATGATGTGGAGAGAGATGATCGCCTATGCCAACCAGCATGGCACCTGGTGATGATGATGATAATAATTACCTCTCTTTAGTTCTATGAGATTAACCTATCTCTTATAATTGGATTGCCAGCATAAAATGAAGTGAGAACATCAATGAAACTTTCTAATAGCATTGATGACAATGGCTGAAGCTCAGTGGCACTATATATGGCCCTTTTCATCTTGTCAGATGGTTTAGTGGAGGCTATTCTGTTTTTTTTTTTTAGGTTTTGTTTTGTCGAACAGTTTCTCTCATGGCTGAAGCTCAGTGGCACTATATATGGCCCTTTTCATCTTGTCAGATGGTTTAGTGGAGGCTATTCTGTTTTTTTTTTTAGGTTTTGTTTTGTCGAACAGCTTCTCTCATGGCTGATTCTACCAATGTTTGACAAACACATGGCGGCCACAAAATGAACAAGTCTGGTCCACTGATTCACAGGGTTTTCCATCCTTTTTCATGAGTCCTTTCTCTTCCATATTTTGCCATAGCACCACCTCAAATGATGTTATACCATTTTTTATACAGGCTCTCCATGATGTTCAATCTCTTGGCAGATATTCCCTGTCATTTTCACATATGGAAACGTCATTCATAGATGATTTACAAATATCTCTATATCGTAGTTTAGGTCTGCCGATTTGTCTTTTGTCTTTTTCTGTGTATTAGTTCACCATACAGTATTTGTTTAGGAATGCAGTTTTCTTCCATTCGCTGGACATGCCCCAGCCATCTTAACCTTTGGCTTCTGAGCATGGACATGATTGTTAGGGTCTTAGCAGGACTGTTAAGTCGGTTAGTTTGTCCTGCCATTTGATGTGCAATATTCTGCAAAGACATCGCATGTAGAAGACATTTAGTCTTTTTCCATGATTTGAGTATGTTGTCCAGGTTTCAGATCCATATAACAGTGTGCTAAGCACACAAGTTTGATATATTAAGAGTTTTGTCTTTAGTGTTAATTTAGTGTTGTTCCAGGCTCTTTCTGTGAGTTTGCTGAAAGTTGTAGCTGCCTTACCAATTCGACTGTTTATTTCATCATCAAGAGAAATGGTTGATGTAATTGTGGATCAAGATGCGTGAATTTCTGAACTAACTCAAGTGGACAAACTTTCAAAGTGATTAACACAGGCTTGATGTCTCCTTGACTTAGAAGTACTGTTTTCTGAACTAACTCAAGTGGACAAACTTTCAAAGTGATTAACACAGGCTTGATGTCTCCTTGGCTTAGAAGTACTGTTTTCTGAACTAACTCAAGTGGACAAACTTTCAAAGTGATTAACACAGGCCTGATGTCTCCATGACTTAGAAGTACTGTTTTCTGAACTAACTCAAGTGGACAAACTTTCAAAGTGATTAACACAGGCTTGATGTCTCCTTGACTTAGAAGTACTGTTTTCTGAACACTAATTAGACAGTGAAAAATAAAAGATGTGTGCTTTGTCAAGGCTATTTGATCAGCGATTGCAGAGTGGCTTCACTATGAGCGACTAGAGCTGCATTGTCAGGAAATAAAAGTTCTTTGAACGCATTCGAAAATAAATGTCTAAGGAAAATACTTGGTATAGCATGGAACGAATTCAAAACAAATGAAGAAATATGAGAAATCTCCAATCAACCACTAATATCTTCAGTATTCATGAAAAGACGATGGTCATATGTTGGACATGTGATGAGGAGAGATAACAACCAAATAACAAAAACAAAGCAAGCCCTCATGTGCGAAACAACAGGTAAGAGGAAAAAAAACCGACTCAGAGAGACACTGAGAAGAACATTAATCAGAGAGGCAATAGCAGTAGGAGTCGGCTCCCTCAATGATATAGAGTTGCTTGCACAGAACAGAGACAAATGGCGAGATTTGATAAAATATCTTTAGAAGGATTGAGAACTGCTAGAATAACAATTTAGATAAGAGAAAGAGTATCTGGGTCTATGCCCTATGGGCCAGCTACGGCTCGAAAGGTCAATAGATAGATATAAAAATTCTTTAAGTAGGGCAACATTTGTTTTTGCTCTCAGTCATGCTAAGCTGAACAGCGAGCCTCCTGTTCTTGTGTGAAAATAAATGTCTCCTGAACTGTTTTTGAAGGCATAATTTAGAGGACACCTCTCTATTTCACTCTACTGTTGACTTTAAAAGGACACCTCTCTATTTCAATCTACTGTTGACTTTAAAACTCAGATGAACTCCCACCAAAGTGGATTTTAGTATTCATGTTTTCATGAAAGGACATTGACACTTTTTGATTTGCAACTGCCAATGGTTCTGTAATATTTAATAGAATACATACACACAGGACCTCCTGTCTCCTGTTTCTTGCCATTATTTGAGACGGATAGCCATTGGGTTAAACAAACCCAGAGAATGAGGCAGGGTTAAGCAACAAAGAAATCATGGATTCAAATTGAAAAATTTCCATTGCCTGTGGTAGGGTTTGAATATAGAATAATTTGTGTTTAGAGGCCAACATTTTACCTCTAGACCACTGAGGGCTCACACTGCATAAGTACAATTGAGATTTTTTGGAATCCTCAAGGGAAGGATACATGGAGGTAGACAGAAATATTTTTGGAGAAGACATGGGAAAGCAGAGATGAAGAAGGTGGGGAAGACATGGAATGATCTCAAAAGAGTGGCAAGAAACAGAACGGCTTGAAAAGTGTTTGTTGAAGACAAATCTCCACAGGGAGCTGAAAGTGTTTGTTGAAGACAAATCTCCACAGGGAGCTGAAAGTGTTTGTTGAAGACAAATCTCCACAGGGAGCTGAAAGTGTTTGTTGAAGACAAATCTCCACAGGGAGCTGAAAGTGTTTGTTGAAGACACTTAATCTCCACAGGGAGCTGAAAGTGTTTGTTGAAGACACCTAATCTCCACAGGGAGCTGAAAGTGTTTGTTGAAGACACCTAATCTCCACAGGGAGCTGAAAGTGTTTGTTGAAGACACCTAATCTCCACAGGGAGCTGAAAGTGTTTGTTGAAGACACCTAATCTCCACAGGGAGCTGAAAGTGTTTGTTGAAGACAAATCTCCACAGGGAGCTGAAAGTGTTTGTTGAAGACACCTAATCTCCACAGGGAGCTGAAAGTGTTTGTTGAAGACACCTAATCTCCACAGGGAGCTGAAAGTGTTTGTTGAAGACACCTAATCTCCACAGGGAGCTGAAAGTGTTTGTTGAAGACACCTAATCTCCACAGGGAGCTGAAAGTGTTTGTTGAAGACACCTAATCTCCACAGGGAGCTGAAAGTGTTTGTTGAAGACACCTAATCTCCACAGGGAGCTGAAAGTGTTTGTTGAAGACACCTAATCTCCACAGGGAGCTGAAAGTGTTTGTTGAAGACACCTAATCTCCACAGGGAGCTGAAAGTGTTTGTTGAAGACACCTAATCTCCACAGGGAGCTGAAAGTGTTTGTTGAAGACACCAAATCTCCACAGGGAGCTGAAAGTGTTTGTTGAAGACACCTAATCTCCACAGGGAGCTGAAAGTGTTTGTTGAAGACACCTAATCTCCACAGGGAGCTGAAAGTGTTTGTTGAAGACACCTAATCTCCACAGGGAGCTGAAAGTGTTTGTTGAAGACACCTAATCTCCACAGGGAGCTGAAAGTGTTTGTTGAAGACAAATCTCCACAGGGAGCTGAAAGTGTTTGTTGAAGACACCTAATCTCCACAGGGAGCTGAAAGTGTTTGTTGAAGACACCTAATCTCCACAGGGAGCTGAAAGTGTTTGTTGAAGACACCTAATCTCCACAGGGAGCTGAAAGTGTTTGTTGAAGACACCTAATCTCCACAGGGAGCTGAAAGTGTTTGTTGAAGACACCTAATCTCCACAGGGAGCTGAAAGTGTTTGTTGAAGACACCTAATCTCCACAGGGAGCTGAAAGTGTTTGTTGAA
Source organism: Megaustenia siamemsis (assembly GCA_032433765.1). Lineage (NCBI taxonomy): Eukaryota > Metazoa > Mollusca > Gastropoda > Stylommatophora > Ariophantidae > Megaustenia > Megaustenia siamemsis. The sequence goes on along the minus strand of JAVIAB010000145.1, from coordinate 6,521,418 downwards.
GACACCAAATCTCCACAGGGAGCTGAAAGTGTTTGTTGAAGACAAATCTCCACAGGGAGCTGAAAGTGTTTGTTGAAGACAAATCTCCACAGGGAGCTGAAAGTGTTTGTTGAAGACACCTAATCTCCACATGGAACTGAAATGGAGAAGAAAATGGATTCCATGATAATGTCAACTTAATCAATATTAATATTTTAAAATTCTCTTCCATCTCTTCAGAATGTGAGGAGTGTAATCAAGAATATCACGGAGACTGTCCTGTACATGGACCACTTTCCCATGTCTATGATGCTGAGGTAAGATTTCCCAAAAGTTGCTCCTTTTACAGACAAATCTAATTTTATGTTTTTAAGAACATCAAAATGAAAACACTTGTATTTTATAAATTCTCTACTTTTAATTTTTTTTTTCTTCTGTAGAAACATGCATATGTACAAATAAACTTCCATACGATTGAAAGATGTGTATATGTGATAACTTGCATGCAGTGAGTTTTTAACAGCAAAGTTTTTAACTTGCATTCATCATGATGTCAATAAACAAAATTGAATCTTTTATCATTATTGAATGTTGCATCCACTTCAGCTATTAAAAGTGTGCCATTATCATCATAATTTTTTGCAATTTTGACTATGAAGTTTAGAATAAAAAGTACATTAGTTTTATGTAGAACCAGTGTTGACATATGGAAGTGAATCTTGGACAATCTGACAGCAGACTAAACTAATTTTGGAGGATATAGAAGTCTTTAGTTTGGACTGGTGTCACCGTAGATGGGGCGTCCCATATCCACTCTGCTGCCAGTTCCAGCAACCATCATCAAAGTGTTCACCACTGATTATTCCTGTCCTGCTTTGATTGACAGTTTTGTAAACTTTTCCTCTGAGGATGTTTTTTCCTGTTTTTGCAATTTGCGGCATCATGTTCCACCATTCCTTTGACGTGTGGATTATCCTCAACTTTCTTATCTTCACCCTGTGAGAGGTGTTCTTTTAAAACTCTTGCAATGTCATAAGTATCCATTTTTAAGGTTTCTTGCAAAATGATATCACTCCAACCTGTGGGCTATCTCATTGCCATGAACTCCCTAGTGCCCAGGGCAATATATCCAAGTTTGGCTGTTAGAATGAGACCTGTCTAGTAGGTGCACCCATACCTTGCAGTTTTTGTCAATCTGACGATGCATGCTTTGTGAGTCAGTCAAGATGGCTGCATGTGTTTTTGATCTCTTAACCAGCCATGTAATAGTTTTTTTCATGCCTCAGTCTCCATCAGAGAGGCAAGGAAGTAAAGAATAGTGACACTGAGTCCTTCCAGGTATGTTGTAAGAGGCAACTAAGGAGGTTGATCGATGGTTTGACAAGCTGTCATTGTAAAAAGTATTGTTATGGAAACAGAGCCATAGATTTTAGAAGCAGTGACCTCTGCAATATGTTTGCATTTTGGCACGCAAGGTTTCTGTTTTTTAGATTGTGGTTCTGCCCTATGTGCCGTCTTTGGCTCAAAAGGACAATAGATAGATAGATGAGAAAGGAACAGAAGGAATATGTTGTGAAAACTGTAAAAATTGAGGGTAGAATGGATAAACAAAATAGGAGAGAAAAGATAAAAGACAATTTTAACAAAAGTGGCATATTCGGAAGTAAATAAGAAAATTGATAAACAACTGTTGATATATACAACTTTTAAGAGCCATGATCACCTACCTCAGTAAGCCCTAGTACTTGATATAATGGTTGTGATATGTTATCTTCACAGACAAGTCTCCAATATTAACCCCTGCCATATAATCATTGCCTGTCATGCTGTGTTTTGTCACTGTTATAGATACCACCAACTTGCACAAACATCTGTGATGACCTTTGTAGACAGACTATACCAGAAGGCCTAGTGATCAAGAAATCAAAGATACCAAAGGCTGGACTAGGAGTGTTTGCTGTCAAAGACTTTCCTGCTCGGACCAGATTTGGACCTTACAGGGGGAAGAAGGAGGTGGATGAAGAAATTGCCCATAATTCTGGTTACAGCTGGATGGTAAGCCAATATCACTGACACTTGTTCATTATTGAAATGTAGACATCAACATTTGATTAAACAAAACAAATCAATTAGTTCTGAGGTAACCATGTTTTAAGTAAGAGACTGGACTTCCGGTCGAAATGGCGGATAGGCAACAGGGATCCGTTGAGGCACTGTCTGCAAAGTGTTCCTTGTTGCAGTTTCCTCATATTCCAAGTCCGACTTGCTGCAGGAGCAACTGAGTAGTGCTCTGTGCACATTGTGAGCTGTGTGATTCATCCTGATGGTGTTTCTAAATTCAGATTTTCTTACGATGAATGATGATATCATATGACAAAGGATAGCTCAGATGCGTTCACTGTCAGTGATATTATAGACCTTATGTCTTTTCATGTGTGCTGTGTTTGCTATAATGAGGACTGCAACTGCCTTTCTTTGTTTGGATATTCGATGAGATGTTAATTCTGATGATTCCACTGGCACAGGCGGTTGAGCAATTATGGGTTTCCATTTGTTTGCGGTGATACCAGGGCCTTCGAACAACCATAAGTTAGAGGCTCTTGACTGTCAGTTACCATAATCATAGATTTATGTTTTTACTGTATCGCCTAGAGTTTTGCAATCTTGACAATAAATTTATGATTTAGTTTGCCAAATTTAAATACAAATAATAAAAACAACAGCGGAAAAAAATATGAGTACCTCTGAAGACGGAGTTACTGCCTGTGCGACAAGGGGCCCCTGTGTACACGGCTGCCAGGGAAAGAAAGATTAATACACAAAGTTCAGTGAGATGAGAATTTCAGTATATAAGTATTTCAGTATATAAGTATTTCAGTATATAAGTATTTCAGTATATAAGTATTTCAGTATATAAGTATTTCAGTATATAAGTATTTCAGTATATAAATATTTCAGCATATAAATATTTCAGCATATAAGTATTTCAGCATATAAGTATTTCAGTATATAAGTATTTCAGTATATAAGTATTTCAGTATATAAGTATTTCAGTATATAAGTATTTCAGTATATAAATATTTCAGTATATAAGTATTTCAGTATATAAGTATTTCAGTATATAAATATTTCAGTATATAAGTATTTCAGTATATAAGTATTTCAGTATATATAAAATAATGAAAACCCCAGCTATTACATTGATGAAAAAGTTGTGTGTATTGTGATGATAGATTATACTTTCCTTACCTTTGACATACAAAGGTCGGTACACAGTAATAAAGCTTTAATGAGAAATGAAATATTGGACTTCCACTTCTACTGGAGATATTTTTTGAGAGCTAGTACTGGAACCTTCTCTCCTTAGTTTTTTTTTTTAGCAAAAGGTCTGGTACCAATTTTCTGTTCAGCCAGGTTGATAGAAGGCATTGTTTTGATCCTTATTGTTCCACAAGAAAGAACCCTATTGTTCCTTGAGAAAGAGAGTTCATTGGTGCTATATAGAACCAATTCTGACCTATGGAAGCGAATCATGGACAGTAGACAAACAAATGAAAAGACGATTAGAGGCCACAGAGATGGGATTTCTAAGTAGAGTTGAAAGTTCCCTGGACAGCTAAAAAGACCAATGAGGACATTCTCAAAGAGGCCAACACAAAAAGGGAGATCCAAAAAAATCTCAGAAACAATCAACATTTTTCAGGCACATCATGAGAAGAGGAAAGTTGGAATACTTGGTTTTACAACTGGAAAAATACAAGGAAAGAGAGATCGCAGATGACAAAGAGAGAAAATACTAGATAGCTTGGTGTCATGGCATGGAAAACAGTTTACAACAGAACTGATACGATGCACTGTAGATAGAAGATTGTGGAAGGACATGATTGCCTACACCAACAGGTATGGCACACACATAATGATGATGATGATTGTTCCACATATTGAGTCCTTTGTATGAATCTGTTAATCTATCAGGCCTTTGACAATTAGTACAGCAGCTAACAAGTAACAACTGATACCATGTAACAGATAACTCAATAGGTGATGTTACTTTTAAGTTCATTACTGCTATATAAAACCAATTCTGTCCTATGGAAGTGAAGCACGGACAGTCAACAAACAAATGAAAGATAACCAAAGACTACAGAGGTGAGATTTCTCAGAAGAATGTTGAGATTGCCAATGAAAAGGAGGGAAGATACTAGATAATTTAATGTCTTCGCAGGGTAAACAGTCAACAATTTAATTGATACAATGCCTCAAGGACAGAGAATTGTAAAAGTGAAAAAAGTAAAGTACCCCCGTCACGCCAAGTGGCGTATAGGGAATATGGTGTTAGTGACCATACATTTTACAGACCTTCGGCACATGATTTTTGGGGTAATGTGGGCAGTATTACGCCCGTGCCGCTTCACTTTCCCTGAAAAAAATTAGGTACCCATTAAAGGCTGGGTGAATCCGAAAGCCGTTGGGATCGAACCCTACCTCTTGTCCTTTGCAGTCCAGTTTACTAACCACTGAGCTATCATGGCTCCCATACAGACAATTGTGGAAGGACATTATTCCCTATACCAGCTTATATGGCACTTGATGATGGCTCATTAGTTAGGTTTCATACGTTGGAATCTTACCAGAAACATATCCAATATACATAGCCTGTATATATTCCGTTATAGCTTATCTGTTTGCTTAAAAATTTATTTACTATAATGATTACCCCTATTCTATCTGATGAATGTTATACACTTTTTCAACAACAATAATCTAAAATCTACATTACATTCTGTAAAGTTTTAATATTTGACATTGTAATTTGAAAAAGTGGTATAATCACCCGAGAACATAATCTAGCATCAAATGTGAATATTATAACAACATTTATTGGTAATCTCTGACAACAGGTGATGAAGGATGAGCATACCTCTCACTTTGTTGATGGCAGAGACCAAAACGAATCCAATTGGATGAGGTTTGTGAACTGTGCCAGGCATGAGGAGGAACAGTGTTTGACAGCCTACCAATATCAGGGTGAAATCTACTACAGGTCTCACAAGCACATTTCTGCTGGAACAGAGTTACTGGTGTGTAGACAATTTGGTTCTTTCATTGTTGGAACGTTTATTCACTGGAACCAGAGAAAAAATAATTCTCCTTGTAATAACAGATCTTACGGTGAAAGTGAATTACTAGAAGTGCTCTGTATTCTCATGGAATGCAACATTCAAGTACCGGGCCTGCTGGCATAGGCGATCATGTCTCTCCACAACTTTCGATCTCGGCAGCTATTTATTATTTCTGTTGTTGACCTTCTGCCAAGCCATTCTCTTAAGCTGTCTGTTATTTTTTCTCTTTGCTACCCCCTATCTCTTCGTCCCTCAGTTTTTCCAGTTGTTACAATATATTCCAGTTGTTCTCTTCTCATTACATGGATAAAAAATGATTGTTTCTTCCTAATATTGGAAATTAGCTCTCTCAGAACATCTTCATTACTCTGCTTACCTGTCCATGGTACTATCAACATTCTTCTGTAATACCACATTTCTACAGACTCCAGTGATTTTCTTGTCTGTTGTCCTATTGTCCATGGTTCGCATGCAACATTACTCAGAATGTAATTGTTATGGTCAGAGATGACTAGTGCTTTTTGTACATTCCTAGGAAAAAAAAGCTTAAAAACAATTATGAATATCTTTGTTTCTGGTGTGTATCCAACAACATGCTATAGTCTTTTTCATCATCTGCCCTTAAGAGGACATTAAGTGAGTGTGTGCCAGATTTTGGTTATTGAGTTATTTGCGGGTCATCATCATTGCACTCCGAACATGTCTGTAGGTGCTCAGATCCCCTCCTCAGCAATTCCCTCAGTGTCCAGCGACTGATGACTCCAGTTCTATGTTGGTTGATAAGTCTTCTTACATGGCCACTAAGTGTCTCATTTCTGGCTGTGCCCAACTTAACTCCCATTTCCGGCTGTGCCCAACTTAATTCCCATTTCCATCATCCGAAGAAGTGACGTGGATGATGGAAATGGGAGTTTTAGATTTTGGTTATCTTGAGTTACGGCACAACCTTTTGTTAACTTGTATAGCATTTTGGAGTTTGTGGTATTGGTTGGAGTTTGTGGACAACATTGTTTTGGGGGACTGGTTGGTCTCGAGGCAAGATGCCGGCCTCGAGACAGAGAGGTTGTGGGTTCATATACTGGCTGTACCAGTCAGGATTTTTATTTATGACTTCTCTCTACTGCAACCACCCCTGGTATCGGCAGCGAGGCCCAGCTTGAAACGTCAATTACTCATGGACGGAAAAAAATACCTCTGAAGACGGAATTATCTGCCTGTGCAACGAGAACCCCTGTCACATGGCTGCCAGGAAAAAATGGATTAACACGCAAAATTCAGTTCCTAGTCTCTAGGGACTTTGTTAGAGATAAAAACTAGCGAACGCAAAAAAAAAAATGTAATCTCATCAACATATGGTGTTATGAGGTTGGCATAAGGGATCACCTCTTAGTCCTTTATCCATGTTATAACTTAAGTCAGTGACCGTTTATTATGCCATTTGAATAAGCTGTTCAATATTTAATTCTCTTTTTTTTTCCTCTGCACATCTTTCCATTTTATTGCGTAAGTTACAGTATTCTCAATGCCTTATTTTCAGATCAGTCCAGTGAATGTAGATTGTTTTTTCCTTATCATTTTGATATTTCTGGTTTCTCCAGCTTGTTTTAAACATTCTTCATTTGTAATTTTTGCTATCCTTGGAGTTCATAACATTCTTCTGATAAACCACATCTCAGCTGTCTCTAATGTTCTCTGTGTTGTCTTACTTATCGTCCATGACTCACTTCTGATAAACCACATCTCAGCTGCCTCTAATGTTCTCTGTGTTGTCTTACTTATCGTCCATGACTCACTTCTGATAAACCACATCTCAGCTGCCTCTAATGTTCTCTGTGTTGTCTTACTTATCGTCCATGACTCACTTCTGATAAACCACATCTCAGCTGCCTCTAATGTTCTCTGTGTTGTCTTACTTATCGTCCATGACTCACTTCTGATAAACCACATCTCAGCTGCCTCTAATGTTCTCTGTGTTCTCTTACTTATCGTCCATGACTCACTTCTGATAAACCACATCTCAGCTGCCTCTAATGTTCTCTGTGTTGTCTTACTTATCGTCCATGACTCACTTCTGATAAACCACATCTCAGCTGCCTCTAATGTTCTCTGTGTTGTCTTACTTATCGTCCATGACTCACTTCTGATAAACCACATCTCAGCTGCCTCTAATGTTCTCTGTGTTCTCTTACTTATCGTCCATGACTCACTTCTGATAAACCACATCTCAGCTGCCTCTAATGTTCTCTGTGTTGTCTTACTTATCGTCCATGACTCACTTCTGATAAACCACATCTCAGCTGCCTCTAATGTTCTCTGTGTTCTCTTACTTATCGTCCATGACTCACTTCTGATAAACCACATCTCAGCTGCCTCTAATGTTCTCTGTGTTGTCTTACTTATCGTCCATGACTCACTTCTGATAAACCACATCTCAGCTGCCTCTAATGTTCTCTGTGTTGTCTTACTTATCGTCCATGACTCACTTCTGATAAACCACATCTCAGCTGCCTCTAATGTTCTCTGTGTTCTCTTACTTATCGTCCATGACTCACTTCTGATAAACCACATCTCAGCTGCCTCTAATGTTCTCTGTGTTGTCTTACTTATCGTCCATGACTCACTTCTGATAAACCACATCTCAGCTGCCTCTAATGTTCTCTGTGTTGTCTTACTTATCGTCCATGACTCACTTCTGATAAACCACATCTCAGCTGCCTCTAATGTTCTCTGTGTTCTCTTACTTATCGTCCATGACTCACTTCTGATAAACCACATCTCAGCTGCCTCTAATGTTCTCTGTGTTGTCTTACTTATCGTCCATGACTCACTTCTGATAAACCACATCTCAGCTGCCTCTAATGTTCTCTGTGTTGTCTTACTTATCGTCCATGACTCACTTCTGATAAACCACATCTCAGCTGCCTCTAATGTTCTCTGTGTTCTCTTACTTATCGTCCATGACCCACTTCTGATAAACCACATCTCAGCTGCCTCTAATGTTCTCTGTGTTGTCTTACTTATCGTCCATGACTCACTTCTGATAAACCACATCTCAGCTGCCTCTAATGTTCTCTGTGTTGTCTTACTTATCGTCCATGACTCACTTCTGATAAACCACATCTCAGCTGCCTCTAATGTTCTCTGTGTTGTCTTACTTATCGTCCATGACTCACTTCTGATAAACCACATCTCAGCTGTCTCTAATGTTCTCTGTGTTGTCTTACTTATCGTCCATGACTCACTTCTGATAAACCACATCTCAGCTGCCTCTAATGTTCTCTGTGTTGTCTTACTTATTGTCCATGACTCACTTCTGATAAACCACATCTCAGCTGCCTCTAATGTTCTCTGTGTTGTCTTACTTATCGTCCATGACTCACTTCTGATAAACCACATCTCAGCTGCCTCTAATGTTCTCTGTGTTGTCTTATTTATCGTCCATGACTCACTTCTGATAAACCACATCTCAGCTGCCTCTAATGTTCTCTGTGTTGTCTTACTTATCGTCCATGACTCACTTCTGATAAACCACATCTCAGCTGTCTCTAATGTTCTCTGTGTTCTCTTACTTATCGTCCATGACTCACTTCTGATAAACCACATCTCAGCTGCCTCTAATGTTCTCTGTGTTGTCTTACTTATCGTCCATGACTCACTTCTGATAAACCACATCTCAGCTGTCTCTAATGTTCTCTGTGTTCTCTTACTTATCGTCCATGACTCACTTCTGATAAACCACATCTCAGCTGCCTCTAATGTTCTCTGTGTTGTCTTACTTATCGTCCATGACTCACTTCTGATAAACCACATCTCAGCTGCCTCTAATGTTCTCTGTGTTGTCTTACTTATCGTCCATGACTCACTTCTGATAAACCACATCTCAGCTGCCTCTAATGTTCTCTGTGTTGTCTTATTTATCGTCCATGACTCACTTCTGATAAACCACATCTCAGCTGCCTCTAATGTTCTCTGTGTTGTCTTACTTATCGTCCATGACTCACTTCTGATAAACCACATCTCAGCTGTCTCTAATGTTCTCTGTGTTCTCTTACTTATCGTCCATGACTCACTTCTGATAAACCACATCTCAGCTGCCTCTAATGTTCTCTGTGTTGTCTTACTTATCGTCCATGACTCACTTCTGATAAACCACATCTCACCTGCCTCTAATGTTCTCTGTGTTGTCTTACTTATCGTCCATGACTCACTTCTGATAAACCACATCTCAGCTGTCTCTAATGTTCTCTGTGTTCTCTTACTTATCGTCCATGACTCACTTCTGATAAACCACATCTCAGCTGCCTCTAATGTTCTCTGTGTTGTCTTACTTATCGTCCATGACTCACTTCTGATAAACCACATCTCACCTGCCTCTAATGTTCTCTGTGTTGTCTTACTTATCGTCCATGACTTGCTTCCATTTTGTAGAGCAGGTTTGATGTAACACTTTAGGATGCATTTTCTAACATTAATTGACAATTATTTGGTACATAAAATGTTTTTGATTCCATTGAACTCTGTCTTTGCTTGTCCTATTCTGCTTCTAATGTATGCTGTGTGTCTGCCATCTGATGTTATTAATAATCCCAGGTATTTTAGTTTATGCCCTTGTTTCAGAACTGTTCCATTTAGTTTTACTCTAAGTTATTGTGTTTTCATTTTCATTAGTGCTATCATATTTTCTATTTTTTTAATGTTGTGGGTCAGGCCTTTTTGTTCACTTTCTGTCTCAATTTCATCTAAAATTTGTTGTAGATCTTGTTAGTTTTCTGCTTTCAATCTGCATGCCTGAGGTTATTTATTATAGTTATGGTCTCATTCACTGGTAGTAAAGTTTGGGCTTCTAGAGACTGTTTTGACATTCTATCTGACTTGACTGTCTGTCTGTCTGTCTGCCTGCCTGCCTGTCTGTCAGCCTGCCTGCCTGCCTGCCTGTCTATTGACCGTTCGAAACATGGCCAGCCCATAGTGCATAGACCCAGACAGTCTTTCTCTTTTCTATATTTTCTTTCTAGCAGTTTCAATTCTTGTAAAGATCTTTTATCAAATCTCGCCATTTGTCTCTGTTATGTGGAAGTAACTTGATCTCATTGAGAGAACCAATTCCTGCTGCTTTTGACTCTAATCAATGTTCTTCTAAGTGTCTCTTTGGGTTGGCCTCTTTTCCTCCTACCTGTTGTTTCCCACATGATGGTTTGCTTTGGTATTATTATTATCTCTTCTCATCACGTCCAACATTTGTCCAACGTCTTTGTTTTGACATTCATCATCATGTGCCATACTGGATGGCGATCATGTCCTTCCACAATCTTCTAAGCACAATACATCGTAGTTTTAACATTCTGCTGCCTTTTGAGCCGTAGCCGGCCCATAAGGTGTAGACCAAGATATTCCTTCTCTTATCTGAATTTTTGTTCTAGCAGTTTTCAATTCCTTTAAAGATATTAATTCAAATATCGCCATTTGTCTCTGTTCTGTGCAAGCAGCTCTATCTCATTGAGGGAGCCAAATCCTGCTGCTCTTGCCTCTCTCATCAATGTTCTTCTCAGTGTCTCTCTGGGTCTTCCTCTTTTTCTCTTACCTGTTGTTTCCCATATGAGGGCTTGCTTTGCTATTCGGTTATTATCTCTTCTCATCACATGTCCAACATATGACCATCATCTTTTCTTTATTACTGAAGATATTAGTGGTTGATTGGCAATTTCTCTAATTTCCTCGTTTGTTTTGAATTCGTTCCACGCTATACCAAGTATTTTCCTTAGACATTTATTTTCGAATGCGTTCAACTTTGTTTCTATATCTCTTGTTGTTTTCCAGTATTCACACGCATACGTAAGAGTTGATAGTACATTTGATTTGAATAGTCTAAGTTTTGTGTTTGTGCTGATGAGTTTTGATTTCCACAACTTTTCAAGGCTTCTGAAAGACATTGCTGCTTTAGCTATTCTGATTCTAATTTCTTTGCTTGTATCCCCTTCCCGATGAATGTGACTTCCAAGAGTTTTGACATTGCTGGGACATTATTACAGGTTTATTATGGTGACAGTTATGCTAAAGAACTGGGTGTGCAGATCCAAAAATGTAGTAAATCAAACAGATCATTTCAAGGATGGGACAGTGGAGAAGAACATGGCAAGAATACAGAAAGTCATCGTAAGTTTTATGATGTATGTTCTATGAGTCTTCTTCTTCTTTGCTTCCTCATTTGCCATTCAACGTTGAGAGGAGATATAATTTGTGATATTTTGTTCTTCTGTTCACCTTTGCTGCTGTTATGTTTCCTAGTGCTTCTAATATTCCGTTGATTTATCTTTTTCGTGGTCGACCCTTGGGTCTGGTGTTCTCGTGGCGTTTATTGAGGGCTCGTGTTGTGTTTTGATCACTCTGCACTGTCACATGGCCAAACCATTTTATTTGTTGTTTCTTTATATATTCTATGGCGGGGGTTATTCCTAACTTTTTTCTCTGTTCTATGAGTGAATAGTTAAATATCTGTTATTTATATGAATTAATTTATTATAATTAATATTAGAAGAATAATATGCTTGGCATGCTTTATAAAGATTTGAACTCAGTTCATTAATGCCTTACATCAACAATGTGAAATAGAATGCTGTTGACTGTTCTACTGGTTAAATTATGGATAGTAATTCATAGAATGTTTATTCTACTAATATATGATTTGGGTTATCTTCTTTTTATTCTTTTGTTGTTGCATTGAGTTATATTAATTTAATAAAAAATAAATTGCTTTTTTGTTGGAGGCTGTATCTGGTACCCATGTATGTTACATTAGATGTTTATCCAGAACAGGTGCAACACAGACTTCTCTTCCAATGTCTTACATTTTTGATTGTGTGTCTTCTTACATTCATTTATTTGAATAGACAGGCATTGGACAAAGCAGACCACTTTGTACATCTTGATGGTAATATAAATTAAGAAGGTGAAACAAAAAAAAGAGATCAGAAGCAAGATAGCAAAAACAACATCAAATTTTTAAAAATCTGGACAAATCAAAAATACTAAGTTGGAAAACTAAACTTAGAAGATTCAACTCAAATGTATTAAAATACCCTTACATACACATGTGAAAGCTGGAAAACAACAAAAGACAAAAAGACTTACAAAGACAAAAGGTTAAGAAGGATACTCTTTTTACAGTGGAATGAATTCAAGACTAATATATGAATGAGGGAAATGGCCATGCATGCAACGATTACATCTACATTTAGAGAGAGAAGTTAGACATGCTAGGCATGTATTGAGAAGAGACAACAAAAGAATTGTAATTGTTTTTGGAATAATAATAATAAAGATTATTCTATCATTGCTGATTAGTTTAGGACTATTTTAGGATGTGAAGGTGCGCCTCACAGCAGCAGAGCTGGAAGTTGTTAGTGATCCACAGCTGATGGTTTGTGCCAGGATGGGTGAACCAGAACCATCCAGACCTTGCTCCACCTCTCCGTGGTGCCTCCAGTAACAGACTAACCTGTCTAGTCTGGCCAAGCAAATAGGGATTGAAGAGTGAAGACAACCCGGTACTAAAAAAATGTCATGTGGAAGTTGGATATGTTGGGCTGAAAGGTGCAAATGTAAAAAAAAAAGTAAAGTACCCCGTCACGCCAAGTGGCGTATAGGGAATATGGTGTTAGTGACCATAAATTTTACAGACCTTTGGCACATGATTTTTGGGGTAATGTGGTCGGTATTACGCCCGTGCCGCTTTACTTTCCCAGAAACAAATCTGGTATCCATTAAAGGCTGGGTGAAACGGAAGCCGTCGGTTGGGATCAAACCCTACCTCTTGTCCTTTGTAGTCCAGTTCACTAACCACTGAGCTATCGCAGCTCCCGAAAGGTGCAAATATTATAGCTAAAATGTAAACCACAACACATTGCAGACACTTCCACTTAACGTCCTTATAAGGACAGAGATGCACTCCTTTAGTCATTGGCTGAACGCAAGCAAGCAAGCAATTCGTTTGTTAACAGTTGACAAGTATTGAAGACAACATTCACAATTAGCAGTGGCATTAATGAATATTCTCTAACAATGTTCTGGCTTGTTAAATTGCCGAGATGACAGATGTTTGTTATACATTTAACTCCTTAATGATCATACTCAGTGTTCTTTGTCAATATGCAGTTGACTTGTAATCCTTGTATTATACTATGAATGCTCCTGTGGCTGTTATTGTTGATTCAACATTTACTTTCTCCACCTAAGTCTATCTATAACTTCTAAATTGCTTCAGTTGTTCTAAGTGTTTTATTGTTCCATTTGAGTAACTGTCCTATTCTGACCACGCTGTTCTAATATCACATGGATTCTTGATTGTTCTGTAAAGTCATCACTGCCCAGGGCAACAGCCTAAGCAGGCGGCCAAAGGGCATGGTTGGTAATCTAAATTAGACAGCTTCTCTCTCTCTCTCTCTCTCTCTCTCTCTCTCTCTCTCTCTCTCCTGGAAAATCTGACTGCCCATCTTCAAGAAGCCTTTTGTTCAAAATTAAGCCCTGCCCATTTTTAAGAACTCTGGAAGTCTTTGAACATGATTAATCTTCCATTTGTCCAGATTTACCTATGAACTCTTTAGTTCTGTCTAACAATTTTATAGCTTTAATCTTACTTCGTGATGACTTGTCCATCAATCTTTCTCTACTACCTTGATTTGAACTTTTGCTTTGGTTTAAATGAAATTGAGTCCATCGTAACTTTCTTACGCTAAATGGAATTGCTTTAGTTTCCTTCAATATATACAGGGGCTTCTTGTTGTAACCTTCTGGTTATGTTATTATTTGCTGGACATCAGAGAAACAGCTTCCCTGGAGAATCTCCATTCAGGATCTATGTAAAGATAGAGTGCAAACATGGAAACCAGAATAGCAAAGGCATCAATGATGTTTATTAACCTGAGAAAATATAAAATTCAAAATCATAAGTGGAGGCAAAGACACATGACAGGAACAGAGCTGAAATTTTCCAGTGACTTGTAGTTGATGTTTTGTGACAGGATTGGTAAACCAGAACCATGCGGACCCCAATTCATTGTGGTGCCTCTAGCAACAAACTAACCTGTTTAGTCTGGCTAAGTGATTAGGGATCGGCAGAGAAGGCAACCTGGTACTCAAAAATACCTTACTGAAGATGGATGTGTTAGGCTGAAAGGTGGATGTGTTAGGCTGAAAGGTGGATGTGTTAGGCTGAAAGGTGGATGTATTAGGCTGAAAGGTGGATGTGTTAGGCAGAAAGGTGGATGTGTTAGGCTGAAAGGTGGATGTGTTAGGCTGAAAGGTGGATGTATTAGGCTGAAAGGTGGATGTGTTAGGCAGAAAGGTGGATGTGTTAGGCTGAAAGGTGGATGTGTTAGGCTAAAAAAAAGGTGGATGTGTTAGACTGAAAGGTGGATGTGTTAGGCTGAAAGGTGGATGTGTTAGGCTGAAAGGTGGATGTATTAGGCTGAAAGGTGGATGTGTTAGGCAGAAAGGTGGATGTGTTAGGCTGAAAGGTGGATGTGTTAGGCTGAAAGGTGGATGTATTAGGCTGAAAGGTGGATGTGTTAGGCAGAAAGGTGGATGTGTTAGGCTGAAAGGTGGATGTGTTAGGCTAAAAAAAAGGTGGATGTGTTAGACTGAAAGGTGGATGTGTTAGGCTGAAAGGTGGATGTGTTAGGCTGAAAGGTGGATGTGTTAGACTGAAAGGTGGATGTGTTAGACTGAAAGGTGGATGTGTTAGGCTGAAAGGTGGGTGTGTTAGACTGAAAGGTGGATGTGTTAGGCTGAAAGGTGGATGTTTTAGGCTGAAAGATGGATGTGTTAGGCTGAAAGGTGGATGTGTTAGACTGAAAGGTGGATGTGTTAGGCTGAAAGGTGGGTGTGTTAGGCTGAAAGGTGGGTGTGTTAGACTGAAAGGTGGGTGTGTTAGACTGAAAGGTGGATGTGTTAGACTGAAAGGTGGATGTGTTAGGCTGAAAGGTGGATGTGTTAGGCAGAAAGGTGGATGTGTTAGGCTGAAAGGTGGATGTGTTAGACTGAAAGGTGGATGTGTTAGGCTGAAAGGTGGATGTTTTAGGCTGAAAGGTGCAAATATCACAGATTTTACCTCAAACAGAAACACAACACATTTACTCCCACTTAACAATCTTTTAAGGATAGCTTGCATCGGTACAATTGAAACAGAACTATCCAGGAGATCAACTATTCTTTTAGTCATCGGGTGAATTTCAAAGTAAAGAAAAAAGTAAAGAGCCCCGTCACGCCAAGTGGCGTATAGGGAATATGGTATTAGTGACCATAAATTTTACAGACCTTCGGTATATGATTTTTGGGGTAATGTGTTCAGTATTATGCCCATGCCACTTTACTTTCCCAGAAAAAAAAATCCGGTACCCATTTAAGGCTGGGTGAACCGGCAGCCATCGGTTGGGATCGAACCCTACCTCTTGTCCTTTGTAGTCCAGTTCACTAACCATTGAGCTATTGCGGTTCCCAAGGTGAATGTAAAAAAGTTGCAAAATCATAAATATAAAAACTAAGCTCAGGAATTTGATCTTAAATGTATTATCATCCATCTTAATAATGCACATATGAGAGCTGGAAAACAACAGTTGATATAGATAATAATAAAGACACGCCTCACAGCAGCAGAGCTGGAAGTTGTCAGCGACCCACAGCTGATGGCTTGTGCCAGGATCGGTGAACCAGAACCATCCAGGCCCTAATCCACCTCTCCTTGGTGCCTCCAGTAACAGACTAACCTGTCTAGTCTGGCCAAGAGAGTCGGGATCGAAGAGGAAAGACAACCCCATACTAAAAAATGTTGTGCTGAAGTCGAATGTGTTGGGCCAAAAGGAGCAAATATCACAGTTATACTGCAAACCACAACACAATGCAGACACGTCCACTTAATGTCCTTTTAAGGGCGGATGATGAAGAGGAATATTCTAGTCTAGAATACTTTAGTCAGATTTTATATTCGAGCTATGGACCAAGCAATGTTTACATTGAACAACACGATAAATGTTATTGCTGCGAGTTGGCAGATTTTTGAAAATGTTTTCAAGGGTTTGAACATAAATGTTTGTTCACAGTTCGTTAACCTTCGCTGTAGATAAAGTCGTTAATTGGATGGCTTCGTTTCAGACGCTAAGGACCTAACTTGTGCAAACGGATGGCATTGGCAAGTATCATTTTGAATCTATGAAGTGGGCTCATTGTGTGTTTAACTCAAACGCATATGTGCTTTTTAACCAAAGACCTTTTTTCTGGGGGGACTCAATGCAGATATCCCCGATGGAAGAATAAATTGTACTATTAGTCCCATAAATGATTCGCTTCCAGAGGTTTATGATGTAAACAAAGCAGTTTTGTCATTGCAAGTGAATAATGTCCACACCTATAATTGGTCAGGATTGTGTAGCAGCAGCAGCTTTATAGCGAACACAGAAAACATCACAGGATTGTGCTGTTCTGAAACAGCTATGCCATGCTATCCTAGAATTGCCTTTAATGGGATTACTGTGACCACAAACCACTCTACTCTCCATGTGTGTGCCACATATTTACACTTCAGAAAGAAATACTGAATATAACAACACCATGTGCCATCTGTGATATTAATGACCACAGACCAGGAGCCTCCAGTATGATTGATACAACTGTTGCACCAAGCACTTCATCAGCAGAGCCATATCTATGGAATCTTAATCTGACATTGTTCTTGAATGATGTCCAAGTTAATGAGACATCAGAATCGTGTGGCAGCAGCTACAAGAAGGGAGCGGAGAACATCAAGTTCTGCTGCTATAAAGGAGACTTGCCTTGCTATCCCAGAATTGCCTTAAATGGAATCACTGTAGTTGAAAACTTCTCCTCTTGTGTAAACTACACATTCACATCTAAGAGTGAATCAGTGAAGGTCACAAAATCATATTCTCTCTGTGGTTTTACTAACTACAGGTCATGTGGCTTCTGTTGGATTGGAAATGACAAATTACCACCACTGTGTGTCTATATGTTTGGAATTGGAGTCATCAATGACGGCCTAACATCATCAAGTGCTATGACGATCATCATTTTCGGGAGGACGTGAACTCCCATGGTATATGGTGGATAGGCGGCAGGAACCATTGAAGGCTATGTCTGAAAAGTGTTCCTTCTTGCAGTTTCCTCATATTCCAAGTCCGGCTTGTTGCAGGAGCTACTGAGTTAAGTGCTCTGTGCACACCGTGAGCTGTGTGTCTCATCCGTTTTGATCCTGCTTCGATATCCCGCTTGTTTACGATGAATGATGATATCGTATGACAGGGAACAGTTGGCTGTGTTCACTTTCTGCGCGGTTTCGCCTTATGTCTTTTGGCGTGTGCTGAGACTGCTACGATGGGGACTACAGCTACCTTTCTTTGTTTGGGAGATGAGTTGGTAATTCGGATGATTCCACTGGCACGGGCGGTTGAGCAATTATGGATTTTAATTCGTTTGCTGTGATGCCGAGGCCTTCCATAACCAATAACAATAACAATAACTTTAGTCATCGGGTGAACGCAAGCAAGCAAAATAAGCATTTGCCATGCTGAAGTTGGATGTGTTGGGTCAAAAGGCACAAACATCACAGTTATACTGCAAACTACAAAATAATGCAGACACGCCCACTTAATTTCCTTTTAAGGGTAGATGAAGAAGTGTACTCACTTAAGTCATTGGGCAAACGCAAGCAAAAATCATTTGCAAGGAAATGTCAAAGTAAAATACTGTATATACAATAGAATGAATTCAAGACTAGAGCAGAATTAAGAGAAATGGATATGCAACTGACAGTCAGCCATTTGATGGGAAGAAATAACTAGCAAGTCCTTATATGGAAACAGAGAGTTTCCGCCATCTTGGAAACGGAAGTCCAAAACATTGCGGCTGACGCAATGTTTTGGACTTCCGTTTCCAAGATGGCGGAATTGAGTCACGTTCTTTTTATCGCTGCAGAAATTCCGTTGGATTCTTATCAATTTCGGGTTTCCGTTCCAATTTTCTGCATTCCAGTCGAAATGATGTTCTACTTGTTATATCTGCGCCATTGAATTGGCGTTGCACGCACAGCAATGCTCCGTTTTGACAATTCAAGTGTTGTGAATGCGCCTTCCAACGTCTAATGTTGATCTGCGTTTTACGTCACACAAAGTGCTGTTCAGTGACCATTTGACGGAGATGGTTGACGCAAGTTATTTACAAGTTCCAACGCATTAATGTGGTGGGCTCCGTCAAGTCAGCGTCTTTGGGAAGTTTGTACCATGTTTCGTTCGTTGTAGACTGCATTCAGTAGAGTAATAATGAATACATGGGGGCAGCCATATTGTGCGTGCTACGTCATCATATTGTTTCATCGTGTGTCCCAAGACCGACCATGCGCTAATCTTGCGATTCCGTTGTTTGGTGTGCATCGGGGATAATCTGAAGACAAACTGTGTTTTGTATGTGCGGTGTTGGAGTCAAACACGATGTTCTAACATCATCAAGCGCCATACATTTACTATGACGATCATCATTTTCAGGAGGACGTGATCTTCCGGGCAATGTGATGGATAGGCGGCAGGAACCATTGAAGGCTATGTTTGCAAAGTGTTCCTTGTTGCAGTTTCCTCATGTTCCAAGTCCGGCTTGTTGCAGGAGCTACTGAGTTAAGTGCTCTGTGCACACCGTGAGCTGTGTGTCTCATCCATTTTGATCATGTTTCGATACTCCAATTGTATACGATGAATGATGATATCGTATGACAGGGAACAGTTGGCTGTGTTCACTTTCTGTGCGGTTTCGCCTTATGTCTTTTGGCGTGTGCTGAGACTGCTATGATGGGGACTACAGTTACCTTTCTTTGTTTGGAAAATGAGTTATAATTCGGATGATTCCACTGGCACGGGCGGTTGAGCAATTATGGATTTTAATTCGCTTGCAGTGATACCGAGGCCTTCCATAACCAATAAGAGAGCATTAGAGAAAGAAACCAATCTAGAGAAACACTAACATGAACGCTAGGCAAGAAGCAGCAACAGAGGGCAGCAGCTCCCTTGCTGTGGTTGAAACTTGCCCAGACTTTGGTCATATGGCAAGATATAATAGAAGTTCTGTGCAAAGTTTGACACTTAATAGCAAAGATTGTTGAACATGGAAAGCCTCTAATTTCTTCTCTGTCTTCAACATGAAAGAACCATCTTCATCATTATGTACCATCCCAGTTGGCGTAAGCGATCATGTTCTTCCATAATCTTCTGTCTATGATACATTGTATCAATATTGTTGTTGACTGTTTTCCATGCCATGACTCCAAACTATCCAGTATCTTCTCTCTTTGTCATACACAATCTCTCTCTCACTGTATTTTGTCAGCTGTAAGCAAGTTTTCCAACTTTCCTCTTCTCATAATGTGCCTGAAAAATTTTGATTGTTTCTTTCTGATATTTTTTAAGAGCTACCCACTTCTGTGTTGTCCTCTTTGAGAATGTTCTTGTTAGTTTATTTAGCTGTCCAGGGAACTCTCAACATTCATCTTTGTGGCCTCTAATTGTCTTTTCACTTGTTTGTCTGTTGTCCATGATTAATTTCCATAGGTCAGAAATGGCTCTCTATATCACCAATGAACTCTCTGAAAGAATAATAGATGATAGATAACAGTGTGGCTACTTAATTTTGTCTGTGTTTACTAATGTGTCTCTCATTACTTGTCATTTCAGAGACCTCCTCATGCAGCAAGTGCCAAGTTTCATTCTCCAAGTCCTGCTATTTACAGCGTCATATGTGGTATAAACATAATGATACATATAGACAACTTCACAAACATGAAAAGCTGTCAGAAACATTGACAGAAGATCAAAGAAGAGTCCAGACTCAAATAAAACACATTCAAATAGATAATTATGTAAAATCTGCTGATACATCCCAAGCAGATAATGACTTAATGGTGAATGGAGTTAAAGAAGTGTTAGATAATGAGTGTCTGAAGAGTGTGAGCAATATTGTGCATGAAAGTTGTAATGGGATAACATTTGCCATTGAGGTCTGCAGACCAGGGTTGAATAAATCTAAACAATATATCCAGCCAGGCAAATGTAAAATAAATGATAAACAAGGCGATGACATTGATCACTGTGTAACAAGAAATATCAGAGAGAAACCCCACAAGTGTAATGTGTGTAGTGCTTGTTTTAGTAAAAGTTGTCATCTAAAGACACACAAAAGAATACATACAGGGGAGAAACCTTACAAGTGTAATGTGTGTAGTGCTTGTTTTAGTGAGAATGGTTCTCTAAAGAGACACAAAAAAATACATACAGGAGAGAAACCTTACAAGTGTAATGTGTGTAGTGCTTGTTTTAGTGAGAATGGTGTTCTAAAGGTACACAAAAGAATACATACAGGAAAGAAACCTTACAAGTGTAATGTGTGTAGTGCTTGTTTTAGTAAAAGTTGTCATCTAAAGACACACAAAAGAATACATACAGGAGAGAAACCTTACAAGTGTAATGTGTGTAGTGCTTGTTTTAGTGAGAATGGTTCTCTAAAAAGACACACAAAAATACATACAGGAGAGAAACCTTACAAGTGTAATGTGTGTAGTGCTTGTTTTAGTGAGAATAGTTCTCTAAAGAGACACAAAAGAATACATACAGGAGAGAAACCTTACAAGTGTAATGTGTGTAGTGCTTGTTTTAGTGAGAATGGTGTTCTAAAGATACACAAAAGAATACATACAGGAGAGAAACCTTACAAGTGTAATGTGTGTAGTGCTTGTTTTAGTGAAAGTGGTCATCTAAAGACACACAAAAGAATACATACAGGAGAGAAACCTTACAAGTGTAATGTGTGTAGTGCTTGTTTTAGTGAGAACTGTTCTCTAAAGACACACAAAAGAATACATACGGGAGAGAAACCTTACTTGTGTAATGTGTGTAGTGCTTGTTTTGCTCAGAGTGGTAATCTAAAGACACACAAAAGAATACATACAGGAGAGAAACCTTACAAGTGTAATGTGTGTTGTGCTTGTTTTAGTGAAAGTGGTCATATAAAGACACACAAAAGAATACATACAGGAGAGAAACCTTACAAGTGTAATGTGTGTAGTGCTTGTTTTGCTCAGAGTGGTAATCTAAAGACACACAAAAGAATACATACAGGAGAGGAACCTTACAAGTGTAATGTGTGTAGTGCTTGTTTTAGTAAAAGTTGTCATCTAAAGACACACAAAATAATACATACAGGAGTGAAACCTTACAAGTGTAATGTGTGTAGTGCTTGTTTTAGTGAGAATGGTTCTCTAAAGAGACACAAAAGAATACATACAGGAGAGAAACCTTACAAGTGTAATGTGTGTAGTGCTTGTTTTACTCAGAGTTGTGATCTAAAGACACACAAAAGAATACATACAAGAGAGAAACCTTACAAGTGTAGTGATTGTTTTACTCAAAGTGGTTCTCTAAAGAGACACAAAATAATACATACAGGAGAGAAACCTTACAAGTGTGATGTGTGTAGTGCTTTTTTTGCTCACAGTGGTAATCTAAAGAGACACAAAATAATACATACAAGAGAGAAACCTTACAAGTGTGATGTGTGTAGTGCTTGTTTTGCTCACAGTGGTAATCTAAAGAGACACAAAAGAATACATACAGGAGAGAAACCTTACAAGTGTAATGTGTGTAGTGCTTGTTTTAGTGAGAGCGGTTCTCTAAAGACACACAAAAGAATACATACGGGAGAGAAACCTTACAAGTGTAATGTGTGTAGTGCTTGTTTTAGTGAAAATGGTCATCTAAAGACACACAAAAGAATACATACAGGAGAGAAACCTTACAAGTGTAATGTGTGTAGTGCTTGTTTTAGTGAGAGCGGTTCTCTAAAGACACACAAAAGAATACATACAGGAGAGAAACCTTACAAGTGTAATGTGTGTAGTGCTTGTTTTGCTACCAGTAGTTGAGTAACCATCTAAATTAGCACAAAGTCATATACACCCTGATGATACAATATCTAGATTTGAAAGATGAAGATTAACACTTTGAAGATCTAAGTGACTAGTATGTTGAACTCTGTAAAATTAATGTGATAAACATTTAATGGCAATACTTCTATCAGTACCAAATTTCTGACCTTTGGTTTTGGTCTCCTTGTCCACTGGTCGGCTTGAAATGTGTAATGCCTAGTATTTAATAGTTTGTATATTTCATTATTATTGTTTCATTAAATATGGTTTTACAGAAGAATGTTGAGAATACCATGGACAGCAAAGAAGAGTAATGAAAACGTTCTGAAAGAGGCCAGAGCAAAAAAGAGAGCTAATTTCCAATATTAGGAAGAAACAATCATTTTTTGGCCATGTAATGAGACAAGAACAGCTGCAATATATTGTAACAACTGGGAAAATTGAAGGACAAAGATAAAGGGAAGCAAAGAGAAAAGATGCCATACATCTTAAGAGAATGGCTTGGCAGAAGGTCGACAACAGAAATGATAAATAATTGTCGTGACTGAAAGTTGTGGAGACATGATCACCTATGCTAGCAGGTCCGGTACTTGATGATGATGATATTTCATCATTATAAATAGATCTGTGAAATGTGCCATTACTTGTAACTAAATCTGTAAATTGTGCCATTACTTTTGTAACTAGATCTATGACATGTGCCATTACTTGTAACTAGATCTGTAAATTGTGCCATTACTTTTGTAACTAGTTCTGTGAATTGTGCCATTACTTTTGTAATTAGATCTGTGAATTGTGCCATTACTTTTGTAACTAAATCTGTGAAATGTGCCATTACTTGTAACTAGATCCATGAATTGTGTCATTACTTGTAGCTAGATCAACAAATTGTGCCATTACTTGTAGCTAGATCTGTGATGTTTATTTTGTGAGTAAATGAAGAAATGTCCACTCTGTTGTTCACAACAGTTGAAGTGTGAGATGAGACTGGTGGTCAGCTAAAACTATTGGTCAAGCGGTTATTCTTGAATTATCTCCTTCGTTTGACTGTTAACTAAAACATGTGGAGTAATTTAAATATCTAGGCAGTCTAGTGACAAACTACAATTCACAAGCAACTGAAATAGACTCAATATGCAACAAAGTTTGTCAAATCATCAGACAGATATCACCACTATTGTCCAACAAAGAAATAATTCTAGAGGCAAAATGGGCACTCTACAATACAATTTTCATTCCAACGTTGTTCTACCACTAGATGCAAGGATTATAAGCAAAATAACCACTACCGAGATGAAATGTGTTAGACAAATGACAGAAATGAGCCTGAAAGATAAGATCATAAGTTAAGAACAGAGAAAAATGCTAGGAATAATTCCTACCATAGAATACATAAAGAAACAACAGATAAAATGGTTTAGCCACATGATTAGACAGAATGACCAATACACAACACAGCACACCTTTAATAAACATTGCCTGAATACCAGACTCAAGAGCTAACCATGAAATATATAGATTGATGAAATATTAGAAATACTAGGAAACATAACAGCACCATAGGCAAACAGAAGAGCAAAAGATGGACTGGTGGAATAATAGAAGCACTAGGAAACAACAGCAGCAGAGGCAAACAGAAGAGCTAAAGATGGATTAATGGAATATTAGAAACACTAGGAAACATAACAGCATCATAGGCAAACAGAAGAGCTAAAGATGGATTAATGGAATATTAGAAACACTAGGAAACATAACAGCATCATAGGCAAACAGAAGAGCTAAAGATGGATTAATGGAATATTAGAAACACTAGGAAACATAACAGCATCATAGGCAAACAGAAGAGCTAAAGATGGATTAATGGAATATTAGAAACACTAGGAAACAACAGCAGCAGAGGCCAATGGAAAAACAAAAAACTGCAATTTATATCTCCCCTCAACACTGAAAAGCAAATAGAAAGGAAAGAAATTGTGACTGTTGTCAATGGGTGGCAATGTTAGACTAGTGACGGAACGCAAAAACGAAGGACTCGGCCTTAATAGCTAAAAGACAAATGTAATGCAACAACAAAGAAAAAGACACACAGCAGTCCACAGTAAAGACAAGTGGAACCTATTAAAACAGGTAAATGAATTTAAATATCTGGGAACAATGTTAACCTAAGATGGTAGATGGTACAACGGAGGTGAAATGCAGAATGGCTCAGGAAAATGCAGCTTTCCAAAAAAAATAAGGAAGATACTGTACAATCCATTTTTGACAAAAGAAATAAGAAAAAGAGTTCTTAAATGTTATGTAGAGTCAGTCTTAGCATATGGATGTGAATCATGGACAATAGGATAACAAACAAGAAAATCACTGGAGTCTGTAGAAATGTGGTTTTACAGAAGAATGTTGAGAATACCATGGACAGCTAAGAAGAGTAATGAAAACGTTCTGAAAGAGGCCAAACAAAAAGAGAGCTAATTTCCAATATTAGGAAGAAACAATCATCATTTTTTTGGTCATGTAATGAGAAGAGAACAGTGGGAATATATTGTAACAACTTGGAAAATTGGGGCATGAGGAGATAGAGGGAAGCAAAAATACCAGACAGTTTAAGAGAATGGCTTGTCAGAAGGTCAACGACAGAAATAATAAATAACTGTTGAGACCAAAAGTTGTGAAGAGACATGATCACCTATGTCAGCAGGCATGGTACTTGATGATGATGATAAAAAAGAATAGTGTGTCAGCATTTAAACACTTCCTACAATCTGTGTTTACTTTCTTCATGATTGAAATGGCTTTCTCACATTCAGCAAGTCAGCAGTCACTAAATGACTGAATAATTGGGAAAAATGAAGCAGTTCTTTGACTGGTACCATCCAAAAGCTACAAAATCTCTTCTTTTTCTGACCAGTTTTAGTCTAAACAGGCACACACTTGTCTGACATAACACAATGATCATGAAAGTCATACTAAAGGGCCTCCTGGTCTACAAGACAAACAAATTTGTTTGCTGGTCAACAAATGTGTCTGTACGGCGGGACTAGTTAGTCTTGAGGCAAGTCACCAGCCTCGAGACAGAGAGGTTGGGAGTTCAAATCCCAGCTGCAGCAGTTGAGATTTTTTATTTGTGATTTTTCTCTGCGGCAACCACCCCTAGTCTCATCAGAAAGGCCCGGCTTGAAACGTCAGTAACGAACGAATGATGATAGGACATTTGTTTTTGCGGTTGGCTTACCACGGCAACAGCCGGGGTTCGTACCCTGGCGAGGACACCTGGGTTTTACTAATTCCCTAAAAAATTAGTACCTCTGAAGTCGGAGTAAATCTGCCTGCATGGCGAGGGGCATCCTGTAATGGGATAAAAACAGACTTTACACGCAAAATTCAGTCCCACAAAATTGAGTGGGTGGGACTTCGTCAGAGGTCAAAGCTGACGAAAGCGAACGAACGAAACGTCAGTTACTCATTGATGGAAAAAATATTAGTACTTCTGAAGACAGAGTTATCTGCCTGTGTGTCAAGGGACCCCTATTCACTTGACTGCCAGGGAAAAAACGGATTAACATGCAAAATTCAGTTCCTAGACTAGGGATTTTGCCAGAAGTGAAAGCTGGCACACACCAAAAAATGTGTCTGTATTGTAGGTTGTTTGGGTCCATAGTTTTCAGATCACTAATCACCTGATTTTTTTGTAAATTTACTCATGATCTTTCACACAACAGCACGATATAAAACTTTTGTGTGTCATTCAGCAAATAATCTTTTATCTATAAAAATATACAGGGGAGCCACGATAGCTCAGTGGTTAGTGAACTGGACTACAAAAGACAAGAGGTAGGGTTCAATCCCAACCGACGGCTTCCGGGTTCACCCAGCCTTAAATGGGTACCGGATTTTTTCTGGGAAAGTAAAGCGGCACGGGTGTAATACCGACCACATTACCCCAAAAATCATGGTCACTAATACCATATTCCCTATAAGCCGCCACTTGGCGTGACGGGGGTACTTGACTTTTTTACTATAAAAATATACAGCCCATTTCGTCTTGTCAAACGGTCTAATGCAGGCTATTGTGTATTTTTTTTAGGTTTTGTTTTTGTCAAACAGCTGCTCTCGTGGCTAATTCTACCAATGTTTGACAAACACACACGGCCACAGAATGAACAAGTCAGGCCCACTGATCCATAGGGGTTTTTCTATCCTTTTTCATGAGTCTTCACTTGTAAGTTTTGCCTTAAAACAGCCTCAAATGATATTATACCATTCCTTATACATGCTCTCCATGAGGTGCGATCACTTGCCAGATGTTCCCAGTCATTTTCACAGATGGAGAAATCATTCAGAGATGATTTACAGATATCTCTATATCGTAGTTTAGGTCTGCCGATTTGTCTTTTTCCATGTATTAGTTCATCATATAGTATTTGCCTGGGGATGCGTTTTTCTTCCATTCGCTGGACGTGCCCCAGCCATCTTAGCCTTCGATATCTGAGCATCGACATGATTGTTGAGGTCTTAGCACGTTGCAAGACAGTTAAGTTGGTTATTTTGTCCTGCCATTTGATGTGCATTATTCTGCGGAGACATCGCATGTGGAAGACATTTAGTCTTTAAAAATACATTTCTGTTTGACTAGGGACTGAATTTTGCGTGTTAATCTGTTTTTCCCTGGCAGCCATATGCACAGGGGTCCTCACACACAGGCAGGTAATCCGTCTTTGGAGGTACTCATATTTTTTCCGCCGACGAGTAATTGACATTTTATGCAGGGCCTTGCTGCTGAGACCAGGGGTGGTTGTCGCAGAGAGAAATCATAAATAAAAATCCCAACTGGTGCAGCCAGGATTTGAACCCACAACCTCCCTGTCTTGAGGCCAGCATCTTGCCTCAAGATCAACCAGTCCCCCCACAGCTAGTGTTGAGACATTGCTGATGTTGAATGGCTCTTAAACCATAAACTTTTTTGATTTGTCTTACCTGGATGAATTTAATTAGGAATTTGTATACAGATCTCTTGAATGGATAATTTTGATAGCAAATTTTTTTTTTTTTTTAAACATGTCTTATATGGATACTTTTTGATAACCAAAAATTTTTGTTTAATGTCTTCTGTGGATAACATTGATAATATACTTTCTAAAAAAATATCTTACATGGATAACTTTGATAATATATATATTCGCATGTGGAAGACATTTAGTCATTTAAAAATACATTTCTGTTTGCCTAGAGACTAGGGACTGAATTTTGCGTGTTAATCTGTTTTTCCCTGGCAGCCATATGCACAGGGGTCCCTCACCACACAGGCAGGTAATCCGTCTTTGGAGGTACTCATATTTTTTCCACCGACGAGTAATTGACATTTTATGCAGGGCCTTGCTTTTTTTTTTTAACATGTCTTATATGGATACTTTTTGATAACCAAACATTTTTGTTTAATGTCTTCTGTGGATAACATTGATAATATACTTTTTTAAAAAATATCTTACATGGATAACTTTGATAATATATATATTTTTTTTTAATGTCATGGGTAATTTTGATAATATCATCATCAAGTGCCTTACTTTTTGATCATGTTCTTGCACAACCTTCTATCCATGTTGAATGGTATCAGTTCTGTTGTTGACTGTTTTCCCTGCCATGACACCAAGCTATCTAGTATTTTCTCTCTTTGTCATCTGTGATTTCTCTTTCCCTGTATTTTGCCAGTTGCAACCAAGTATTTCATCTTTCCTCTTCTCATGATATGCCCGAAAAATGTTGATTGTTTTTTTCTAATGTTTCTTAGGAGCTCTCTTTTTGTGTTGGCCTCTTTGAGAATGTCCTTGTTAGTCATTTTAGCTGTCCAGGGAACTTTCAACATTCTTCTGAGAAATCCCATCGCTGTGGCCTCTAATCATCTTTACATTTGTTTGTTTACTGTCCATGATTCACTTCCATAGGTCAGAATTGGCTCTATGTAGCACAGATGAACTCTCTTCTCACTTTTAATGACAGATTTGTAGCATAAGATGTTTTTCATTTTATGAAATCTACTTTGGCCTGAGCTATTCTTTTTTATTTCTGTGGTACATCTTCCATCTGATGTTATTAATGTGTCCAAGTATTTGACGTATTGCACTTGTTTCAGATTTGTCCTGTTTAATTTTATGCTGCATGATGATGATGATTGTTTCTTCGATATAACCATTACTTCTGTTTTCTTACTATTCAGACTTAGACCTTTCTTATTGCTTTCTTTTACTATTATGTCTATCATTTCTTGCAGTTCATTCTCTGTCTCTGCTATTAAGACTGTGTCATCCACATCGCAAAATATTTATGTTGTGACCTTTGACTTCAATTCCTTTTTTGTCTACGAATGATCTCATAATATTTTCGGTGTTAAAATTTTAATGTTAACATGTTAATGTTTTCAGTTAATACAAATCCGGTGATAGAACACAGCCTTGTCTGACTCTTTGTTTTATATATTGGAGCTGTCCTGTTTGGTTGCTAATTCGTATAGCTGCTGTTTGTTGCCAGTACATGTTTTTTATGATTCGCAGATCCTTGCCATCAATGTTTAATTTTTCCAGCATATTGATTATTTCCACGTGCTTTACTTTTGTCAAATATTTTTGTGTAGTCTATAAAGCACATATATAGCTCTTTCTATCTGTTCTGATGATGTATATTGCATTATTGGAGGTTTTTCCTTCCACAAATGCACGTTGTTCTTCACTTATTTCTGGTTTTATTTTGTTCTCTGTTGATAATATACTTTTTTTTAAAATGTCTCATGTGGATAATTTTGATAATATATTTTTTTTAAATGTTTCATGTGGATAATTTTGATGATATATATTTTTTTTATGTCTTATGTGGATAATTTTGATAATACACTTTTTTAAATAAATGTCTTATGTGGATAATTTTGATAAACTTTTTTTTGATAATTTTGATAATATACTTTTTTAAAGAAATGTCTTATGTGGGTTTTTTGATAATATACTTTTTAAATGTCTTATGTGGGTAATTTTGATTATATAATTTTTTTTTAGTGTCTTATGTGGGTAATTTTGATAGATAATATACTTTTTAAATATGTCTTAACAGATAATTTTGAATACAAACTTTTTTGAGACATCTCAGGTGGATAAATTTAGTCAGAAATTTGTTTGATGCATCTGATATAGATACATCAAGTCAGAAACTTGTTTGATGTATCTGATATAGATAAATTTAGTCAGAAACTTGTTTGATGTATCTGATATAGATAAATTTAGTCAGAAATTTGTTTGATGTATCTGATATAGATAAATTTAGTCAGAAACTTGTTTGATGTATCTGATATAGATACATCAAGTCAGAAACTTGTTTGATGTATCTGATATAGATAAATTTAGTCAGAAATTTGTTTGATGTATCTGATATAGATAAATTTAGTCAGAAACTTGTTTGATGTATCTGATATAGATACATCAAGTCAGAAACTTGTTTGATGTATCTGATATAGATAAATTTAGTCAGAAATTTGTTTGATGTGTCTGTTATAGATAAATTTAGTCAGAAATTTGTTTGATGTATCTGATATAGATAAATTTAGTCAGAAACTTGTTTGATGTATCTGATATAGATAAATTTAGTCAGAAATTTGTTTGATGTATCTGTTATAGATAAATTTAGTCAGAAATTTGTTTGATGTATCTGATATAGATAAATTTAGTCAGAAATTTGTTTGATGTATCTGATATAGATACATCAAGTCAGAAACTTGATTGATCTATCTGATATAGATAAATTTAGTTAGAAACTAATATAATGTAGATAAATTGATCAGAAGCTTGTTTGATATTTTTCATTAAAATTAATTTAGAGTTATAAACATGTTTGACTTGTCTCAACCAGATAAAATTATTCACAAATTTGGTTCATATTTCTTACGTGGACAAGTTTATCATATACTTGTTTAATATGTCCTTTGTGGATAATGTTTATTTAGTCATTTGTTTAGTGTGCCTCACCATGACACACAAAATTAGACAGGAATCACATGGATAAATTTAGACAGAAACTTGTTTGATCTGTCTCAGGTGTAGACATTTATTTAGAAACTTCTTTTGATCAATTTCAAGTGAATAAATTTAGGTAGAATCTTTTTTTTAAATCTGTTTTCTCATTAATTATTAATTTTTCTCATTTCATCATTCTGAAGTGGATAAGTTTATGTCACAACTTCTTTTGTTCCGTTTCAAGTGGATAAATTAAGGTAGAGACTTACTAAGTAATCTGTCATTCTCTGTTATCTTATCTCCAATTTGTTGACTTGATAGTTTGAAAGATTTGTATACAATTGAGTCAGAAGTGGCAGCATAGAATGAAATTACTTTTTGCCATTCCTATTCTTTTGTTTATTTTAGTTTTACATTTTCCATCACTGGTTATAGTATGTCCAAGGTAGTTGTATCTCTGAACAGTCTCTAGGTCTATTCCTTTATCTTTGATATCCACTAATACTTTTTGAAGGGAGCCACGATAGCTTAGTGGTTAGTGAACTAGACTACAAAGGACAAGGGGTAGGGTTCGATCCCAACCGACGGCTTCTGGGTTCACCCAGCCTTAAATGGGTACCGGGTTTTTCTTGGAAAGTAAAGCGGCACAGGCGTAATACCGACCACATTAACCTGAAAATCATGTGCTGAAGGTCTGTAAAATTTATGGTCACTAACACCATATTCCCTATACGCCACTTGGCGTGACAGGGCTCTTTACTTTTTCTCTAATAGGTTTTGAGTATTATATTTGTTTATAATCATAGTTTTAGTCTTTTTGATGATCATCATCATGTGCCATACCTGTTGGCGTAGTCGATCATGTCCTTCCACAATCTTCTATCTACAATGCATCGTATCAGTTCTGTTGTTAACTGTTTTCCATGCCATGACACCAAGCTATCCAGTATTTTTTCTCTTTGTCGTCCGCAATCTCTCTTTCCTTTTATTTTGCCAGTTGTAACCAAGTATTCCAACTTTCCTCTTCTCATGA
This sequence comes from Megaustenia siamemsis, assembly GCA_032433765.1. Lineage (NCBI taxonomy): Eukaryota > Metazoa > Mollusca > Gastropoda > Stylommatophora > Ariophantidae > Megaustenia > Megaustenia siamemsis. Next base: position 6,490,323 of record JAVIAB010000145.1, on the reverse strand, counting down.
TGTGCCCGAAAAATGTTGATTGTTTCTTTCTGATGTTTTTTAGGAGCTGCCTTTTTGTGTTGGCCTCTTTGAGAACTTCCTCATTGGTCTTTTTAGCTGTCCAGGGAACGTTCAACATTCTTCTGAGAAATCCCATCTCTGTGACCTCTAATTGTCTTTTCATTTGTTTGTCTACTGTCCACAATTCGCTTCCATAGGTCAGAATTGGTTCTATATAGCACAGATGAACTCTCTTTCTCGTTTCTATTGACATAGATTTGTTGCATGAGATATTTTTCATTTTCTGAAATGATATTTTGGCCTGAGCTATTCTGCTTTTTATTTCTGTGGTGCATCTTCCATCTGATGTTATTATTGTGCCCAAGTATTTCAGATGTTGCACTTGTTTCACATTTGTCCTGTTTATTTTTATGCTGCATGCTAGTGATGATTGTTTCTTCAATCTTTTTGATATTCATATCTAATCCATATTTTTAGTATTTTCTGCTAGTAATACAGTATCATCAGCATTTCCTAGGTTATTGATTATCTTTCCATTAATGTTTAGGCCTGGCAATCTTTGATGTTTTTAAAGATTTGCTCAGTGTGAATATTATGTAGTCGTCCTTCACGGAATCAATATTATGTAGTTGTTGTCCTTCACAGAATCAATATTATGTAGTTGTTGTCCTTCACAGAATCAATATTATGTAGTTGTCCTTCACAGAATCAATATTATGTAGTTGTTGTCCTTCACAGAATCAATATTATGTAGTTGTTGTCCTTCACAGAATCAATATTATGTAGTTGTCCTTCACAGAATCAATATTATGTAGTTGTTGTCCTTCACAGAATCAATATTATGTAGTTGTCCTTCACAGAATCAATATTATGTAGTTGTCCTTCACAGAATCAATATTATGTAGTTGTCCTTCACAGAATCAATATTATGTAGTTGTTGTCCTTCACAGAATCAATATTATGTAGTTGTCCTTCACAGAATCAATATTATGTAGTTGTTGTCCTTCACAGAATCAATATTATGTAGTTGTTGTCCTTCACAGAATCAATGTTATGTAGTTGTCCTTCACAGAATCAATATTATGTAGTTGTCCTTCACAGAATCAATATTATGTAGTTGTTGTCCTTCACAGAATCAATATTATGTAGTTGTCCTTCACAGAATCAATATTATGTAGTTGTCCTTCACAGAATCAATATTATGTAGTTGTCCTTCACAGAATCAATATTATGTAGTTGTCCTTCACAGAATCAATATTATGTATTTCACTGAAAAACTCAGCTCTTAATAACAAATATATTCTTATAGCAGCAATATATGTTTTTCAAATATGGATCAATGCGATATTCCATGTTGTTCTTACATTTTATTTTAAATAATGACTCATTCACCATCTTATGAAAGGTGGATCATTGATTTTCAAAGATAAAATTCAATTATATCATATAATCCCAACATCAAACTCTAAGATCACTCTCAAATTTTTTAACTTTTGTGAAGAAATTGACAATAAATCTGAAATAAGAATATTGATTTATATTATCTTAGAGTAACAATGAGTGAGGGGGGAAACTTTTCAATATTACTCAATAGTAGTTATATACCCAAAAGAGATAAATGTTTTTCATAATTTATTTCACACAGTTTTCTTTCTTTTTTTTTTTTTTTTTTTCCAGCCTCTCATTTAATGAATAAATAAAAACATAACCACATATTTTTACACGGATTTGGGTGGGAGGAGGCCTCGATAAAATCCAGTAAAACCTGACAGATTAAAAGGTTGTACTTAATTAGTTGTGTTCTTGTTTGACATAGGAATTTAACAATTTGGACTATGATGGTTGTTGAACTGTTTTATAGTGATGTTGATTTATTATCAGATCAGGTTGATCTGTTGTTTTTGTTCAAAAGTTGAAATAAATAAATTTATGGACATTGTGGTATTTACCATTATCATTGATGTTGCTGTTGTTTGTGTTGGCTTGGAATCTGACATAAGAGAGCTCAACCTGACACACAACCAGCTTTACTGTCAACAGCCTGTCTTTGTTGTTTGTTTTTGTCCTGGCACCTGGCATAAGCGAGCTCAACTTGACATATAACCAGCTATACTGTCAACAGCCTGTCTTTGTCTTGTCCTGGCACCTGACATAAGACAGCTCAACTTGACACACAACCAGCTTTACTGTCAACGGTCTGTCTTTGTCTCTGTTCTTTGTCTTGTACTGGCATCTGACATAAGACAGCACAATTTGATACATCCACAACCAGCTTTACTATCAACAATCTGTCTTTGTTGTTTAATTTTGTCCTGGCATCTGACATAAGACAGCTCAACTTGACACACAACCAGCTTTACTGTCAACAGCCTGTCTTTGTCTTTGTTGTTCTTTGTCTTGTCCTGGCATCTGACATAAGAGAGCTCAACTTGACACACAACCAGCTTTACTGTCAACAGTCTGTCTTTGTCTCTGTTGTTCTTTGTCTTGTCCTGGCATCTGACATAAGACAGCTCAATTTGATACATCCACAACCAGCTTTACTATCAACAGTCTGTCTTTGTTCTTTGTCTTGTCCTGGCTTTTGACACAAGACAGCTCAACCTGACACACAACCAGCTTTACTATCAACAGTCTGTCTTTGTTCTTTGTCTTGTCCTGGCTTTTGACACAAGACAGCTCAACCTGACACACAACCAGCTTTACTATCAACAGTCTGTCTTTGTTCTTTGTCTTGTCCTGGCTTTTGACACAAGACAGCTCAACCTGACACACAACCAGCTTTACTATCAACAGCCTGTCATTGCCACTACTATTATTTGTTCTGTCCTGACATAAGACAGCTCAACTTGATACATCCACAACCAGCTTTACTATGAAACAATCAACAGGCCATCTTTGTCTCTGGTGTTGACTCTCCCTTCCGTCTGTCTTCTTTATCCATTCCACTCGCCCATAACAGGTGAATATCCTTGACAATGAAAACAAGAACAAGAGTTCTTAGATGTTATGTAGAACCAGTCTTAGCATATGGATGTGAATCATGGACAATAGAACAGCAGACAAGAAAATGACTGGAGGCTGCAGAATTGTGGTTTTATAGAAGAATGTTGAGAATAACATAGACAGCTAAGAAGAGTAACGAAAAAGTTCTGAAAGAGGCCAAAGCAAAAAGAGAGCTAATTTCCAATATTAAGAAGAAACAATAATCATTTTTTGGTAGGGAACAGGCAAATAATTGCAATGCTGTCTCCCGTATCTTTTGTAGGCCTCGTGTCCACTGCTCATTTTCTCGATTGCTCTACGACGGACAGTCAAGTTTCGCCAGCTAAGTGTTTGACTTTTCTTATACGTTTTATACATTATCTTCGTTGTACTTCTGATTTTCTATCTCTTCCTCATTTTTCCTATCTCTCTTTTCTACACATCTTGACTCTCATCCTACCTCCCCTCATGTAGCCTCCTTTCTTATTTCAAAATCCTACTTTCTTCTCTTCTTTTCTGTCCACCTCTCCATTCTCCTGATCATCTAACATGTAGATATAGATAAATTGTGCTTCATCGTTTGTGGTTGTTGTCCTTGTTTTCTGAAGAAGGCTACTAGCCGAAACGTCAGTATTGTATTGTGTTCCCTATTTGTAAAGCTGTCACCATACCTTGGAGTGTCTAACACTCCCCATCACTGGCTCCAATCATTTTTTGGCCATGTAATGAGAATGGAACAGCTGGAATATATTGTAACAACTGGGAAAATTGAGGGAAGCAAAGAGGAAAGATAATGGCTTGGCTAAATGAAGGTTAACAACAGAAAATGATAAATAGCTGTCAAGATCCAAAGTTGTGGAGAAACATGATCATCTACACCAGCAGGCACGGTACTTGATGATGATGATGATAATCCCCAGTGTTGCCATATATGACTGTAGCTGGAACCAACCTGGTCAAAGAAGAATGACAGACATTAAAAAAATAAAATCTGAACATTAGCCACACACTAAATGTTACCTATGGTTTATGGTTGTGGAAGGCCCAGGTATGACTGCAAACGAATTAAAATCCATAATTGCTCAACCACCCATGCCAGTGGAATCATCCGTATTACTAACTCATCTCCCAAACAAAGAAAGGTAACTGTAGTCCCCATCATAGCAGTCTCAGCACACGCCAAAAGACATAAGGCGAAACCGCACAGAAAGTGAACACAGCCAACTGTTCCTTGTCATACAATATCATCATTCATCGTAAAAGAAAGAAATATCAAAACAGATGAGACACACAGCTCATGACATGCTGATTGCTGATCTGTGGCAACAAAAATGTAAAACTCATTTAACATGGTAGCTGTACCAATTGGTCAGCATCTCACAATTTAACTGGAACTCTTCAAGCCAATACTAGTCACAGTAGTTTGTCACTGATCATTATCATCGAGTGCCATCTCCGCAACGAAGGTTGGCTACTATGGAATGTCATTCTGCTCTGTCTCTTGCTTTGATGGTGCAGGTTGTCATAGGCTGACTTGTCCATCTTTTGATGTTACTCATCCTTGTTAGTCCTGGTCTGCCTCTGCCTCTTTTACTTTGTATTTTCCCTTCCAAGATTACTTTTAGTAGGCTGCTGTGTCTTTTAACTTGCCCAAAAATCGCACTTGTCGTATTTGAATTGTATTTGGTAGTTCTCTTTTCAATTTTAGTTGTTTTAAGACTTCATAATGTTTTCTTTTCTTTCCATCCAATTCTTCTATATATAAAAGTAAAGTAAAGTACTCCCGTCACGCCAAGTGGCGAATAGGGAAATATGGTGTTAGTGACCCTATATTTTACAGACCTTCAGCACATGATTTTTGGGGTAATGTGGTCAGTATTATGCCCGTGCTGCTTTACTTTCCCAGAAAACAATCCAGTACCCATTTAAGGCTGGGTGGACCCGGAAGCCATCGGTTGGGATCGAACCCTACCCCTTGTCCGTGGTAGTCCAGTTCACTAACCACTGAGCTATCGCGGCTCCCATTCTTCTATATATGCACTTTTTAAATGCTTCAATTTTGTGCTCTGTTTTCTGGTCCAACGTCCATGTTTCTGCACCATATAGGAATGTTGAGAAGATATAACATTTTGCTATTCTCAGTTTTAGCCCTGGTGTTATTTATTACTCTTTGCCATTCCTTTTCTTTTGTTTATTTCAGTTTTACATTTTCCATCACTGGTTTATAGTATGCCTGAGGTAGTTGTATGTCTGAAGTGTCTTCATGTGTATTCTTTCAACTTTGATATCCACTAATAGGTTTTGAGTATTATATTTGTTTATAATCATAGTTTTTGTCAAAGATCAGATCAATATAATTGTTGTAGATCTTTAGGATTTTCTGCTAGTAGAACAGTATCGTCAGCATATCTTAGGTTATTAATTATCTTTCCATTAATGTTTAGGTCTGGCATCTCTGTGATGTTTTTAAAGATTTGCTCAGTGTATAGATTGAACAAGCTTGGTGATAGGATGCATCCCTGTATTACTCTTCTTTTTATATCAATGGGTGTAGAGTTATCTTTGTTATATTTTATTATTGCTGTTTGCTCCCAGTATAAATTACATATTAGTTGTATGTCCATGTCATCTAGATGTATGTCTTTTCTATCTATCTATTGACCTTTCGAGCCGTAACCGGCCCATAGGGCGTAGACCAAGATACACCTTCTCCTATATGAATTTTTGTTCTAGCAGTTTTCTTTTAAAGATATTTTATTAAATCTCGCCATCTGTCTCTGTTCTGTGCAAGCAGTTCTATCTCATTGAGGGAGCCGATTCCTGCTGCTCTTGCCTCTCTCATCAATGTTCTTCTCAGTGTCTCCCTGGGTCTTCCTCTTTTTCTTTTACCTGTTGTTTCCCATATGAGGGCTTGCTTTGCTATTCGATTATTATCTCTTCTCATCACATGTCCAACGTATGACCATCGTCTTTTCTTTATTACTGAAGATATTAGTGGTTGATTGGCGATTTCTCTAATTTCCTCGTTTGTTTTGAATTCGTTCCATTCTATACCAAGTATTTTCCTTAGACATTTATTTTCGAATGCGTTCAACTTTGTTTCTATATCTCTTGTTGTTTTCCAGCTTTCACACGCATACGTAAGGGTTGATAGTACATTTGATTTGAATAGCCTAAGTTTTGTGTTTGTGCTAATGAGTTTTGATTTCCACAACTTTTCAAGGCTTCTGAAAGACATTGCTGCTTTAGCCAGTCTGATTCTAATTTCTTTGCTCGTATCCCCTTCTCGATCAATGTGACTTCCAAGATAGATAAAGTGATCGATCTCTTCTACTGGTTTGTTTTCCATGTATATTTTGTCACTTGTTGGAATTAAACTTTTCATGACTTTAGTCTTTTCATGATTGACCTCAAGCCCAATTTTGCTGGCTATTGATGATAGTTCATTTGTGTTTTCCTGCATCGTTTTTATCTGACTGCTGATGAGAGATGTCTTTTAGGCATTCTATAAGTTCATTTATGGTGTAAGTAAAGTACCTCCCGTCACGCCAAGTGGCGTATAGAGAAATATGGTTTTAGTATATATTATACTATATTTTACAGACCTTCAGCACATGATTTTTGGGGTAATGTGGTCGGTATTACGGCCGTGCTGCTTTCCTTTCCCAGAAAAAAATCAGGTACCCATTTAAGGCTGGGTGAAAACAGAAGCTGTCAGTTGGGATCGAACCCTGCCCCTTGTCCTTTGTAGGGCTGCTCCTCGTTTATGGTGTATTCTATCAAAAGCTTGGGTGTAGTCTATGAAACAGGCGCTGGTTTGTCACTGATACATTAGTTGATTTGCTCAATTATGTTTTTCCAGGAAGATAAGATAAAATACCCATAATTCTTTCATTCATCATTCAAAGTGAAGAAGAGTGAGAGAGAAGTAGGAAAGGAAGTTCATCAGTGCTATATAGAGCCAATTCTGACCTATGGAAGCAAATCATGGACAATAGACAAACAAATGAAAAGGCAATTAGAGGCTATAGAGATGGAATTTCTCAGAAATTTGGGAATTGTTGAAAGTTCCCTGGACAGCTAAAATGACTAATGAGGACATTCTCAAAGAGGCCAACACAAAAAGGGAGCTCCTAAAAAACATCACAAAGAAACAATCAACATTTTTCGGGTACTTCATGAGAAGAGGAAAGTTGGAAAACTGGAAAAATACAGGGAAAGAGAGATCGTGGAAGACAAAAAGAGAAAATACTAGATAGCTTGGTGTCATGGCATGAAAAACAGTCAACAATAGAATTGATATGATATACTGTGGATAGGAGATTGTGTGGAAGGCCATGATCGTCTTTGCCAACTGGTATGGCACATGATGATGATAACATTCAAAGTGACCAGAAGAAGCTGTATCTTAAAATATAAAAACTTTTGTGGTTAAAATTGAACATTGCATTCCCCAATACTCTCAGATTTGCCAATCTTTAATCTTTTTGTTATTACTGAATCTACCAATATTGAATAGACAGTTTTCACCACAGAATAAACAAGGTGCAATTATGGTGCAATTAAGACACTGCTACAATAGCTAATTTTTTAGTTAGCTGCGTGGCAGTGTGCCAAGCGTTCGGCTTCTCGTGGCAAGGCGCGGTGCCAGGGAGTACGGGTTCGATCCCGCTTCGGACCATATATTGTTCTTTGTTTTTTTCTGTTGTTGTTTGTCTGTCAATTTTTCCGAGTGCTAACACATACTTCTTTGTTCTATTATTGCAATTATGGTGCCTGGCCTCATATCCTTTCTCCTGTGCTTTTTGTCTTCTGAATTTGAAATCAAAGCTTCCTCCAACAGCTGCTGTGCAATGTTTTTTTCATTTTTGTTCTCCGTGTGCTGCGATCTGATGACAGACAGTTTTCCCAGTTTTGGTTGCTAATAGAAAATTCCCCCAAGACAGCCCTACAAACATCCTTATATCTCAGCATTGGTCTGCACTTTGGTCTCTTTCTGTATCAAAGTTCTCCATAAAATAATATACTGTTTTGGAATACAATTGTTTTCCATTCTTCTTACATGACCCAATCACTGTAATCTTGACTCATAAGTGTTGTCATGGTAGATGGGAGTTTGGTACATTCAAGACATAAGAGTTAGTGACCTTGTCCTATCATTAAAGTGGCTCTAAATATAACCTGTAAAATCTTGTAATGCTTTATTTGGCTCAATAATTGAGTAAGACTCCACACACCACAGACATCTTCAATGTCTACCGATAATTAATGATGTTATAACAAAACACAAGTTATATGTTATAACAAAACACAAGTTATATGTTATAACAAAACACAAGTTCGATATTATCACAAAACACAAGTTATATTTAACTTACGATGAATGATGATATCGTATGATGGGGAACAGATGGCTGTGTTCACTTTCTGTGCAGTTTCGCCTTATGTCTTTTGGCGTGTGCTGAGACTGCTATGATGGGGACTACAGCTACCTTTTTTTTTTTGGGAGATATTAATTCGGATGATTCCTCTGGCATGGGCGGTTGAACAATTATGGATTTTAATTCGTTTGCAGTGATACCAGGGCCTTCCATAACCATACCATAACAAGTTATATGTTATAACAAAATATGATTTACACATTGCTATCACTTCACATAATACAAATTACATCATAAACATTAGGAGCAGAACACAGCAAATAAACAATACACTGACAATGAAAGAAGCTGTTAAGTGCGATTTATTTTAACTCAATTTTAACATTATGAACAAATTATTATATCATTAATATATCACAGATTTACAGTTTGGAAAAAAACAGTTCTTGTTTTCTCATTTATTTTCTTACTCTTGTTAAAAACATTATGGTTAAAACAGTAAATTAGTCATTTGCTGAGCTGGTGTCAAATTGTTGACTACTTACTTGTTCATTCACATTTGATTGTAGCCCCCTATATTTAAATCAATTGAAATAGTTATCAAAGAAATGGAGAAATACCACCTTGATTTATTAGCAATTGGTGAAACTAGGTCACCAGGAATAGGAAATAAACCAATCAACATTAAGGAAAGAATATGACATGTGTGAGAAGAGACAACAAGAGAATTCCAAAGCAGGCTCTTCAATAGGAAACATCAGGATACAGAAAAAGAGGAAGACCTGAAGAGACACTAAAAAAGAACACTTATAAGAGAAGCAAAGTTGTAGGTATAAACTCAAATAAGATAAAAAATCTCGCCCAGAATAGAAATGAGTGGCAAAAAACACTACAAGGTCTATGTGATGTCTAAGGGCATGGGAAGGGTATCAAGATTAAGCAAAGCTTTTATTTTATTTTTCAGCTCTTTATTGGAAAGAAAGACAGGAGCTGTCAGTATGCAAACACTTCGTCATCTGCTGAAACCGATATAGCACCACTGGGTTTGCCCAGAGCATTGTGATATCAACTCTAATAACAATTTAAAAAAATAATATCAGTGTATTATTTAACAAATAAGATATGAGATCAAAATGTCAGAGAAGTAAAAGTTATTGCCATACCATCCATCAATCATAATCTCCCTTTAGTTATATTCTCCTGTAGCTTTCTCAAGAACTACACAACACTGGTATCATCTTAAGCTTAGACTGTAGAAGAATTGAAGGCATGGTGTCTTAAGCTGGACAACAACATAATAGGCACACAAGTTTTTATGAAAATAACGAAAATCATATTTAATTGAAGGAAAATTATTTTTAAAATAAACGCAAAACGTGCACATGCAAAGAAAGAAAATATTGCTGTAAAAAAATAATCACATAATCAAAGGAAAATGATTTTTTAATATTATTCTAATAACATGTACATTTATAAACGTGATTTTTTAACATTCTTAAATGTACATTTATAAACATGATTTGTTAACATTCTTAAATGTATGCTTATAAACACGATTTGTTAACATTTTTCTTAAACAATAATACACTTATAAAACATGATTTTTGTGGCATTTTTCTTAAATGTACACTTATAAACATGATTTTTGAATATGTTTCTTAAATGTACACTTATAATACGATTTTTTAACATTATTCTTAAATGTACACTTATAATACGATTTTTTAACATTATTCTTAAATGTACACTTATAATACGATTTTTTAACATTTTTCTTAAATGTACACTTATAAACATAATTTTTTAAACATTATTCTTAAATGTACACTTATAAGCATAATTTTTTTAACATTATTCTAATTACATGTACACCTACAAACATGATCTTTCTACATTATTCTAATTACATATACACCTACAAACATGATCTTTCTACATTATTCTAATTACATATACACCTACAAACATGATCTTTCTACATTATTCTAATTACAAGAACACTTTAAGACTAAAAAGAATGTGCAAACCTTACATGTACACTTTAAAGTAATAAATGATTTATAAACCTTATGTGTATATTTGTAAGGTAATAAATGATCTACAAACCTTATTTTAAATGTACACTTTTAATTAAAGTAATTAGCACAATTGGGAGAGCCGCGATAGCTCAGTGGTTAGTGAACTGGACTACAAAGGACAAGGAACCGACGGCTTCCAGGTTCATCCAGCCTTAAATGTGTAGCGGATTTTTTTTCTGGTAAAGTAAAGCAGTACGGGCATAATACCGACCACATTACCCCAAAAATCATGTGCTGAAGGTCTGTAAAATATAGGGTCACTAACACCATATTTCCCTATACGCCACTTGGCGTGACGGGGGTACTTTACTTTACTTTAATTAGCACAATAAAACTAGTAAATATTTTACAAACATTATAATTCTTAAATGTACACATTGAAACTAATATTTTGCATTGAATAAGTATTGGGGGGATGGGGAGGGTGTGAAGGAGGAGAAGGTGATCTCGAGGTAAGATATCGGCCTCTAGACAAAAAGGACTTGAGTTTAAATCCTGCTACAGGCAGCGTGAATTTTAATCTTTGAATTCATGGTTCTCCATGGCATTACCCAGAATTCATGGTTCTCCATGGCATTACCCAGAATTCATGGTTCTCCATGGCATTACCCAGAATTCATGGTTTCTCCATGGCATTACCCAGAATTCATGGTTCTCCATGGCATTACCCAGAATTCATGGTTCTCCATGGCATTACCCAGAATTCATGGTTCTCCATGGCATTACCCAGAATTCATGGTTCTCCATGGCATTACCCAGAATTCATGGTTCTCCATGGCATTACCCAGAATTCATGGTTCTCCATGGCATTACCCAGAATTCATGGTTCTCCATGGTATTACCCAGAATTCATGGTTCTCCATGGCATTACCCAGAATTCATGGTTCTCCATGGCATTACCCAGAATTCATGGTTCTCCATGGCATTACCCAGAATTCATGGTTCTCCATGACATTATCCAGAATTCATGGTTCTCCATGGTATTACCCAGAATTCATGGTTTCTCCATGGCATTACCCAGAATTCATGGTTCTCCATGGCATTACCCAGAATTCATGGTTCTCCATGGCATTACCCAGAATTCATGGTTCTCCATGGCATTACCCAGAATTCATGGTTCTCCATGGCATTACCCAGAATTCATGGTTCTCCATGGCATTACCCAGAATTCATGGTTCTCCATGGCATTACCCAGAATTCATGGTTTCTCCATGGCATTACCCAGAATTCATGGTTCTCCATGGCATTACCCAGAATTCATGGTTCTCCATGGCATTACCCAGAATTCATGGTTCTCCATGGCATTACCCAGAATTCATGGTTCTCCATGGCATTACCCAGAATTCATGGTTTCTCCATGGCATTACCCAGAATTCATGGTTCTCCATGGCATTACCCAGAATTCATGGTTTCTCCATGGCATTACCCAGAATTCATGGTTTCTCCATGGCATTACCCAGAATTCATGGTTCTCCATGGCATTACCCAGAATTCATGGTTCTCCATGGTATTACCCAGAATTCATGGTTCTCCATGGCATTACCCAGAATTCATGGTTTCTCCATGGCATTACCCAGAATTCATGGTTCTCCATGGCATTACCCAGAATTCATGGTTCTCCATGACATTACCCAGAATTCATGGTTCTCCATGGTATTACCCAGAATTCATGGTTTCTCCATGGCATTACCCAGAATTTATGGTTCTCCATGGCATTACCCAGAATTCATGGTTCTCCATGGCATTACCCAGAATTCATGGTTCTCCATGGCATTACCCAGAATTCATGGTTCTCCATGGCATTACCCAGAATTCATGGTTCTCCATGGCATTACCCAGAATTCATGGTTCTCCATGGCATTACCCAGAATTCATGGTTTCTCCATGGCATTACCCAGAATTCATGGTTCTCCATGGCATTACCCAGAATTCATGGTTTCTCCATGGCATTACCCAGAATTCATGGTTTCTCCATGGCATTACCCAGAATTCATGGTTCTCCATGGCATTACCCAGAATTCATGGTTTCTCCATGGCATTACCCAGAATTCATGGTTCTCCATGGCATTACCCAGAATTCATGGTTTCTCCATGGCATTACCCAGAATTCATGGTTTCTCCATGGCATTACCCAGAATTCATGGTTTCTCCATGGCATTACCCATCCGTTGTCTCTTGGTAGAGAGATACAATGTCTAGCCTTGAATAAAAGTGAAAAAAAGGAGATCCCATGCTGTCTCTGTTCACATTAAAGTCGAAAATGGCAGGTCAAAATGACACTGCCCAAGCAGATTCTGTTATAAGAGCCAACCCATAACACATCAATTCTGTTATAAGGACCTGGCCATAACTTTCTTGTTATAATGACTTACTCAAACACTACACTCTTGTACAAGGACGTGTCCATAACACATCACTCCTGTTATAAGGACCTGCCCATAACACACTGATTATTTTTATAAGGACCTGCCCATAAAACATCATTCCTGTTATGAAGACCTGCTCATAACACTACACTCATGCTATAAGGACCTGCCCATAACACATCACTCCCATTATAAGGACCTGCCCATAACACATCACTCCTGTTATAAAGACCTGCCAATAACACATCCTTCCTGCTATAAGAACCTTCCCTTAAAACATCCTTACTGCTATAAGAACCTGTCAAAACACTTCACTCCTGTTATAAGGACTTTCCAATAACACATCATTCCTGCTATAAGGACTTTCCAATAACACATCATTCCTGCTATAAAGACCAGCCCAATAATTAATCACTCATGATATAAGGACCAGTCCATAACACACCACTGCTGTTATGAAGACATATCAGGCTTAAAATTGAAAACTGCATACGGGATAAAAGTTACAAGCAGCTCATAGCTGACTTTGACATAAGGATGAGTAAATTATAGTAGATCAAGATCCTACTCCACCTGCCTGCATTGAGCCAGAAAACAAAATAACCAATCAATCATCCAATCAAGCCAACCAACCAATCAAATGAAGCCAACCAATCATCCAATCAAGCCAACCAACCAATCAAATGAAGCCAACCAATCATCCAATCAAGCCAAGCCAACCAATCAAATGAAGCCAACCAATCATCCAATCAAGCCAACCAACCAATCAAATGAAGCCAACCAATCATCCAATCAAGCCAACCAACCAATCAAATGAAGCCAACCAATCATCCAATCAAGCCAACCAACCAATCAAATGAAGCCAACCAATCATCCAATCAAGCCAAGCCAACCAATCAAACCAAGCCAGCCAAACATCCAACCAATCAAACCAAGCCAACCAACCATCCAATCAATCAAACCAACCAATCAAGCCAAGCAATTAAATATTAAAGAAGGAAGGCAAACCAGACACAAAATTATAAAGCTGAAGTTGGATGTGTTGGGTGAAAAGGCGCAGAGATCATAGCATGTTGCAAATCATAGTACAACATAAGTATGCTTATTTAAACCCCTTTCAAATGGCGGACAATAAAGATAGCTAATCATTGGGTGAATGCAACTGAAGAAAAATAAGGCAACACATTATTTCTGCTATGAGAACTTGCCATTGAAACATCACTCATGCTGGAGGCCCTGCCTCTGCACTATATCGATCCCTTATTTGCCTGATCAGCTCAAAGTTGACTGCTGGGATACCAGTCAAATTGAATTCTACTTGTGGTTTGGCCACATTTCCTGTGGTGGTCCTGTAGAACGTATCAGGTTCAGTCAGTCATCTATCAGTGATGACTGGGCCATATGTGGACCATAACTCAGTCATCTCAGCTAACTCTTTTATTCAAAGAATTAACACCCTGAGCAGATATCCATAATTAAGATAAATACGTATCTACGGTGGCTAAAATACTGCTTTTACACAATGGACATACATATACTGGTTCTGCACAACTTCTACACATTGTAAAATGTCCACAAGGAAGGAATGTGACATCTTTAGGCACTGATGAACAGCTGCTACACAGTCTAGACTTTTGTAACAGTACATGCTCCTGTTCCAGTAACTTTACACAAGTGCTAACAAGTGCTCTGTTTTCAAGAGAAGTGTTCATTTTACTATGACTTTTCTCTGTTTCAAGGGAGACTGGCTTTGTCATCTTCTCTGACTCTGAATGGACAGCATTGCCCATCTTCAGTGACGTACTGTTATTATTATCATCCAAGACATTTTCTTGCAAGCCTCTGGAGGAATTTTGACAATTTAAAGCTAGACTTGTATTGTTGAGAACATCAGGAATATGTAAACCATCTTGTCGTGGTGTTGAGGAATTGGTAGATTTCAGAGCAGAAATAGAATTGTCATGCTTGTTGGCTTTAATCTGGCTATTGGGGAGTGATATTGACATTCGGGAGCTTCTACTTTGATGTGGTGATGCGGAACAGACTCCCCCGGGCTGCTCTGTGTGATTGTCAGGAAGAGTGGTGGTTGGCAGGCAACCCATTGTTCCATCCCATCCCTCAAGACCATCTATTGAAATATTGTCAACCGATGATTGATGAAACCCGTCTACATCATCTTGTGTAATGTCTGACAGTACACTGTTGTTATCACATGTTACAGCAGATGATGATGGATTGAAGTTAGGAAGAGAGGACACATCATCTGAGGCACTGTATGGGATGGTATTAACGGATGCACAAGAAAATGCTGACTTTAAAGAAGTATGTCTGTCAGTATGATCAGCCGCTAATGATGACGATGATGGCAACTGATAAGGTAACTGATTTGAACAAGATGCTTGATCACAGTTACTTGAGGACAAACCCATCTCAAAAGTTTCAACATCTGAGCTTTTTGAAAAATCAGCAGTAAACAATGGTTCTGGCTGAAGGTGTGCGTCACATTCAAGTAGCAGGGTTTTGCTGTTTACAAGTTTGCCATCTTTAATCAGCTTCAAAGCACAATTTTGAACTAAAGTTTCTGAATAATTAAGAAATATAACAGACTGCATGCTAGCAAAAATAAGGAAATCCTTGTTTAGGTCTGACAGACTTGAAGATAGATGATTGTCCTGGGCTCCGTGTTTGTGCTTGGAGCTTGAACTAGAAGGTGAAGACATGCCACATTGGACTGCATGTTTGTGGCTAAAGTGACCATCACTGTGTGAACCACCAACATCTCTTGGTAGAGCAGCCATAATTTGTGCTGCAGCCATGGATATCTTTGATAGATTCAATATAATCAGTAGAAATGATGATATTATAAAAGTCCAATTCTTCCTCACTTCAAAAAAAAGCGCAAAATCAGTTATAGCTACTTCAGCTTTTTTTATTTTTCTTTTCACTTAACTTTAGGCGTGACAGAAAACCTGTTGGAAGAAAGGACAAAACATAGAATAACATTAGCTTGATAAACTATTTGCTTGATGTTTTCATTTGATAATGTTTACCTCAAAATATCTACACTGACACAACTACTTGTGTACGTTTAGTAAAATATTGCAAGATTCCTCTCCTTAACCATTTTTTTTCTACTTTCTCAGGCAGAATAATGAAGACAACAAATTTATGTTACATGGTCTTGCCTCTTTTAGCTTGTATCTTTTATTTTTTCTTCTAACTTCGATTTCATTTTAGAAATTTGTTGAGCCATTTCTTATATTCATTTCCCTATAATCCACTGAGAAACTTCTCAGAGATGTTGCACAGATATCTTTGTGTCTAAGTTAAGTGTAGTCTACAAGTAGTCCTAATTCTTTAGTTTCCCTAAACAATATGAAAATATGTTTAGATATGTGACTGCTCTCCATTCTTGTAACATACCCCTCTAGTTTTTTACTCCCGGTATTTATTTATTAACTTTCATTAAAAAAAACATGATTTCAATTAAATGTGGCATAAAATATAATTTACTCATACTAAAACAATTAAATAATAAATACATAACCAGTGTATTATATCATTAATAAAATTATCGGTAACTGAGAGACAATGAATTAGTATATGTTATTCTTACATACAGAAATGGGTACTATGATGTCTTAGTCTATTGCTCATTAGATGACAATCCTTGATACTGAAGTGTGCGGGAATGATCGTCATTAACTACAACATAAGCACGAATGCCTTGAAAAATAACAAGTGGTTGCTATTATCTGGGATCTCAATTTATCTCCGTACAGATGTATGTATATATTATGTGGATTGTCTGGGGGTGGTGTGCTAGATATACATGTGATCCATACATTCGTGCTTATGTAAACCATCTAAAACTATTTAAAAACATGAACATCATGTAAGATTAGATAACAATGATAGCAAATGTATACGAGTGGACATATCATATATGTAATGTACACATTTTAAATAACATAATTTGTGGGAATTCCCAGTAAGAAAAGATTATGGCTGATTAGCTGAACAAGGAACTGGATTAAGTGCGTGGCGTGGGGACACGTATGCCTGAGTCAGGTCTTGCCAATGTTGTACTTCCCATAGTGAGCTGTAGTTGCTCTATGAGACATTAACATTCGGGGGATAACAACTATAGCTGTGATTTGTAAACGACGATGGCAATATGAGAATAATACTTCCCTTTTAAGTCAAGTGATGGAAAGTTTGAAAAAAAAAAAAATACGTGGAGCAGGATATTTTGCATCATTTCTGTTTGTCACTATTTTTATATTTAGGCAATCATTTACTTTCTGTCCTTTGTTCCAGGGAATCGTAGCGTTGAAGCAATGATTGTCTTTTTTTTTGTCACATATTTTGAGGCTACCTCTTTCTGTCATACTTGGGACAATTAATTATATTCGTTTAGTCATATATATTTTAATGCAATCCTTTTCATTTGGTTATATATTACAAAATATGATGGTTTGGTAGCCAACCTTCGTTGCGGAGATGGCATTCGATGATGATGATGATGATGATATATTACAATTACTTTCTTGTTTAGTCCGATAAATTATTTCATTGCGTAAGAGAAGTGTCCCCTTCAGTAAACATTGTCCACGCTTTATTCATAAAAAATAAGAGTAAAATAAAAGCATCTGGAAGTAGCAAGTGTAACCAAGTTCTCCACATATTGTCGCTGTTTATTTCTTTACAGCGGCAATCAATATATAGGGGATGTCACCTAATATATGTAGCCTATCATTTATGTTCTATGGATGAGATCAGTTTAACTGAAGTCGGGGCATTTCCATATCCGCTCCACCGCCGGTCCAAGAATTCTCGAGGAGGATGAAGATCGATTATTCCTATAAAGTTTTGACTGTAGATAAATCTGCTTCTCCCACAAAGCACTCAGATCTACCAGACATTTTCTTTAGATCCATAAGTCTCGCGATATATACATCATTGTCCCATCCATCAGTCTCGCGATGTATACATCATTGTCCCACCCATCAGTCTCGCGATGTATATATCATTGTACCATCCATCAGTCTCGCGATGTATACATCATTGTCCCATCCATCAGTCTCGCGATATATACATCATTGTCCCATCCATCAGTCTCGCGATGTATACATCATTGTCCCACCCATCAGTCTCGCGATGTATATATCATTGTCCCACCCATCAGTCTCGCGATGTATACATCATTGTCCCACCCATCAGTCTCACGATGTATATATATCATTGTCCCACCCATCAGTCTCGCGATGTATACATCATTGTCCCACCCATCAGTCTCACGATGTATATATATCATTGTCCCACCCATCAGTCTCGCGATGTATACATCATTGTCCCACCCATCAGTCTCGCGATGTATACATCATTGTCCCACCCATCAGTCTCGCGATGTATACATCATTGTCCCACCCATCAGTCTCGCGATGTATACATCATTGTCCCACCCATCAGTCTCGCGATGTATACATCATTGTCCCACCCATCAGTCTCGCGATGTATACATCATTGTCCCATCCATCAGTCTCGCGATGTATACATCATTGTCCCACCCATCAGTCTCGCGATGTATACATCATTGTCCCACCCATCAGTCTCGCGATGTATACATCATTGTCCCACCCATCAGTCTCACGATGTATATATATCATTGTCCCACCCATCAGTCTCGCGATGTATACATCATTGTCCCACCCATCAGTCTCGCGATGTATACATCATTGTCCCACCCATCAGTCTCGCGATGTATACATCATTGTCCCACCCATCAGTCTCACGATGTATATATATCATTGTCCCACCCATCAGTCTCGCGATGTATACATCATTGTCCCACCCATCAGTCTCGCGATGTATACATCATTGTCCCACCGATCAGTCTCGCGATGTATACATCATTGTCCCACCCATCTTTCCCTTCTCGACGTGAAGAACAAACTTGGCCATGGCCTCTTTGTCCAGAATCAGGTCCCATTCAGTGCCAGAGCTGAACTTCTCGGCTATTTCATTGTCGTGCACCCCAAATTTCTATTCAATTTTTATTATTGCCATTTAAAAAAAATTCCCTCTATTTAGTAAGTAAGTCAAGAGCCCCATCACGCCAAGTGTTGTATAAGGAATATGGTGTCAGTGTCCATAATTTGTACAGACCTTCGGCACATGATTTTTTGGAGTAATGTGGTCAGTATTACGCCCGTGTCGCTTTACTTTCCCAGAAAAAAATCCGGTACCTATTTAAGGTCGGGTGAACCCGGAAACCCTTGATCAGGATCAAACCCGTTCTATTTAGGTATATGCCTTCTGTAAAAGCTTTTATATCATTGTTTGTTCTTTGTTGTAGATGTATGTAGCATCATATGTAGATGCATGTAGCATCATATGTAGATGTATGTAGCATCATATGTAGATGTATGTAGCATCATATGTAGATGTATGTAGCATCATATGTAGATGTATGTAGCATCATGTGTAGATGTAGCATCATGTGTAGATGCATGTAGCATCATATGTAGATGTATGTAGCACCATATGTAGATGTATGTAGCATCATGTGTAGATGTATGTAGCATCAAGTGTAGATGCATGTAGCATCAAGTGTAGATGCATGTAGCATCATATGTAGATGTAGCATCATGTGTAGATGCATGTAGCATCATATGTAGATGTATGTAGCACCATATGTAGATGTATGTAGCATCATGTGTAGATGTATGTAGCATCATGTGTAGATGCATGTAGCATCATATGTAGATGTATGTAGCATCATATGTAGATGTATGTAGCATCATGTGTAGATGTATGTAGCATCATGTGTAGATGTATGTAGCATCATATGTAGATGTATGTAGCATCATATGTAGATGTATGTAGCATCATATGTAGATGTATGTAGCATCATGTGTAGATGTATGTAGCATCATATGTAGATGTATGTAGCATCATGTGTAGATGCATGTAGCATCATATGTAGATGTATGTAGCATCATATGTAGATGTATGTAGCATCATGTGTAGATGTATGTAGCATCATGTGTAGATGTATGTAGCATCATGTGTAGATGTATGTAGCATCATATGTAGATGTATGTAGCATCATGTGTAGATGTATGTAGCATCATGTGTAGATGTATGTAGCATCATGTGTAGATGTATGTAGCATCATGTATAGATGTATGTAGCATCATGTGTAGATGCATGTAGCATCATATGTAGATGTATGTAGCATCATATGTAGAATCATGTATAGATGTATGTAGCATCATGTGTAGATGTATGTAGCATCATATGTAGATGTATGTAGCAACATATGTAGATGTATGTAGCATCATATGTAGATGAGACTGACATATAATATAAGTTATCAAAGTGAATACAACCAGGGGGAACACAACTGAAATTGTAAAGTAAATACAAGGAAGGGGAACACAAATAAAATGGTAAAGTTCAAGTACACACAATTACAGAGAACAGGGGAACATTAACTATAGATGTCATGGGGAGGAAACTCAACGATGACTAGATTTGATAGTAGAGTATAGCTGATATTACTTGATCACCAAACCAGATCTAAGATAATAAACACTGGCTATGTCTTTTCCACTGCACCATTTCTTTAATAGCCCAACCGTCAATCGTACCTTTAGTATGCAATCTTGTTCATCACTCATTGAAACATTGGTCACTAAAGATAACAACCCTTATATATACTTGGCTAGAGCTGGTGCTGACGTGAAGTTAATTTTTGCTTAACTGATGAGCGTAAAGCTCTACATACAACCAATTCACAAACTTGTATATCCGATGTTTATGCCTACATTTTTGTTTCCATTTGTCTGTGGCCTCTTTAGCAATAATTTAATTCATGCTTAGAGAAAGGGGAAGTTAACACACTTCTGGGTCGCCATTATCATAACCTTTGGTTACCAATTGATTAAGTTACATCTTACTTGAAATAGAGACCTGTCACTCTCATCATACATGATACAACATGTTTCTTAATATAATATATTTCTTCTTATAACTTACACCGTCGAGGGAAATTAGGGTGGGCAATACAGACCTTTCTCATATCATATAACTTATCATTGAGTTCCCACGTCATCACTAAGTACTAAGTACATTATCCACATCGAGGGTTGGCTACCATTGAGTCATTCCGCTCTGTCTATTGGTTTCATAATGCAGGTTGTCATAGGCTGACTTGTCCATCTTTTGATGTTACTCGTTCTTGTTAGTCTTAGTCTACATCTACCTCTTTTACCTTGTATTTACCTTCCAAGATTACTTTTAGTAGGCTGTTGTGTCTTTTAACATGCCTCAAAAATCTCATTTATCTTGTTTGAATTCTTGTGTTTAACAATTCCCCGCAACACAAACTAAACACTTTAACTTTATCAACTGGATAGTAGAGTTGGTTTCCTCTTCTTGCTCAAGTTTACGTGGAGTTCGCTATAAAATAAACCTTTTTACCACTAAATTCCTGATCTAATTTATTTCTCTGTAACAAAACGTTGAAATAAACGTACACACAAAGTAATACAACTCACCGTTTACAATAATTTTAGTGTAACAGCAACATCAGCATCAGCCCAGATCAACACAAGGAAAACCTGCGCAACTGCCTCCCGGGGTTTTATATTGGGGGCCCTAAACGTCAACGGAAATCAAATAGGGAAAATCCAGAAACTGACGTGTTGAAGCTGAATTTTGAATTCTATTGTCACTGAAATTTGTTGCTTATTTGTATTATTTGTAGTCGTATTTAATCATTTATGTCAGATTATAAACAGATTATGTGTTAAATTTCAGCAGGTTAAGAAAAGCATTGTAGTAACCGAAATTTCAGTACAAAATACAACAGGTAGAGTTTACAGTGGGGATGAACAAAAACTAAATTTGTTTGGAAAACCCTTGGGCAAATATATATATAGAGATGACTCGGTGGTTCTCAAAGTTGTGTTAGTGTGTAGGGTGGAGAAGTTGTTCTCAAAGTTGTGTTAGTGTGTGGAGGTGGAGTTGTTCTCAAAGTTGTGTTAGTGTGTGGAGGTGGAATTGTTCTCAAAGTTGTGTTAGTGTGTGGAGGTGGAGAAGTTGTTCTCAAAGTTGTGTTAGTGTGTGGAGGTGGAGAAGTTGTTCTCAAAGTTGTGTTAGTGTGTGGAGATGGAGAAGTTGTTCTCAAAGTTGTGTTAGTGTGTGGAGGTGGAATTGTTCTCAAAGTTGTGTTAGTGTGTGGAGGTGGAGAAGTTGTTCTCAAAGTTGTGTTAGTGTGTGGAGGTGGAATTGTTTCTCAAAGTTGTGTTAGTGTGTGGAGGTGGAGAAGTTGTTCTCAAAGTTGTGTTAGTGTGTGGAGGTGGAATTGTTCTCAAAGTTGTGTTAGTGTGTGGAGGTGAAGTCGTTCTCAAAGTTGTGTTAGTGTGTGGAGGCGGAGAAGTTGTTCTCAAAGTTGTGTTAGTGTGTGGAGGTGGAGAAGTTGTTCTCAAAGTTGTGTTAGTGTGTGGAGGTGGAGAAGTTGTTCTCAAAGTTGTGTTAGTGTGTGGAGGTGGAGAAGTTGTTCTCAAAGTTGTGTTAGTGTGTGGAGGTGGAATTGTTCTCAAAGTTGTGTTAGTGTGTGGAGGTGGAGAAGTTGTTCTCAAAGTTGTGTTAGTGTGTGGAGGTGGAGAAGTTGTTCTCAAAGTTGTGTTAGTGTGTGGAGGTGAAGTCGTTCTCAAAGTTGTGTTAGTGTGTGGAGGTGAAGTTGTTCTCAAAGTTGTATTAGTGTGTGGAGGTGGAGAAGTTGTTCTCAAAGTTGTGTTAGTGTGTGGAGGTGAAGTTGTTCTCAAAGTTGTGTTAGTGTGTGGGGGTGGAGAAGCTGTTCTCAAAATTATGTTAGTGTGTGGAGGAGTTGTTCTCAAAGTTGTGTTAGTGTGTAGGGGTGGAGAAGTTGTTCTCAAAGTTGTGTTAGTGTGTAGGGTGGAGAAGTTGTTCTCAAAGTTGTGTTAGTGTGTGGAGGTGGAGGAGTTGTTCTCAAGTTGTGTTAGTGTGTGGAGGTGAAGTTGTTCTCAAAGTTGTGTTAGTGTGTGGAGGTGGAGAAGTTGTTCTCAAAGTTGTGTTAGTGTGTAGGGGTGGTGAAGTTGTTCTCAAAGTTGTGTTAGTGTGTAAAGGTGGAGAAGTTGTTCTCAAAGTTGTGTTAGTGTGTAGGGGTGGAGAAGTTGTTCTCAAAGTTGTGTTAGTGTGTGGGGGTGGAGAAGTTGTTCTCAAAGTTGTGTTAGTGTGTGGAGGTGGAGAAGTTGTTCTCAAAGTTGTGTTAGTGTGTAGGGGTGGTGAAGTTGTTCTCAAAGTTGTGTTAGTGTGTAAAAGGTGGAGAAGTTGTTCTCAAGTTGTGTTAGTGTGTGGAGATGAAGAAGTTGTTCTCAAAGTTGTGTTAGTGTGTGGAGGTGAAGTTGTTCTCAAAGTTGTGTTAGTGTGTGGAGGTGAAGTTGTTCTCAAAGTTGTGTTAGTGTGTGGAGGTGAAGTTGTTCTCTAAGTTGTGTTAGTGTGTGGAGGTGAAGTTGTTCTCAAAGTTGTGTTAGTGTATGGGGGTGGAGAAGTTGTTCTCAAAGTTGTGTTAGTGTGTGGAGGTGGAGGAGTTGTTCTCAAAGTTGTGTTAGTGTGTAGGGGAGGTGAAGTTGTTCTCAAAGTTGTGTTAGTGTGTGGAGGTGGAGGAGTTGTTCTCAAAGTTGTGTTAATGTGTAGGGGTGGAGAAGTTGTTCTCAAAGTTGTGTTAGTGTGTGAAGGTGGAGAAGTTGTTCTCAAAGTTGTGTTAGTGTGTAGGGGTGGAGAAGTTGTTCTCAAAGTTGTGTTAGTGTGTGGAGGTGGAGGAGTTGTTCTCAAAGTTGTGTTAGTGTGTGGGGGTGGAGGAGTTGTTCTCAAAGTTGTGTTAGTGTGTAGGGGTGGAGAAGTTGTTCTCAAAGTTGTGTTAGTGTGTAGGGGTGGAGAAGTTGTTCTCAAAGTTGTGTTAGTGTGTGGAGGTGGAGAAGTTGTTCTCAAAGTTGTGTTAGTGTGTGGAGGTGGAGAAGTTGTTCTCAAAGTTGTGTTAGTGTGTGGAGGTGGAGAAGTTGTTCTCAAGTTGTGTTAGTGTGTGGGGGTGGAGAAGTTGTTCTCAAAGTTGTGTTAGTGTGTGGAGGTGGAGAAGTTGTTCTCAAAGTTGTGTTAGTGTGTGGAGGTGGAGAAGTTGTTCTCAAAATTGTGTTAGTGTGTGGAGGTGAAGTTGTTCTCAAAGTTGTATTAGTGTGTGGAGGTGGAGAAGTTGTTCTCAAAGTTGTGTTAGTGTGTGGAGGTGGAGAAGTTGTTCTCAAAGTTGTATTAGTGTGTGGAGGTGGAGAAGTTGTTCTCAAAATTGTGTTAGTGTGTGAAGGTGAAGTTGTTCTCAAAGTTGTGTTAGTGTGTGGAGGTGAAGTTGTTCTCAAAGTTGTGTTAGTGTGTGAGGGTCGAGAAGTTGTTCTCAAAGTTGTGTTAGTGTGTGGAGGTGGAGGAGTTGTTCTCAAAGTTGTGTTAGTGTGTAGGGGTGGAGAAGTTGTTCTCAAAGTTGTGTTAGTGTGTAGTGGTGGAGAAGTTGTTCTCAAAGTTGTGTTAGTGTGTGGAGGTGAAGTTGTTCTCAAAGTTGTATTAGTGTGTGGAGGTGGAGAAGTTGTTCTCAAAGTTGTGTTAGTGTGTGGAGGTGAAGTTGTTCTCAAAGTTGTGTTAGTGTGTGGGGGTGGAGAAGTTGTTCTCAAAATTGTGTTAGTGTGTGGAGGAGTTGTTCTCAAAGTTGTGTTAGTGTGTAGGGGTGGAGAAGTTGTTCTCAAAGTTGTGTTAGTGTGTAGGGGTGGAGAAGTTGTTCTCAAAGTTGTGTTAGTGTGTGGAGGTGGAGGAGTTGTTCTCAAAGTTGTGTTAGTGTGTGGAGGTGAAGTTGTTCTCAAAGTTGTGTTAGTGTGTGGAGGTGGAGAAGTTGTTCTCAAAGTTGTGTTAGTGTGTAGGGGTGGAGAAGTTGTTCTCAAAGTTGTGTTAGTGTGTGGGGGTGGAGAAGTTGTTCTCAAAGTTGTGTTAGTGTGTGAAGGTGGAGAAGTTGTTCTCAAAGTTGTGTTAGTGTGTAGGGGTGGTGAAGTTGTTCTCAAAGTTGTGTTAGTGTGTAAAAGGTGGAGAAGTTGTTCTCAAAGTTGTGTTAGTGTGTGGAGATGAAGAAGTTGTTCTCAAAGTTGTGTTAGTGTGTGGAGGTGAAGTTGTTCTCAAAGTTGTGTTAGTGTGTGGAGGTGAAGTTGTTCTCAAAGTTGTGTTAGTGTGTGGAGGTGAAGTTGTTCTCTAAGTTGTGTTAGTGTGTGGAGGTGAAGTTGTTCTCAAAGTTGTGTTAGTGTGTGGGGGTGGAGAAGTTGTTCTCAAAGTTGTGTTAGTGTGTGGAGGTGGAGGAGTTGTTCTCAAAGTTGTGTTAGTGTGTAGGGGAGGTGAAGTTGTTCTCAAAGTTGTGTTAGTGTGTGGAGGTGGAGGAGTTGTTCTCAAAGTTGTGTTAATGTGTAGGGGTGGAGAAGTTGTTCTCAAAGTTGTGTTAGTGTGTGAAGGTGGAGAAGTTGTTCTCAAAGTTGTGTTAGTGTGTAGGGGTGGAGAAGTTGTTCTCAAAGTTGTGTTAGTGTGTGGAGGTGGAGGAGTTGTTCTCAAAGTTGTGTTAGTGTGTGGGGGTGGAGGAGTTGTTCTCAAAGTTGTGTTAGTGTGTAGGGGTGGAGAAGTTGTTCTCAAAGTTGTGTTAGTGTGTAGGGGTGGAGAAGTTGTTCTCAAAGTTGTGTTAGTGTGTGGAGGTGGAGAAGTTGTTCTCAAAGTTGTGTTAGTGTGTGGAGGTGGAGAAGTTGTTCTCAAAGTTGTGTTAGTGTGTGGAGGTGGAGAAGTTGTTCTCAAAGTTGTGTTAGTGTGTGGGGGTGGAGAAGTTGTTCTCAAAGTTGTGTTAGTGTGTGGAGGTGGAGAAGTTGTTCTCAAAGTTGTGTTAGTGTGTGGAGGTGGAGAAGTTGTTCTCAAAATTGTGTTAGTGTGTGGAGGTGAAGTTGTTCTCAAAGTTGTATTAGTGTGTGGAGGTGGAGAAGTTGTTCTCAAAGTTGTGTTAGTGTGTGGAGGTGGAGAAGTTGTTCTCAAAGTTGTATTAGTGTGTGGAGGTGGAGAAGTTGTTCTCAAAATTGTGTTAGTGTGTGAAGGTGAAGTTGTTCTCAAAGTTGTGTTAGTGTGTGGAGGTGAAGTTGTTCTCAAAGTTGTGTTAGTGTGTGAGGGTGGAGAAGTTGTTCTCAAAGTTGTGTTAGTGTGTGGAGGTGGAGGAGTTGTTCTCAAAGTTGTGTTAGTGTGTAGGGGTGGAGAAGTTGTTCTCAAAGTTGTGTTAGTGTGTAGGGGTGGAGAAGTTGTTCTCAAAGTTGTGTTAGTGTGTGGGGGTGGAGAAGTTGTTCTCAAAGTTGTGTTAGTGTGTGGAGGTGGAGAAGTTGTTCTCAAAGTTGTGTTAGTGTGTGGGGGTGGAGAAGTTGTTCTCAAAGTTGTGTTAGTGTGTGGAGGTGGAGAAGTTGTTCTCAAAGTTGTGTTAGTGTGTGGAGGTGGAGAAGTTGTTCTCAAAATTGTGTTAGTGTGTGGAGGTGAAGTTGTTCTCAAAGTTGTATTAGTGTGTGGAGGTGGAGAAGTTGTTCTCAAAGTTGTGTTAGTGTGTGGAGGTGGAGAAGTGTGTTCTCAAAGTTGTGTTAGTGTGTGAAGGTGGAGAAGTTGTTCTCAAAGTTGTGTTAGTGTGTGGAGGTGGAGAAGTTGTTCTCAAAGTTGTGTTAGTGTGTGGAGGTGGAGAAGTTGCTCTCAAAGTTATGTTAGTGTGTGGGGGTGGAGAAGTTGTTCTCAAAGTTATGTTACTGTGTGGAGGTGGAGAAGTTGCTCTCAAAGTTGTATTAGTGTGTGGAGGTGGAGAAATTGTTCTCAAAGTTGTGTTAGTGTGTGGAGGTGGAGAAGTTGTTCTCAAAGTTGTGTTAGTGTGTGGAGGTGGAGAAGTTGTTCTCAAAGTTGTGTTAGTGTGTGGAGGTGGAGAAGTTGTTCTCAAAGTTGTGTTAGTGTGTGGAGGTGGAGAAGTTGTTCTCAAAGTTGTGGTCTGAGTGGAGGTGGAGAAGTTGTTCTCAAAGTTGTGGTCTGAGTGGAGGTGGAGAAGTTGTTCTCAAAGTTGTGGTCTAAGTGGAGGTGGAGAAGTTGTTCTCAAAGTTGTGGTCTGAGTGGAGGTGGAGAAGTTTTTCTCGAAGTTGTATTAGTGTGTGGAGGTGGAGAAGTTGCTCTCAAAGTTGTGATCTGTGTGTAAAAGGGGATACTTGTTTTCAAAATCATGTACTAAGAGTGCTCCAGTTTGTGAAAATGGAAAGTTACATAATTATTTTGTGATGTCTTCTCTTAGTAAAGCTTCCACATACATTTCTATTTTTATTTTCCCATGTTTTATCCAGCTTTTCAGCGGATTCGCACGATATTTAATATTTGTGCCTAAATCAATGGAAATGGAAAACCTAATCTAATCTTTATTCTTTAGTTTTGATAGACTTTATAACCGCTATTTCTTATTCTTGTTACAAGCTAGCCAAGGAGGGAGGGAGATTATCACAACAGAACCATCTTCTCAACGCTAGTGCGCAAGATCTGTCAACAAAGACCAGTATCATGAAAAATAAAAACAAGAACACCCAAAGTATAACGAGAGGAACGGATACTTTCAACTATCAAGGAGGAATAAAGACATCATACTTCGCATACGCACCGGCCACAACAGAATGAGAAACCACCACATGTTCACCAAACTTAAATAGGAACTGTGCCAATGACACTGTACCCTGACAACAGAACGTTTTACAGGATTGCCCTCAGTACACAGACCTGAGGAGGTCAATGTGGCCCATGCCCAAATCTCTATTAAAGAAATTCTACGGGGAAACCGAATCACTCAAACAGACTGAGAGTCTGAATGAGCGAGTCCTTCGTAAGAGAGTCCGGAGTCCTAGCCTGAATCAGCCATGATCGCAGAAGAAGAAGAATTCTTCTTGTCAGTCAGAATATCATCTTTGTTTGTTAGTTCTGCAAGACTTTATCATCTTTATTCATTAGTTTTTCAATACTTTGTCTTCTTTATTCCTTAGTTCTGCAAGACTTTATCATCTTTATTCATTAGTTTTTCAATACTTTGTCTTCTTTATTCATTAGTTCTGCAAGACTTTATCATCTTTATTCATTAGTTTTTCAATACTTTGTTATCTTTATTCATTAGTTCTGCAAGACTTTATCATCTTTATTCATTAGTTTTTCAATACTTTGTCTTCTTTATTCCTTAGTTCTGCAAGACTTTGACAAGAAGACGCGTTCGATCCTGATCGACGGCTTCCTGGTTCACCCAACCTTAAAATGGGCAACGGATTTTTTCTGGGAAAGTAAAGCGACACGGACGTAATACCGACCACATTACCCCAATATTCTTGTGCCGAAGGTCTGTAAAATTTATGGTCACTAGCACCATATTCCCTTTGACGTGACGGGGCTCTTTACTTTTACTTTCTGCAAGACTTTGTCATCATTATTCATTAGTTCTGCAAGACTTTGTCACCTTTATTCATTAATTTTGAAAGACTCTATCATGTTTATTTATTGGTTCTACTACAATTTATTTATTTTCTTCCTAAGTTTGGGCAGCTATGATCGTCTTTATTCATTACTGAAATATGTGTTGTGCATTCTGACTCGAAGTTTCGTGTTTTTTAAGTGTATACTTTTTTTCTGCTATTTCTGATTAAGACTTTTGCCGAAACGTTGTAGTTCGTCTTATCTTTCTGTTAGTTTAGCTGCTCACTACAATTTTATATTTATTTTGACATTCTTTTTTTTCATTTGCCTTACTAAAATTTACTCAAAACAGAAACTATTTTGACACATTCATCTTTATTAGTTGTGCTAGAAGACTTCTAGTTGAACAAATGGAGATGGCCGAGTCGAAATAAATAAGTTATTATTATTTTTTAAATAGTTCTTTTAGAAGCTGTGAGTGTGACCACGGAAAAGATGGATTAACGGGGCATTACAAATAATGGGAAACATAACAGCAGAGGCGAACAGAAGAGCAAAAGACCGCAAATTATATCTCCCTTCCACGCTGAAAGGCAAATGAGGAAGGAAAGAAGAAGAAGAAGACGAAGAGTCTGATATTATCTTTATTATTTAGTTATATGTTTGTTATATTTATGATATCATCTTAATTTCTCTGTTTTTCTTGATGTTTTATTTTTTAAATATATTTTTACAATTTCTTATAAACTTTAGGGTATCATATTATATTTCAGCCTAATTATATTTCTGAGTAGTCTTAGGATTGTATAGATTATCTTTTTGTTGCATGGGGGTACGATAATTAAAACTGAGTCTTTGTAGGAAAACATCATTTTTTATTCTTTAACCTGTTCCAATAATGTAATTTTAAGCAATGTTGAGTATGAGAATTTCAGCTTTGAACTGATTTTGTAGGATGCAATTTGTAATTAAACTGTGTCTGTGTCGTGTCGAATAAGACAGAGTAGAGAGTGTCGACTTTCGTATTTAACCATTTACAAAGAACGATTTGTTAACATTATTGTTGTTTTTAACTTTGTTGAATAGTCGGATCCCGTACTTTGCGTGATTTTTAAAAAGAATGTATTAAGCACTAGGGGTATTCCACGAGGATAATAAAAAAAAAAAAACGGTCCTTTATCAAGCAATCAGATTTTAGCTTTCATGGATAGTCATCAAGATCGGTGATTCCCGTTTCTAACTTCCGTTTTGAGGGCACGGGTTTTCCCAGGTGCTTTGTAATGTGGAACTGCAAGTGATCTCAAACATTAAAAGGTACGGGGCATGTCGAGATGCATGAAAACATTTTTAGAACGATGTAATATGTCATCAGTAATAAAGACTAAAGAAGAGAAACAGAGAACGATACCAACATAAGGAAACAAGAACAATTTTCATTACACTTGGAAACATATACTCATATGGAAATCACAAGAAATATGTGGTTAGATACGAAAATGGAACAAACAAAAAAATGTTCTGTAGGCTTTCAGTTCAATGTTGAATCAGACCTAGTTGTGAAACTTGGAGAACAAAAACGACATTCACGAATAAACAGTTTCATTATTTTAATGGATGTTTGTGCAAAATAAAAGGATGGAAATGGTTGAACAATATTACTAACATTGTTTTTTTTTTTTTTTTTTTTTAAGATATGGCAGTGCTGCATAGAATCATCGCTAACTATAAAAGCTGAAAGGGAAAACCCACAACAGAACGGCTATAGCCGGCTAACATCATTCTGCTCACAACCGCTCAAAGCTGAAAACGTCACGCTAGTTGGAGTGTGAAGGAGTTCCGTAGTTTCCCTTTCAACAATGAGGCTTACTTATATAGACAGCGATGCATAGAAAAGTGGGAAAGTCCTACCAAACAACACAAGGGACACAGAGATACGAAAAAAGACGATAGGGCGGTATAGAACACACACTGCAGAATCCAACTGAAAGTATTGCAAGACAAGCCCTGTTTTGAAGTCTTCAGGAGCAGACAAAGGTAAAGATCAAAATATATTTTTGGAGAAAACTTGCGGAAACAGGGATTGAAAAAGTTAGGGAAGAATAGAAAGAGTTTATGAAAATGACGCCAAACAGGACGGTTTTGAAATGGCTTGATAAAGACCAATGCTCCACAGAGAGTTAAAAGGTAGAAGAAGAAGAAGAGAAGAATGAGCCTAGTTGTCTAACCTTGTATTTTAGGTTAACTGTTTTGCCAAGTTCTTTCCAGTTTTATTAATGCAGATGCTATCTGGGCTTTCTAATAGGCCATGTTGATTTCAATGTTGGGATTTACGTTTATGAATATGGTCTACTTTGTCATCTTTATTCATTAGTTCTGCAAGACTTTGTCATCTTTATTCATTAGTTCTGCAAGACTTTGTCATCTTTATTCATTAGTTCTGCAAGACTTTGTCATCTTTATTCATTAGTTCTGCAAGACTTTGTCATCTTTATTCATTAGTTCTGCAAGACTTTGTCATCTTTATTCATTAGTTCTGCAAGACTTTGTCATCTTTATTCATTAGTTCTGCAAGACTTTGTCATCTTTATTCATTAGTTCTGCAAGACTTTGTCATCTTTATTCATTAGTTCTGCAAGACTTTGTCATCTTTATTCATTAGTTCTGCAAGACTTTGTCATCTTTATTCATTAGTTCTGCAAGACTTTGTCATCTTTATTCATTAGTTCTGCAAGACTTTGTCATCTTTATTCATTAGTTCTGCAAGACTTTGTCATCTTTATTCATTAGTTCTGCAAGACTTTGTCATCTTTATTCATTAGTTCTGCAAGACTTTGTCATCTTTATTCATTAGTTCTGCAAGACTTTGTCATCTTTATTCATTAGTTCTGCAAGACTTTGTCATCTTTATTCATTAGTTCTGCAAGACTTTGTCATCTTTATTCATTAGTTCTGCAAGACTTTGTCATCTTTATTCATTAGTTCTGCAAGACTTTGTCATCTTTATTCATTAGTTCTGCAAGACTTTGTCATCTTTATTCATTAGTTCTGCAAGACTTTGTCATCTTTATTCATTAGTTCTGCAAGACTTTGTCATCTTTATTCATTAGTTCTGCAAGACTTTGACAAGAGGTCGGGTTCGATCCTGATCGACGGCTTCCGGTTTCACCCAGCCTTAAATGGGTACCGGATTTTTTTCTGGAAAGTGAAGCGGCACGGACGTAATGCCGACCACATTACTCCAAAAATCTTGTGCCGAAGGTCTGTAAAATTTATGGTCACTAACATCATATTCCCTATACGCCACTTGGCGTGATGGGGCTCTTTACTTTTACTTTCTGCAAGGCTTTGTCATCTTTATTCATTAGTTTTTCAAAAATTGTCATGTTTATTCATTAGTTTTTCAAAATTGTCATGTTTATTCATTAGTTCTGCAAGACTTTGTCACCTTTATTCATTAATTCTGAAAGACTCTGTCATGTTTATTCATTGGTTCTACTACAATTTATTTGTTTTCTTCCTAAGTTTGGGCAGTTATCTTCTTCTTCTTCTACCTTTTAGCTCCCAGTGAAGCATAGGTCTTCAACAAACACTTTGGGCAGTTATGATCGTCTTTATTAATTGCTGAGATCTGTGTTGTGCATTCTGACTCAAAGTTTCGTGTTTTTTAAGTGTATAATTTTTTCTGTTATTTCTGATGAAGACTTGAATCACCAAGCTTGTTCAAACTATCTTCTTCTTCTTTTCTCTTTTCAATGATACCTAAAAGGTGTCGTGGTTTATATCATTTGTCGTTCTTGTGCTGCTCGAATTGTCTGAATTAGTGATTTTCCTTTGTTGTTACATGTCTCTGTCACTGCATCTATCCATCTTCTTCTGGGTCTTCCTCTTGGTCTTTTTCCATGCATTCTCAAGAAGAACGCCCTTGATGGTGATTGGTAAGGATTCATTCTGACCAGGTGGCCAAGCCATTTAAGTTGTTGTTGTTCAATCTATACACTGAGCAAATCTTTAAAAGCATCACAGAGATGCCAGGCCTACAAATTAATGGAAAGATAATCAATAACCTAAGGTATGCTGATGATACTGTACTACTAGCAGAAAATCCTAAAGATCTACAACAATTACTTAATGAAATAAACATGATAAGCAAAAAATATGGACTAGAAATAAATATAAAAAAGACTAAAACCTATGATCATAAACAAGGAAATACTCAAAACCCACAAATGGATATCAAAATTGAAGGAATAGACCTGGAGACAGTTCAGAACTACAACTACCTTGGACATACTATAACCAGTGATGGAAAATGTACAACTGAAATAAACAAAAGAATAGGATGGCAAAAAGTAATTTTAATGCCATGAAGAACATACTAACATCAAAACAAATAACACCAGGGCTAAAACTAAGAATAGCAAAATGTTACATCTTCTCAATATTCCTATATGGTGCAGAAACATGGACATTAGACAAGAAAACAGAACAGAGAATTGAAGCCTTTGAAATGTGGATATATAGAAGAATAGGTAGAATTGGATGGAAGGAAAAGAAAATAAATGACGAAGTCTTAAAACAACTAACAATGAAAAGAGAACTACTAAACACAATTCAAACAAGACAAATGCAATTTTTGGGCCATGTTAAAAGACACAACAGCTAGTAAAAGTAATCCTGGAGGGGAAAATACAAGGTAAAAGAGGCAGAGGCAGAGGCAGACCAAAACTAACATGGACGAGTAACATCAAAAGATGGACAAATCAGCCAATGACAACCTGCACCATCAAAGCAAGAGACAGAGCAGAATGGTGCTCCATAGTAGCCAACCTTCGTTGCAGAGACGGCACTTGATGATGATGGTCTACATTTTTGAATTGTTGCAGTTTCTAATTTCGTCATGCTTGTTATGGACAGTTGATAAGAGACCTAACACGCTGCCTTCATGAAACTTCCATTGTTATTCAAACATGAATCTTGACTCTTGAATGAAATGACAAAGATTTATCAAGACCTAGCTGAAAATAAAAACTCTAAGTATGAAAACAAAGCATACGATTTTCAAATCAAATTAAAACCTTACTAATGTCATATGTCGATGTCACAGATGTGACTGGTATCACTGAGATGAAGAATTAAATTTATGTCACAGATGTGACTGGTATCACTGAGATGAAGAATTAAATCTATGTCACAGATGTGACTGGTATCACTGAGATGAAGAATTAAATCTATGTCACAGATGTGACTGGTATCACTGAGGTGAAGAATTAAATCTATGTCACAGATGTGACTGGTATCACTGAGATGAAGAATTAAATCTGTCACAGATGTGACTGGTATCACTGAGATGAAGAATTAAATCTATGTCACAGATGTGACTGGTATCACTGAGATGAAGAATTAAATCTATGTCACATATGTGACTGGTATCACTGAGATGAAGAATTAAATCTATGTCACAGATGTGACTGGTAGCACCGAGATGATGAATTAGATCTATGTCACATATGTGACTGGTATCACTGAGATGAAGAATTAAATCTATGTCACATATGTGACTGGTATCACTGAGATGAAGAATTAAATCTATGCCACAGATGTGACTGGTATCACTGAGGTGAAGAATTAAATCTATGTCACAGATGTGACTGGTAGCACCGAGATGATGAATTAGATCTATGTCATAGATGTGACTGGTATCACTGAGATGAAGAATTAAATCTATGTCACAGATGTGACTGGTATCACTGAGATGAAGAATTAAATCTATGTCACATATGTGACTGGTATCACTGAGATGAAGAATTAAATCTATGTCACAGATGTGACTGGTATCACTGAGATGAAGAATTAAATCTATGTCACAGATGTGACTGGTATCACTGAGATGAAGAATTAAATCTATGTCACAGATGTGACTGGTATCACTGAGATGAAGAATTAAATCTATGTCACAGATGTGACTGGTATCACTGAGATGAAGAATTAAATCTATGTCACAGATGTGACTGGTATCACTGAGATGAAGAATTAAATCTATGTCACAGATGTGACTGGTATCACTGAGATGAAGAATTAAATCTATGCCACAGATGTGACTGGTATCACTGAGATGAAGAATTAAATCTATGTCACAGATGTGACTGGTATCACTGAGATGAAGAATTAAATCTATGTCACAGATGTGACTGGTATCACTGAGATGAAGAATTAAATCTATGTCACAGATGTGACTGGTATCACTGAGATGAAGAATTAAATCTATGTCACAGATGTGACTGGTATCACTGAGATGAAGAATTAAATCTATGTCACAGATGTGACTGGTATCACTGAGATGAAGAATTAAATCTATGTCACAGATGTGACTGGTATCACTGAGATGAAGAATTAAATCTATGTCACAGATGTGACTGGTAGCACCGAGATGATGAATTAGATCTATGTCATAGATGTGACTGGTATCACTGAGATGAAGAATTAAATCTATGTCACAGATGTGACTGGTATCACTGAGATGAAGAATTAAATCTATGTCACAGATGTGACTGGTATCACTGAGATGAAGAATTAAATCTATGTCACAGATGTGACTGGTATCACTGAGATGAAGAATTAAATCTATGTCACAGATGTGACTGGTATCACTGAGATGAAGAATTAAATCTATGTCACAGATGTGACTGGTATCACTGAGATGAAGAATTAAATCTATGTCACAGATGTGACTGGTATCACTGAGATGAAGAATTAAATCTATGTCACAGATGTGACTGGTATCACTGAGATGAAGAATTAAATCTATGTCACAGATGTGACTGGTATCACTGAGATGAAGAATTAAATCTATGTCACAGATGTGACTGGTATCACTGAGATGAAGAATTAAATCTATGTCACAGATGTGACTGGTATCACTGAGATGAAGAATTAAATCTATGTCACAGATGTGACTGGTATCACTGAGATGAAGAATTAAATCTATGTCACAGATGTGACTGGTATCACTGAGATGAAGAATTAAATCTATGTCACAGATGTGACTGGTATCACTGAGATGAAGAATTAAATCTATGTCACAGATGTGACTGGTATCACTGAGATGAAGAATTAAATCTATGTCACAGATGTGACTGGTAGCACCGAGATGGAAGATTGTTTGTCTTCATCTTGCTATTTGATGTTGATCGGTGACACTAACTAGCAGCTATAGAGATCTGTTGTTATTGAAGCTGAACTCTGAACTCTTAAATAGAAATGATGAAGCAAATGAAAAAAAGTTAACCTAGAGAAACCCTGAGAAGAAAACTGAGACAAGAAGCAACAATAGCGAGCATCAACTCCCTTACAGAGATTGAAAGGCATGTCCTGGTACTAACTAGCTACCATTGTGATCTATTGTTATTGAAACAGAAATATCAAATCCTAAATGGAAATGATAAAGCTCAAGAAAAAGAAGCTGACCTAGAGAAATGCTGAGAACATTGAGGCAAGAAGACTTAACAGCAGGCATCAACTTCCTTACCGAGGTTGAGAGGCTCGTCTTAAAAAGGAATGTGTGGTGAGATACAATGTGGATTCTATGCAAAATCTGATGCCTTATTGTAAAGATCATCAAACATCGAGAGTCTAGAATTTCTGCTCTAACTACCATCTTTGGCGCAAAAGGAAACTAGATGGATGGATGAATAGATAAATAAATTTCTTATATATCTCATTTCTCAGAATTTGATAATAAACTTGTGTCTTTTAAGGACTAGTCTATGACAACGTTATAATACAAAACAAAAAAATCAGTGGTTAGTGGTTAGTCGAAGCCCCGCTATCACTGCAAATGAATTAAAATCCATAACTGCTCAACCGCCCATGCCAGTGGAATCATCCAAATTAAAACTCAATCTCATTGAAGGATCCAAACAAAGAAAGGCAGCTGCAGTCCCCATCATAGCAGCTACAGCACACACCAAAAAACATAAGGTGAAGCAGCACCAAAAGTGAATGCAGCGGAACTGACCTTCGTCATATGATATCATTTATCGTAAACAATCAGAATATCAAAACATGATCCAGATGAAAAACAAAGCTCACGGAAAAAAGAATCAATGACACACATATGACATAGCAACACAAATGATATGAAGCATGAACTGGAATGAAAGTTTATTCAAATTAATAACTTTATTTGTACATTTACTAAATTTTCATACATTTATTTAAAATATCAATGAAATGATTACAAAACTTGTTAAATGAAAAAAAATGACTGTTTTAAAACAAATTTAAATAAATAAATGTAGAATTCCTCATGAGTATCAAACATTTGTAAAGTTACTCAATTTGGAACAGTTGGCTGTGTTTAGTAAATGGGGCTCCAAAAGAAGTAAATAGAAATGCTACAGAATTAAGTAAAATTAGGAATTTGTAGAAACATGTTTGGAAATAGAAGTAATAAGAGAAGTGTCAGTAGTTGAAGAATATAAAAGATATGCAGCAAAAGAAGAATATGAGAGATATACAAATGCTGATGTATGTAAAAGAAATATAAATACATATAAAAATACAGTTCACTAACCACTGAGCTATCGCGGCTCCCACATCTATCTTTGCTTTGGGTATATTCGCTTAACAAATTTTTCCCTGGTCAGTGGCCATTTTTGGCCTGATTTTTTTTACTTTAAACTTGTTACATTACATGTCAGATCAATGCACAATCAGCCAGGGGGAAATGCAATCAATCTGGGGAAATGTAGCTGAACAACATAATCAGACACTTTGGATGACCAAAAAATGGCAGTGTTTATTACGAACAAATTTTGTAAGCCATGAGGAAACTATGGATTTGAAATGAAAAATTCCCACCAGTTGTGGCAGGATTCGAACCCAGGACATTCCTGTCCAGAAGCCGATGTCTTACCTTTATACCACCCAGTCCCTATGACGAACATTTGAAAAGAAACAGCCTTGTCTTTTTGGTCATGAGAGGGGGGAGATTTGAAATACTCTACAAATAGTAAAATATAATGTAAAAAAAAAAAAAAGAAGTTAATTACTGAAAATATTGGACATCTTCACAGTCTGGCATGGAATGAGATCAACAAAATAATTGACAGGAAATAGTATTGAAAGAAATACATGGAGAGATACGACTGCCTATTCCTTGGGCATGGCACTTGATAATGATGAATGCTAAAATCAAATAAATACACACAAAAATAACTGTATGAGAATAAAGATAAATAAAATGTATGAAACATACTGATTAATGAAGATAAACCCATTAATGATGTTAAAATAAAAATATTGACAATATAAATAAAACAATTATAATATAAATCTATCTATCTATTGTCCTTTTGAATACAGCACATAGGGCTGAAATTTTAGATCCTTCATGTTCGATAATCTTTATTATCAAATATCAGACTCCCAGGACCCGCATTTTATATCACAGCACATCCCTGTTTTGGGTGAGTCACTCAATCTTGGCAAGGAAACTAATGCCTGCTGTTTTTACCACTCACCTCAGTTTTCTTTTTAATGTTTCTTTATTGAATATACAGAAACTATAAAATAAGATATTTTATTAAAACAATAACATGAATTAATTCTCAGGGACAAACATGTTTTATTGAGATGATATTTTTGTTATTTTGAAAGCAGAAACTCCACATTTATCAAATAAGAACTAAGTAAGTATTGGCCTGTTCTAGTACTGGATTTGCATCAGGTTTGGTGGCTTGTTCCGAACTGTTATGGTTGGGGTACCTGGCTGTCGCCTGAAAGCTGGTTGGGGCTGATTCATTGCTGATCCATATATTTTCTGCAAATGATATTGAATATCACTCACATTGAAATGATGAAATGATTACAAAACTTGTTAAATGAAAAAAAATGACTGTTTTAAAACAAATTTAAATAAATAAATGTAGAATTCCTCATGAGTATCAAACATTTGTAAAGTTACTCAATTTGGAACAGTTGGCTGTGTTTAGTAAATGGGGCTCCAAAAGAAGTAAATAGAAATGCTACAGAATTAAGTAAAATTAGGAATTTGTAGAAACATGTTTGGAAATAGAAGTAATAAGAGAAGTGTCAGTAGTTGAAGAATATAAAAGATATGCAGCAAAAGAAGAATATGAGAGATATACAAATGCTGATGTATGTAAAAGAAATATAAATACATATAAAAATACAGTTCACTAACCACTGAGCTATCGCGGCTCCCACATCTATCTTTGCTTTGGGTATATTCGCTTAACAAATTTTTCCCTGGTCAGTGGCCATTTTTGGCCTGATTTTTTTTACTTTAAACTTGTTACATTACATGTCAGATCAATGCACAATCAGCCAGGGGGAAATGCAATCAATCTGGGGAAATGTAGCTGAACAACATAATCAGACACTTTGGATGACCAAAAAATGGCAGTGTTTATTACGAACAAATTTTGTAAGCCATGAGGAAACTATGGATTTGAAATGAAAAATTCCCACCAGTTGTGGCAGGATTCGAACCCAGGACATTCCTGTCCAGAAGCCGATGTCTTACCTTTATACCACCCAGTCCCTATGACGAACATTTGAAAAGAAACAGCCTTGTCTTTTTGGTCATGAGAGGGGGGAGATTTGAAAATACTCTACAAATAGTAAAATATAATGTAAAAAAAAAAAAAAAGAAGTTAATTACTGAAAATATTGGACATCTTCACAGTCTGGCATGGAATGAGATCAACAAAATAATTGACAGGAAATAGTATTGAAAGAAATACATGGAGAGATACGACTGCCTATTCCTTGGGCATGGCACTTGATAATGATGAATGCTAAAATCAAATAAATACACACAAAAATAACTGTATGAGAATAAAGATAAATAAAATGTATGAAACATACTGATTAATGAAGATAAACCCATTAATGATGTTAAAATAAAAATATTGACAATATAAATAAAACAATTATAATATAAATCTATCTATCTATTGTCCTTTTGAATACAGCACATAGGGCTGAAATTTTAGATCCTTCATGTTCGATAATCTTTATTATCAAATATCAGACTCCCAGGACCCGCATTTTATATCACAGCACATCCCTGTTTTGGGTGAGTCACTCAATCTTGGCAAGGAAACTAATGCCTGCTGTTTTTACCACTCACCTCAGTTTTCTTTTTAATGTTTCTTTATTGAATATACAGAAACTATAAAATAAGATATTTTATTAAAACAATAACATGAATTAATTCTCAGGGACAAACATGTTTTATTGAGATGATATTTTTGTTATTTTGAAAGCAGAAACTCCACATTTATCAAATAAGAACTAAGTAAGTATTGGCCTGTTCTAGTACTGGATTTGCATCAGGTTGGTGGCTTGTTCCGAACTGTTATGGTTGGGGTACCTGGCTGTCGCCTGAAAGCTGGTTGGGGCTGATTCATTGCTGATCCATATAT
This sequence comes from Megaustenia siamemsis, assembly GCA_032433765.1. Classification (NCBI taxonomy): domain Eukaryota; kingdom Metazoa; phylum Mollusca; class Gastropoda; order Stylommatophora; family Ariophantidae; genus Megaustenia; species Megaustenia siamemsis. Next base: position 6,450,514 of record JAVIAB010000145.1, on the reverse strand, counting down.
TTTCTGCAAATGATATTGAATATCACTCACATTGAAATGAAAACTGTTAAATTGGCATCAGTAACAGATATTAACAATTAACATTAGTTACAACTGTTAACAAATTAGTTACAATTGTTAACAAATAACATTAGTTACAAATGTTAACAAATAACATGGTCAGCTTTCTCACATAAACACAATGAAAACAAATATTTATGTTATTATTAAGTAAAATAAGGTTCCCTCTCTGTCTTCCTAGGCATATGAGGAATATATGGTGTCCTTGATCGTGATCCTTCCACTAGACATCACATAGGGCTCATAGTGTTTTTCACCATCCATCTCTAATCTTGGTGAGAGGAAGCTGAACATACGGCTGGAATATTCCAAGTCTGGCTTGCTGCTGGAGCTACTGAGTTTAGTGCTCTGTGCACACCATGAGCTGTGTATTTCATCTGAATTGTGTTTCTATATTCTGATTGCTTATGATGAATGATGATGCTGTACGATGAAAGACAGTTTGGCTGCATTCACTTTTGGTGCAGCTACGCCTTATGTCTTTTTGGGGTGTGCTGTAGCTGCTATGATGGGGACTGCAGCTGCCTTTCTTTGTTTGGATCCTTCAATATGATGAGATGTTAATTTGGATGATTCCACTGGCACGGGCGGTTGAGCAGTTATGGATTTTATTTTGTTTGCAGTGATACCGCTCCTGCGTGTTACCGGGGTCTCATTATGAGGGAAGTAAAGAATAGTGACACTGTGACCATCCAGGCATGTCGTAAGAGGCGACTAAGGAGGTTGATCGATGACTTGACAAGCTGTCATTGTAAAAAATATTGCTTTGGAAACAGAAATATGTGCCATTTTGGCCCGCAAGGTTTCTGTATTTGAGATTGTGGTTCTGCCCTATGTGCCGTCTTGGGCTCGAAAGGACAATAGATAGATAGATACCGGGACCTTCAACTAACTACAACTACTATGACTGGAATGACGGCCTGATGGCCGACATGTCAATAGACAACGTAACATCTCTGGTAGCCATGGTTCCATTTATTCGAATTTCAGGCCATAAATCTAACCTAAGTCAGGAAATGATTACCACATCCAATTCCCATGTTTCTTCTTAGGTAAACACACAGCTGTGTAGCAAAAGTTCAAAGAAAATCTTATTTTCTGACCTCCAAAATTAATAATTAGTGTTCATCATTTTGACAAAGGTGCTATAAAAATGTGACTCATGGATAGGTGTCGAGAAGCTATTAAGCTGATAATTTTGCTTAAAAAAGCATTTCTAATGATTTGATTGTCTCATGTGCAAAACACTATAGAGCTTCCTATCTGATCTGTTCTGTTCATGGAATCAGTATCACTGCAGACAGGAATTCCCTATTTCCACTCCACTCATGTCACAGCTCCTGCCAAAGCACAATGGCAAATTCTGTTGACATGGTCAACTACTGTACAGAAATAATCTTGGCAGATATTTAAAGATTCTACATGATGCTTCCATCAAATAGAGAGTGCACAGTCACTTCCTTACTTCAGTTTCCTCAAAAACACACATTTAAAACAAACAAAGTAACTGAAATGATTTAAACGACTGCATTAGTCTTTGCAAAAACAAGGTGACATGTAGTCATTTTGATTTTGCATTGTCGGTTGGTGGCCATTAAAAAGTCGAACTCCAGTGCAAGCCAAGTTGACTGCATGGACGACAATTTCAAACAACACCACTGAAAAGAGAGTGTCCACAGTCACTTGCAGCTTCAATTAACTTGAATAAATTAAAAAAACACATAGAAACAAGTCAAAATGAAACAAAAGCTGTTTTAATGTTGGCACTCTCTAAAGGAGAGTGACAATGGCCGCCATCTTTTGGTGGACTTCCGGGACTATTGGATCATTGATTTTGATAGACTTAAAAAAAAACATAGTAGGATATTAACAGCTCCTACAGAATAATTATCAGGTTAAGTTGTGCTCCCATTAAGTTCACTTGAATTAATAAGTAAGAGTTGAGTGACAGGCAGCAACCACAGCTGTTCACCACTGTTTAGTTTAATTAAGTCTACAGATCATCTTCATTGCATATTTGACAGCTCCATAGTGTTCAGATCCCCTCCCTAGCATGCAGCACCACTGTCAAGTGTTAGTGACAAGCAGTGAAGATGGTTTCATCTTAGATGAATGAACCCTGTAATGCTGGCAGACTTTGAAAGTGGAGGAGGTAAATGGGTAGATTTTGATCTCCTAGCACCTTCTACCACCTTCACCCGTCTTTCTAGGCACGTTTGTCAAAACAGCAAAATGACAATAAAAGAAAGGCCACAGTATACAATGCCTGCATCAGTATCCTTTTGTAAGGCAGCAAATCAAGGACAACTTATACAAAGCATGAGAAAAGGTTAAATGCATTCCATAAGTGATGTCAGCACCATATTCATGGTATTACCTGAAAGGACAAGTTGTCCATAAAGTATATCTTTTGGTATGCAGTAATCTTTCATATGGTGTAAATGGCCAAGTCACTCACACCGTATTAAAGATGACTGCATACCAAAAGATATACTTTATGAACAACAAGCAGATGGCAAAATAATTAGAGAGCACCCAAAACTTTGATTTATAAAAAAATATGTAAACAAGACATGAAGACTGAACATAAATCCTGCAACCTGGGAAGAAATAGCTGCAGACCATAATCTTTGGAAACACACTCTAAAGCTCCAACTCAAGCAAGAAGCAAACAGATTCAAAGAAAAAAATAATACACAGCAAAAGAAAGGCAAAAAAAAGAAAGAAACAATTCTTAGGGGCACTTTAATATCCATAGTCAAAGACGACTGATGGAGGCTTTTTTTTTTTCTTTATTGACCTTTCGAGCCGTAACCGGCCCATAGGGCGTAGACCAAGATACACCTTCTCCTATATGGATTTTTTGTTCTAGCAGTTTTCTTTTAAAGATATTTTATCAAATCTCGCCATCTGTCTCTGTTCTGTGCAAGCAGTTCTATCTCATTGAGGGAGCCGACTCCTGCTGCTCTTGCCTCTCTCATCAATGTTCTTCTCAGTGTCTCCCTGGGTCTTCCTCTTTTTCTTTTACCTGTTGTTTCCCATATGAGGGCTTGCTTTGCTATTCGGTTATTATCTCTTCTCATCACATGTCCAACGTATGACCATCGTCTTTTCTTTATTACTGAAGATATTAGTGATATTAGATGGAGGCTACTAACAACTTTTTGTTTAAGCAGCAACCATTTGGTTATTTGGTATGGAAGGCCCCGGTATCACTGTAAACGAATTAAAATCCATTATTGCTCAACCGCCTGTGCCAGTGTAATCATCCGAATTGATATCTCATCTACCAAACAAAGAAAGGTAACTGTAGTCCCCATTGTAGCAGTCTCAGCACATGCCAAAAGACATAAGGTGAAACCATGCAGAAAGTGAACACAGCCAACTGTTCCCTGTCATACGATATCATCATTCATTGTAAACAATTAGAATATCGAAACATGATCAAAATGGATGAGACACACAGCTCACGGTGTGCACAGAGCACTTAACTCAGTAGCTTCTGCAACAAGTCAGACTTGGAATATGAGGAAACTGCAACAAGGAATACTTTTCATGCATAACCTTCAATTGTTCCCGCTGCCTATTCACCATATACCGGAAGTTCACGTCCTCTTGAAAATGATGATCGTCGTATTTTTAACAAATGTATAGCGCTTGATGATGCTAGGCCATTGTTGTTGACTCCAAATCTGAACATATAGACACACAGTTAGTCATCAGATTATCCCCGTCGCACATCAAACAATAGACCGTAAGATTAGCATACGGCCGGTCTAGGGATGTACGATGAGCCATTACGATCAACCATAATTGGCCTAATCTTGTTCACCAAAGACCTTTCTTGAGAAGACCAAAGAAATGGGATACAGAGATATCATCATCAACCCTACTCCATGAGAACCTTTTAGAAGATGTCAGTAACTGTTGGTAAATTGCTGCCTGCTTTGATTCCAGCAAGTCTTCTCTTCTTCTTTAACACATTCCATACCAAGGCGTTTAACACAGCGTGGCATGGACATTTTTCGCAATAAAAAAAAAAGTTGGAAAATAAATGTAAATTGATCTAAAACACACGGTTTGCTGAGGAAGTCAGAAAAGAGATTTAACTTTTTCTGGACCACAGCCGACACAATGGCTCCACTTATGAAGGTACTATGAGACCAAAACCGACACATTGGCTTGAACAGAGAACGGAGTACAGTAGAATATGTTAAAGTAAAGTAATGATTCTATATAAATATTCACCAATACTTGTGTTCGCCATCTAGAAGAAGCTTTATATAATTACTTTCTTCGATTACCACATGCTATTTTCTTTATTCACTAGATATAGTAGTTGAATTTTTGATGTAAATGTGTTTTATTTCTGACAAATAGTGGCCACAACCACTACTGCTTAATATTCTATTATTTCTTGTGCATATCATTATTTGTGAAGATAAATGCATCAAGCATATTTGGAAGAACTTTGGATTAGCTTGTGTACAATTTTGAGAAGAATGGATGGTAACACACTACTAGTCAGGGAAAATAGAGGTACGTGAAATATGATATTCTGAATTGAAAATTACCTGCCTTTGAATGTGTGTATATTATTTATAATAAATAATATATTTTTTTCTTCAGATATCATTAATAGATTGCTATTTTCATTTTCTTCAACCATTTTCCTTTCCGATTATGTATAACATGTACCAAATTTAATTATATTATTGTGTGAAATTGTCAAATGAATAAGACATGTGATTGAATTTTTCTAAACTTGAAAACTAATCTGGTACAAACTTAAAGAAAACCTAAAGTCCGCTAAAGTCCAGAAAGAGTTAAATAAGAAAATTATAAGGTTTTAGTTGAAATAATTGTGGAAACGTCAATAAATTAAAAGTTGCAAAAACTGGTTCCTGGGTTTCTGGGCATTGGTAACTAGAGCACATTTTGTGGCTCCTGTAAGGAGTGGTGTTAATCTGGCATTACTCGATGACCACTTCTCTTCATTATCTGCCCTTACAAGGACATGGGCATAGGTGCATTGTGTTGTAATTTATAGAGAGCTGTGTTATTTATGCCTCTCAGCCAAGATCATCAGACTTCAGCGCTGCATTTTTGAACATCATGTTCCCTTCCCTCTTTGATCCTTACTTACTTGATCTGATTTTGGTTAGTCTGTTTCCAGTGGCACCACATGGAGGTGGAATTCTATCTATCTATTGACCTTTCAAGCCGTAGCCGGCCCATAGGGCATAGACCCAGATACTCTTTCTCTTATCTAAATTTTTATTCTTACAGTTTTCAATCCTTCTAAAGATATTTTATCAAATCTCGCCATTTGTCTCTGTTCTGTGCAAGCAACTCTATCTCATTGAGGGAGCTGATTCCTGCTGCTCTTGCCTCTCTGATCAATGTTCTTCTCAGTAGGTGGAATTAGAGTCTTGATAATTTTTTTAATACCACTGATCCTGACACATTTGTCAGCTATGAGTCAAAGATCACATACAGCTCTATTGCTGCAGAAGCATCATGGTCTTCAAGTGAAAACATCAAAATAACAAGTAGCTCACAAAAATTATTAAAATATCCTTTGGTAATTGTTGAAGCAATACAACAAACTATAAGTACAACAAATTACACAATAAAAGAGAAAAGTAAATACAAAAAGAAAAGTTCCATTTTGACAAATACAACAAAATTAATATAAATATTTTTGGTGATACTTCATTTAAATAATCTAGCATTGATAGGAAGAAATGCAGAAGAAAAGAAAGGTGGAGAAAAGAAAAACTGGGCAATAAATAAACAAAAAAAAAAATTAATGGAACATACTCGTCTGGCTGTCTTCATCTGGGCATTAAAATATGCAGCAGACTCGGGGTTGTTCATAATGAGCTCCATCTGCAGACGTTCAAATTTTTCTTGTTCATCTTCCACCTGCAGACAATGCCAAACTTTTAGTTGGGGACTGATTGGTCTCGAGGCAAGACGCCAGCCTCGGGACAGAGAGGTTGTGGGTTCAAATTCCGGCAAATCACCAGTTGGGATTTTTATTTATGATTTCTCTCTGCAGCAACCACCCCTGGTCTCAGCAGCGAGACCAAGCTTGAAACGTCAATTAATCATGGACAGAAAAAATATGAGTATCTCCAAAGATGGAGTTATCTGCCTGTGCGGTGAGGGGCCCCTGTGCACATGGCTGCCAGGGAAAAAATCGATTAACACGCAAAATTCAGTTTCTAGTCTCTAAGGACTTCGTCAGAGGTAAAAGCTGACGAACGCAAAATGAAAAAAAAAAATTTCGTCACAAATTGAGTTCATCTGTTTTAGAAAATAATTTAGTTCATCAATTTTAGAATATAATTTAGTTCATCAGTTTTAGAAAATAATTTAGTTCATGAGTTTTAGAATATAATTAGTTCATCAGTTTTAGAATATAATTTTGATCATCAGTTTTAAAATATAATTTAGTTCATCAGTTTTAGAATATAATTTAGTTCATCAATTTTAGAATATAATTTAGTTTATCAGTTTTAAAATATAATTGAGTTCATCAGTTTTAGAATATAATTTAGTTCATCAATTTTAGAATATAATTTTGTTCATCAGTTTTAAAATATAATTCAGTTCATCAGCTTTAGAATATAATTTAGTTCATCAGTTTTATAAAACAAGTTTGTTCATCAGTTTTAATAAATAATTTTGGAAACATGAGATTAAAAAAAAAGTACCCAAAGTCTTGTCACATTAAGGGTAATATAGTGTTAATAGACATATTTTCCTATGCCCATTATTTATTGGTGATGTAGTATGGACTACATGAAGCCACTTATTGTCTTAGGAAAATCTCAGGTATTAATCTTCAGAGGCTCTGCACATGTTTTATAAGTTTCATTCAAAAAACAGTTTGATAAATTTGGAATTATTCATAATTTCAATCCATGCAATCCTATGCAATCCATTTTTGACAACAGAAACAAGAAAAAGAGTTCTTAAATGTTATGTAGAGCCAGTCTTAACATATGGATGTGAATCATGGACAATAGACAAGAAAATCACTGGAGGCCGTAGAAATGTGGTTTTACAGAAAAATGTTGAGAATTCCACAGACAGCTAAGAAGAGTAATGAAAACTTTCTGAAAGAGGCCAAAGCAAAAAGAGAGCTAATTTCCAATATTAGGAAGAAACAATCATCATTTTTTGGCCATGTAAAGGTAAGGTAAAGTACGAGACTTGAACCGGCGTCTTAGCACGCGAGTTTTACACCCATATGTGCTCGGCCGCCTATCCAGAAATGTTCGGATATTTCTGTATAGTGTAGCCTCAAGCATCGAAACTCAGATGCGAAGCGACATTCCTCACCTTCCCAGGGTAATACCCTGGTACCCATTTCTGCCAACGGCTGGGTCGACCGTGGGGGTATTTTTTTTTTTTCCAACCACGAGTACAATTCACACTGCTCCCAGCGGGAATCGAACATGGGTTGTCCGAACGTCGGTAGTCTAGTCGGGTGGTTTTCCCAACTAGGCTACTGAGGCATGTAATAAGAAGGGAACAACTGGTATATATTGTAACAACTGGAAAAATTGAGGGATGAAGAGATAGCGGGAAGTAAAGAGAAAAGATACCAGACAGCTTAAGAGAATGGCTTGGCTGAAGGTCAACAACAGAAATGATAAATAACTGTTGAGATCGAAAGTTGTGGAGAGACATGATCACCTATGCCATCAGGCATGGCACTTGATGATGATGATGATTCATAATTTCAGGGATGGAGGAGTGGTGGGTGGAAAGGAGGAGGGGGTGCATGTATTCTGTTCTGTTCTGTTTTATTCTGGATTAGATTTTAAAAATGAAAAATAACATCAGGTTGTTTCTCTTTAGCTTTCTAATTTATTCAACATCAGTTTGACAGTCCCATTAATGATTTGCGGCAAATCAGAATTGCATCTTGCTGAGAGGAACTCTTCAGCTCCAACATGATCAATGAAGAATATTATATGTTTGGATCAACATTTAATCTATTTATCAATTTATTTACTAAGTATTTTTGGTTCAACAGATAACCAACTTATCTACAACATATATTTGATACCAAACTTGATTCAACAGTTCCTCAGTATATCTATGAAACATGTTTTATATTTGATTAACAGTTAATTAGTTTATCTATGAAACATGTTTTATACTTGATTTAACAGTTAATCAGTTTATCTATGAAACATGTTTTATACTTGATTTAACAGTTAATCAGTTTATCTATGAAACATGTTTTATATTTGATTTAACAGTCAATCAGTTTATCTATGAAACATGTTTTATATTTGATTTAACAGTCAATCAGTTTATCTATGAAACATGTTTTATACTTGATTTAACAGTTAATCAGTTTATCTATGAAACATGTTTTATATTTGATTTAGTAGTTAATCAGTTTATCTATGAAACATGTTTTATATTTGATTTAACAGTCAATCAGTTTATCTATGAAACATGTTTTATACTTGATTCAACAGTTAATCAGCTTATCTATGAAACATGTTTTATACTTGATTTAATAGTTAATCAGTGTATCTATGAAACATGTTTTATACTTGATTTAATAGTTAATCAGTGTATCTATGAAACATGTTTTATATTTGATTTAGTAGTTAATCAGTTTATCTATGAAATATGTTTTATACTTGATTTAACAGTTAATCAGCTTATCTATGAAATATGTTTTATACTTGATTTAACAGTTAATCGGCAGATCCACAATATAAGTTTTATTTTTGGCTCAATTACACAAATATTATTGATATCTATTTCTTGATGGTAAAGTAGGTCATTGAAGGTCGCTTACTGAGATATTTGTGAGTGGAATCAAAATTCCAGGCTTCAGTCCATGACCTGCGCTCATGCTTGTTTGGTTCTCTTCAGCAGAGGTCAGGAAGCTTTCGCTATACCAGTTGTCAAACTCTGGAAACAAAATACAGTAAAATATCAGTTGTTAATCTCTGGAAACAAGGTACAGTAAAATATCAGTTGTTAATCTCTGGAAACAAAATACAGTAAAATATCAGTCATTAATCTCTGGAAACAAGGTACATTAAAATATCAATTGTTAATCTCTGGAAGCAAGGTACAGTAAAATATTAGTCATTAATCTCTGGAAACAAAATACAGTAAAATATAAGTTGTCAAACTCTGGAAACAAAATACAGTAAAATATAAGTTGTTAATCTCTGGAAACAAGGTACATTAAAATATCAGTTGATAATCTCTGGAAACAAAATACAGTAAAATATCAGTTGTTAACTCTTTCCATACTGAAACTTTTTATCGACACAATGGAAGAGATTTCAGAGACAAAATGTTTCATGTTTTTAAGAATCAATCTACATATTTATATTTATCTAACATATAACATATTATATATGAATGTTTAAATAATTGAACAAGGTTTTAGATTTCACCAATATCCAGATGATACAAGACACGTAAAAAGAATATGGTTTTATGGCATTCACACTAATCAAATTGAGGTGGCGCACTATGCGGTGAAATGTACGTTGCCGAAATCGGCATGACGCACAGTGCGGCGAAACGTACGGAAAGAGTTAATCTCTGGAAACAAGGTACAGTAAAATATCAGCTATTAAAGTTTGGAAACAGTATACATTGAAATATCAGTTGTCATGCTCTGGAAACAAAATACAGTAAAATATCACTTGTCAAACACAATCAAAACTATGTACAGTAAAACATTAGTTAACATCAAAGACAATATGCAGTCAAATATCAGTTGTTAACAGTACAGTTAATGTGCAGTAAAATATTAATTAATTTTTTACTGTCATAAAAAAGTTGATAATTTGAAATCGCACATCAAGAGCTTGATATGTGTCATATGTGATATATGGAGCTTCCAGTCAATATGGTGGATAGGTGGCAAGAACCATTTAGGCTCTGTCTGATAAGTGTTTCTTGTTGCAGTTTCCTCATATTCTGAGTCCGGCTTGCTGCCAGAGCTACTTAGTTTAGTACTCTGTCACACTGTAAGCCTTGTTCTTTATCTGTATCGTGTTTCGATATTCTGATTGCTTATGATGAATAATGATATCTTATGATGAATAATGATATCATATGACAAAGGACAGTGCAGCTGTGTTCACTTTCGATGCCACTATGCCTTATGTCTTTTTTGCGTATGCTGTAGCTGCATTGATGAGCACTGCAGCTGCATTCTTTGTTTGGATCCTTCAATGAGATGAGATGTTAATTCGGATGATAACACTGGCACAGGCAGTTGAGTAATTATGGATTTTAATTTGTTTGCAGTGATACCTGGGCCTTTGACTAACTACAACCACAACTATATGCGATATGCCTGAATGATCTAAGAGAAACACTTTACAAGCTCTGTCAGTGATGCAGAAGAAGTGTAATTCAGCAGATTCCATCTCACTGAAATATTCCTAGGAATTGGTGAAGTAAAGAAATTGGCAAGGGAAATTGGTAAATGACACCAGCCAGATACAACTTATAAGAAATCAAAGAGGTTTATCAGGAACCAATACATGAATAAATGGAATATAGAACACCAGGGCTACCAGAACAATGAAGCCTAACACCAGCTCAACAGAAAAGAACAAGTTACAAGTTTTAGACTCTGAACAGGCCACAACAGATTGAAGTAGCACCTTATCAACACCCTAAGGATTCGAACCTCTGATGTATGTGACTGTAGCACGGGTAAAATGACTGCTGCTCAACATATGATGAGTAGAGAAGGTTCTTGAGGCCATCATCAATACCATACAGGAACAAGCTGTATGGAGATGTCACCTGAGCTGACTAACACTTTCTTCTAACTTATTGACATCTAGAGGTGTACGCAGAAGAGGAAGAAGAAAAAGAATATGTACTATACTGTTGTTTGTCTAGCTTCATTAATTTACCTTGTATGAGTCTTAACCGACACTGGTCTACTAACTTCTGGCAGTATACAATCTCAGATTTTGTATTGTGAAGTTCCTCATATTTAGTTCTGTAAACAGATTTCAAGTCTTTCAACTTCTGGATCTCCAGATATTCTGCTTCACTGATTATGATGTCACCATCTTCATTGAAAAGAGGGCCTGGGGATAATTAATTTCCATATAATCTTGACTCACAAATAATTACAGAAATGGAAAACAACAAATATAAAAACAGTCTGAAAAAAGAAGACTGAAAAGTTATGTCAGTTTGTTAAGAGTTACTCTAATTAGTGACATGATCTTTTTCTAAATAATTTTTTAGAGGTCTCTCTCTCTCTCTCTCTCTCTCTCTCTCTCGTTACATCCTCTTGTACCCCTTTGGGTATCAAAGGAGATATACAGTTCTAGTTCTTGCCATTCTGGCAGCCTTCCTCATTGTCAACTCATGTCACTGTAACATTTCTTTCATGTCAGCCCATCTTACTCTGGGTCTACCTTGGGCTCTTCTTCCATCTGAACATAAGCACACAGAGAGTGCTTGTTCTTTGGCTAATGAACAGTATATCACCAATTCAAATGAAAAAAAAATAGCCACTCTATGATCTGAGTCTAGGGCATGAGGAAGTCTCTATTCGTCATACTCTCTCTATGATCCTAGTCTAGGGCATCAGAAAGTTTCTATTCATCATACTCTCTCTATGATCCGAGTCTAGGACATGAGAAAGTCTATTCGTCATACTCTCTCTATGATCCTAGTCTAGGGCATCAGAAAGTCTCTATTCATCATACTCTCTCTATGATCCGAGTCTAGGGCATCAGAAAGTCTTCCGAGTCTAGGGCATCAGAAAGTCTCTATTCATCATACTCTCTCTATGATCCGAGTCTAGGGCATCAGAAAGTCTCTATTTATCATACTCTCTCTATGATCTGAGTCTAGGGCATCAGAAAGTCTCTATTCATCATACTCTCTATGATCCGAGTCTAGGGCATCAGAAAGTCTCTATTCATCATACTCTCTATGATCCTAGTCTAGGGCATCAGAAAGTCTCTATTCATCATACTCTCTATGATCCTAGTCTAGGGCATCAGAAAGTCTCTATTCATCATACTCTCTATGATCCTAGTCTAGGGCATCAGAAAGTCTCTATTCATCATACTCTCTATGGTCCTAGTCTAGGGCATCAGAAAGTCTCTATTCATCATACTCTCTCTATGATCCGAGTCTAGGGCATCAGAAAATCTCTATTCATCATACTCTCTATGATCCTAGTCTAGGGCATCAGAAAGTCTCTATTCATCATACTCTCTCTATGATCCGAGTCTAGGGCATCAGAAAGTCTCTATTCATCATACTCTCTATGATCCGAGTCTAGGGCATCAGAAAGTCTCTATTCATCATACTCTCTCTATGATCCGAGTCTAGGGCATCAGAAAGTCTCTATTCATCATACTCTCTATGATCCGAGTCTAGGGCATCAGAAAGTCTCTATTCATCATACTCTCTATGATCCGAGTCTAGGGCATCAGAAAGTCTCTATTCATCATACTCTCTCTATGATCCGAGTCTAGGGCATGAGAAAGTCTCTATTCATCATACTCTCTCTATGATCCTAGTCTAGGGCATCAGAAAGTCTCTATTCATCATACTCTCTCTATGATCCGAGTCTAGGGCATCAGAAAGTCTCTATTCATCATACTCTCTATGAAACAAAAAGCTGTAGCAGAGCAGACAGTCTTGATCTTTTCTTTTGGACTATCCAAAGAGTTATGCAAAATATGACATCAACTCTACTGACCTCCCCTGGTAAAACCATTTACTGTGTTGTCTCACAGCTTCCCACTTGTTCTGTTATTGCTGGTCAAAAACAAGTCTGAATAAATTCTTAGACTAACTCATGAGGCTAGGACCTATTCACCTCTGTTATATTTCTCTCATCTCTGTTATATTTCTCTCATCTCTGTTATATTTCTCTCATCTCTGTCATATTTCTCTCACCTCTGTTATATTTCTCTCATCTCTGTTATATTTCTCTCACCTCTGTTATATTTCTCTCACCTCTGTTATATTTCTCTCACCTCTGTTATATTTCTCTCACCTCTGTTATATTTCTCTCACCTCTGTTATATTTCTCTCACCTCTATCATATTTCTCTCACCTCTGTTATATTTCTCTCATTTCTGTCATATTTCTCTATCTCCTGCTGTATTTGCTACTGCCTTGTTTTGTACAACAATTCTGTTTTTGTTCTTATTAATGACATCACCAATCTCTAGCAATATTAGTTTGTTGTCTTGTTATTAGTTGTTGTCTTGTTATTAGTTTGTTGTCTTGCTATTAGTTGTTGTCTTGCTATTAGTTGTTGTCTTGCTATTAGTTGCTGTCTTGCTATTAGTTGTTGTCTTGCTATTAGTTGTTGTCTTGCTATTAGTTGCTGTCTTGCTATTAGTTGTTGTCTTGCTATTAGTTGCTGTCTTGCTATTAGTTGTTGTCTTGCTATTAGTTGTTGTCTTGTTGTTAGTTGTTGTCTTGCTATTAGTTGTTGTTAGTTGTTGTCTTGTTGTTAGTTGTTGTCTTGCTATTAGTTGTTGTCTTGCTATTAGTTGTTGTCTTGTTGTTAGTTGTTGTCTTGTTATTAGTTGCTGTCTTGCTATTAGTTGTTGTCTTGCTATTAGTTGTTGTCTTGCTATTAGTTGTTGTCTTGCTATTAGTTGTTGTCTTGTTGTTAGTTGTTGTCTTGCTATTAGTTGCTGTCTTGCTTTTAGTTGTTGTCTTGCTATTAGTTGTTGTTTTGCTATTAGTTGTTGTCTTGTTTTTAGTTGTTGTCTTGCTATTAGTTGTTGTCTTGTTGTTAATTGTTGTCTTGTTGTTAGTTGTTGTTTTGTGTTTAGTTGCTGTCTTGCTATTAGTTGTTGTCTTGTTGTTAGTTGTTGTCTTGTTGTTAGTTGTTGTCTTGTTGTTAGTTGTTGTCTTGCTATTAGTTGTTGTCTTGTTGTTAGTTGTTGTCTTGCTATTAGTTGTTGTCTTGTTGTTAGTTGTTGTCTTGCTATTAGTTGTTGTCTTGTTGTTAGTTGTTGTCTTGCTATTAGTTGTTGTCTTGTTGTTAGTTGTTGTCTTGTTATTAGTTGTTGTCTTGTTGTTAGTTGTTGTCTTGTTGTTAGTTGTTGTCTTGTTATTAGTTGCTGTCTTGCTATTAGTTGTTGTCTTGTTGTTAGTTGTTATCTTGTTATTAGTTGCTGTCTTGCTATTAGTTGTTGTCTTGCTATTAGTTGTTGTCTTGCTATTAGTTGTTGTCTTGTTGTTAGTTGTTGTCTTGCTATTAGTTGCTGTCTTGCTATTAGTTGTTGTCTTGTTGTTAGTTGTTGTCTTGCTATTAGTTGTTGTCTTGTTGTTGTCTTGCTATTAGTTGTTGTCTTGTTGTTAGTTGTTGTCTTGTTGTTAGTTGTTGTCTTGCTATTAGTTGTTGTCTTGCTATTAGTTGTTGTCTTGTTGTTAGTTGTTGTCTTGCTATTAGTTGTTGTCTTGTTGTTAGTTGTTGTCTTGTTGTTAGTTGTTGTCTTGCTATTAGTTGTTGTCTTGCTATTAGTTGTTGTCTTGCTATTAGTTGTTGTCTTGCTATTAGTTGTTGTCTTGCTATTAGTTGTTGTCTTGCTATTAGTTGTTGTCTTGCTATTAGTTGTCTTGTTGTTAGTTGTTGTCTTGCTATTAGTTGTTGCCTTGTTGTTAGTTGTTGTCTTGCTATTAGTTGTTGTCTTGTTGTTAGTTGTTGTCTTGTTGTTAGTTGTTGTCTTGCTGTTAGTTGTTGCCTTGTTGTTAGTTGTTGTCTTGTTGTTAGTTGTTGCCTTGCTGTTAGTTGTTGTCTTGCTATTAGTTGTTGTCTTGTTGTTAGTTGTTGTCTTGCTATTAGTTGTTGTCTTGCTATTAGTTGCTGTCTTGCTATTAGTTGCTGTCTTGCTATTAGTTGTTGTCTTGCTATTAGTTGTTGTCTTGTTGTTAGTTGTTGTTTTGCTATTAGTTGTTGTCTTGTTGTTTTGTTGTTAGTTGTTGTCTTGCTATTAGTTGTTGTCTTGTTAGTTGTTGTCTTGTTGTTAGTTGTTGTCTTGTTGTTAGTTGTTGTCTTGTTATTAGTTGCTGTCTTGCTATTAGTTGTTGTCTTGCTATTAGTTGTTGTCTTGCTATTAGTTGTTGTCTTGCTATTAGTTGTTGTCTTGCTATTAGTTGTTGTCTTGCTATTAGTTGTCTTGTTGTTAGTTGTTGTCTTGCTATTAGTTGTTGTCTTGTTGTTAGTTGTTGTCTTGCTATTAGTTGTTGTCTTGCTATTAGTTGTTGTCTTGCTATTAGTTGTTGTCTTGTTGTTAGTTGTTGTCTTGCTGTTAGTTGTTGTCTTGCTATTAGTTGTTGTCTTGCTATTAGTTGTTGTCTTGCTATTAGTTGTTGTCTTGCTATTAGTTGTTGTCTTGCTATTAGTTGTCTTGTTGTTAGTTGTTGTCTTGCTATTAGTTGTTGCCTTGTTGTTAGTTGTTGTCTTGCTATTAGTTGTTGTCTTGTTGTTAGTTGTTGTCTTGTTGTTAGTTGTTGTCTTGTTGTTAGTTGTTGTCTTGTTGTTAGTTGTTGCCTTGTTGTTAGTTGTTGTTTTGCTATTAGTTGTTGTCTTGTTGTTAGTTGTTGTCTTGCTGTTAGTTGTTGTCTTGTTGTTAGTTGTTGTCTTGTTGTTAGTTGTTGTCTTGCTATTAGTTGTTGTCTTGTTGTTAGTTGTTGTCTTGCTATTAGTTGTTGTCTTGTTGTTAGTTGTTGTCTTGCTATTAGTTGTTGTCTTGATATTAGTTGTTGTCTGGCTATTAGTTGTTGTCTTGTTGTTAGTTGTTGTCTTGCTATTAGTTGTTGTCTTGCTATTAGTTGTTGTCTTGTTATTAGTTGTTGTCTTGCTATTAGTTGTTGTCTTGTTATTAGTTGTTGTCTTGCTATTAGTTGTTGTCTTGCTTTTAGTTTTTATCTTGCTATTAGTTGTTATCTTGTTGTTAGTTGTTGTCTTGCTATTAGTTGTTGTCTTGCTATTAGTTTGTTGTCTTGCTATTAGTTGTTGTCTTGTTGTTAGTTGTTATCTTGCTATTAGTTGTTGTATTTAAAATTTGTGTTTGTTATTGTTTCTGGTCATCTTTAATCTCCAATAGAATTAGTTATTGTCCTGTTCTCTCCCACAGGTCTGTTTTTGTTGTTTGTATGTATATATATGCCAGCTTTATATCCCTAGCAAAGTTTCAAGGAACTGAATGTTTTATGAATATTACTTTTTTGAATATTAAATTTTCCACACTGGCAGCCTTGTGCTCAGGTGTCCCCCGCCACACAGCCAGATGTTATCTGACATCAGAGGTACACTTATTTTTTATTCAGAGTTTTAAAATTTTGTGCTAGATTTTTTCCTATCAATTTTGGAAGGACAGCAGCCATTTTTAGCCTACTCTTTTCGTTTTTTAACTACCAGAGAGTTCTTGTGCGCTGACTGCACAGGGACTTCCTGTTTTTTTTACTGTTATCTCAGAGGCCTACACATCAGATCTCACTACCCAGAAACCAGGAGAGGATAAAGCCATGAACAAAGAAACCATGGATTCTCAAACCATTTTTAATCTCCAGGTGTATTTTTTTTTTGTTCTGCTTTCTTCCCCAAGTCTGTGTTTATTATTATCTCTAACATCTTTAATCTCTGTTGTATAAGTTTATTGCCCTGTATTTCTGCAAGTCTGTGTTTTTAACTGTCTTTGACATCTTCAATATACAGCAGACTATATTGTTGCTTTGTTCTTTTTTTAGTCTTTGTTCTTACCACCTTTGACTCTGAAACAATAGCATTGCTATGTTTAACATCTGAATTGTCATATTTAAAGAAAATATGTAAATATTTAACAATAACAAACATAATAACAACCATTAAATTTAAAAATAAAGTTGCTATGTTTAACAAGAAAGATAACCAAATGAAAACAAACAATAGGGAAACAACCATCAGATTCTCTCTGTGTTTTCAGCTGCTCCAATCTCTCTCGACTTTGATCAATGGAATATTTCAGCTTGTTTATCTCTGTGGCCAGTTCTGAATACAACTTCTTCTTGGAGGAGAGTATTTCTGATCATGAATAGAAAACACAGCTTTACATTAATATTAACCCTGGATTATAATACCTATCTGGGGCTGAAGCGTTTACAATACCGTAGTCTTAATTACTACCACTTGATTGTAACATTAGGAGCTCTAAAAATAGTGCTTTCATTGAATTTTTTGACACACACCTGTGTGTTCACACTAGACAAGACATGGGGAACTTGGATTTCCTGTCTCAGGTTGATTTATGACCTGAATATGACCTCCAGAGTCGGATGTGTTACAATGTCTATCAGTATGGATGCCATAAGTCCGTCAGTATGTTTGGCTACCTCATAGCTTCATTTGCTGCATTTCCTGAGTCACAAATGGTTGTTTGATGTCAACCAAAGGGTACAAAGGGTCGCTTGATATCAACCAAAGGGTACAAAGGGTTGTTTGATGTCAACCAATGGCCGAGGAAATTTCCCTGGTCACAGCAGAAAAAAACAAAGGAAAATCTACAAATTTCTTGAGAATTGGTGGAATTTTTTTTACTTTTATATGAGATCATATCTTACGAAATAAAAAAAAAAATCCTACATCAAAAGAAAAAAATCCAACACTCTGCCAGGATTACCGAAGGTGATAATAAGGAAGGTACCGAGGTGGGGTGGGGTGGGGGGGTTGGGGGGGGGGGGGTTGGCAATGTTTGAACATGAAAAAATATTAAATTTGGAAGAATTTGTGTTTCAACGCAGTAATTTTTATGGTATCGTAGTCTAGGTTTAAATATGAGAAAATTGTCTCTACGAAGGTTACTGTTTGTTTCAATCTTTCTTCTTCATAATTCTATCTATCTATCTATAGTCCTTTCGAGCCGAAGACGGCACATAGGGCAGAACTACAATCTCAAAAACAGAAACCTTGCGTGCCAAAGTGGCACATATTGCAGAGATCACTGCTTCTAAAATCTATGGTCTGTTTCCATAACAATGCTTTTTACAATGACAGCTTGTCAAGCCATCAATCAACCTCCTTAGTCGCCTCTTACGACATGCCTGGAAGGTCACAGTGTCACTATTCTTTACTTCCCAGATAATGAGGTCCTGGTACCCTTTATCAAATTTCTTCATTCATCATAAACATCACATTTGTTGTATTCTATCACAATTCACAGCACAAATGTGATATTTACATCTTTAGTCCTACATATCCAATTACGAACATACTTTTGGGATTGGCTTTGCCTGCGAGTCTATCTATCTTGCGTTAGCCTGATGTATTGTCAATATCTGCAATATTGTTTCCTGTATAAATTTTACTGACTTTTGTAATTCTTGCAGTGGCCCATATAGATTTGTTCATATTGTTGTATCTATGGGCCAGTGGGTTTTTCTCAGTTTACTATATTTAGTACAGTCTTGAAGCATGTGTTCAGCAGTCTGGGGCGAGTGTCTACCTGTACATGTAGTTGAGGTACCAATCTTGAATTTTGTATTCAACTGTTTGAGTTACTTTCATTCTCTTTGTTTAACATCTTCTTCTTCTCTTACCTTGAAAAGAATGTAAGCTGCATTATGTAATAATTTACAGATAAGGTGAACAAGTTTCTTTCTATTGTTTTTTAGGAGCTCCCTTTTTGTGTTGGCCTCTTTGAGAATGTCCTCATTGCTCTTTTTAACTGTCCAGGGAACTTTCAACATTCTTCTGAGAAATCCCATCTCTGTGGCCTTTGGGAACATAATATAAAAAAAAAACATCTAAAAATGGGTACAAATATAATTAAAAAACTCTAATTCTAATAATTTGTGGAAAGATAACTCCATGGTTTTCTTCTAGAATTGAAGCTGATTGATCATGTTTCTTCAATGTATCATTTCTCCAGCGGGTACTCTTCATTATTGATTTTCAGTGTCCTGTGGTAGTTTTCAAATTTCAAGATATTGGATTTGCAATTCAATGCAGTAGGTGTGCTCTTTTTAAAAAATGTTTAATATTATTAATCTACTATTGCAGATTTAAAAACAATGAATTTTAAAAATTCAGCATCCGTTTAAGCACGTTAAACATAGCTGTCCAAAACAATTTTATGTTTATTTTTACAAAATTTGAGTGATAAGTGATCTCTGCCTATTAATTCATGTCAAAATAATAATAATTTTTAAGGAAGTGAAGCATCTCTTATTCTCTGCTATGAAAGCAAGGTACCATAAATAATCATTGTTAGTTAAATCGCTCACTTCTGTCAATAATTCTGCAATTTTAAAATGTTTAATAATTAATTTACTGGATAATATTGAATAAAAGGGATTTTTGAATTTAGCACTAATTAAAAGTTAAACATAACATCAATGCCAAATTTGAAAGAAATCTGACGATCACAAGTGACGATGTCGTACCTAGTCAGAACTTTTTGCAGAAACTATTAATTATTATTAATAATATTTATTATTATAAATTAACACTTATTGACATGTTGTACGCTTTTTCTCCCCATTTGTACAGTTCTTTAGTCTGGTATACAGGTTCGCCTAAAAATATATGGAAGTTATAAAAAAAGTAAAGTACCCCCGTCACGCCAAGTGGCGTATAGGGAAATATGGTGTTAGTGACCCTATATTTTACAGACCTTCAGCACATGATTTTTGGGGTAATGTGGTCAGTATTACGCCCGTGCTGCTTTACTTTCCCAGAAAAAAATCCGGTACCCATTTAAGGCTGGGTGAACCCGGAAGCCGTCGGTTGGGATTGAACCCTACCCCTTGTCCGTGGTAGTCCAGTTCACTAACCACTGAGCTATCGTGGCTCCATATGGAAGGTATGCCTAAGAGATTATCTTTTTCTTCTCTTTCGCAGTGTATTCTTTTTTTCTGTGAATCTGTCTGCCTCTGGCTTGAGCTTTAGAGTGTGTTCCCAAGGATTGTGGTCTGCAGATATGTCTTTCCAAGCTGCAGGGTTTATGTTCAGAACCTTCACTTATTTATATATATATATATATATATATATATATATATATATATATATATATATACACACACATGCACACCAGTATTATTTTAGTTAGTGACTTCTGTTCATAACCTCGAGGGTCATTAGGGCACTACTGACAGACTTCATCAACCTTCTCCATTTATCTCTATCTTCTTCAGTCATTCTTTGAGACTGCAAAGTTGAGACCTGTCCATTTTTTAATATTATCTTCCCATATCTTTCTCTGCTTAACTCTCCTTCTCTGTCCTTTCACAGTTCCTTGTAAAATTATCTTTGCTAGGCAACACAGTTGAGATAGGCGGCCAAACCATTTCATTTTGCTTTTCATCACAATAGTCAAAAGATCAATATATGTACTTTAATTGATATGATCTAAACAAAAGATGTCCAATATTCTCTACAGTAATACAATAGCAGTGCATTACTGACCTTTGTTCTCAATAAGGATACGATTAATCTCACTTCCTTTTCTGCTTTGAAATCTTCAAATGCTGAGGTTCGACTTGGTGGTGTGCTGTGACCAAAAGTAAACAAGCAGAGAATGTTATAACATAAGAACAAATGATGAAATAATATAAGAACATAGAACATCTTTTGATTTTGTTTCTTTGTTTGTGTTTACCAGCTTTATATCACTAGCAAATTTAAGAAGGACTGAATTTTGCATGAAAATAACTTTTGCTACTTTTTACATCAGCAGCATAGTGCTTAGGTGTCCCTCAAAATACAGGCAGATATTCTCCAACTTCAGATGTACTCTAAATTTTTATTCTTGAGAATTTTGACATTTTTTTGGGTAGATTTTTTTCTATAAATTTTGTAAATGTAATGAAAATGTAAAAACAAATAACAATGTCAAAATAAGACTAAAATGTAGTCACGCTGGAGTTAATTCATGAAAATATGAAATTATAAAAAATATCTTGGGGGTTAATGAAGTAGCAACAAGAAATGTCTTGTTATTTTTTTTCCCTGCGTTTGCCAGCTTTCACCTCTGGCAAAGTCCCTTGAGACTAGGAATTGAATTTTGCTTGTTAATCTGTTTTACCCTGGAAGCCATGTGCACAGTGGTCCCTCACAGCACAGGCAGATAACTCCAACTTTGGAGGTACTCATATTTTTTCGTAATTTACTTTTCAAGCTGGGACCATGGGTGGTTGCCGCAGAGAGAAATCAGAAATAAAAGTCCCAACTGGTGCGACCGGAATTTGAACTCATAACCTTTTTATCTCGAGACCAGTGTCTTATCTCTAGACCAACCAGTCCCCCATGTCTCATTATAACTTTTAATAGAATGGACGGGAGCATAAGCGAGGCAATCTATGGACCATGGCAGGATAAGCAATTCACACCTGATCAAGACCTTACTTCACTTCAGAGAAAAGACCAACAGAAAATGTGTGTTAAAACATATTGGTTACCGAGGTGAGAATTGTAAGGGTCCTAACAGTTGTGGGGTCCTTTGATATAGAAGACTTAGCATTACAGAACCTCTAGCATGGACAAGCTCCAATATATCCAGTAGGACCTGAGAAACCAAGAAAGTCATTGCAGCTCATCACCTTCCTGAGTCTAAAAGCTAATAACTTGTGTTGACCTGTGGCATTAAATCAATCATTTCTTGAAGGACTTGAGAACAAATCATAAATTAAATGTGACTAAAATAAATTACAAATTAAATGTGACTAGAATAAATCACAAATTAAATGTGACTAGAATAAATTACAAATTAAACGTGAATTGAATAAATGACATTTGAAATGTGACAGATACAAATTACAAATAAATGTGACTAGAATAAATCACAAATCAAATGTGATTGAACAAATTACAAAATTATATGTGATGAGAGCAAGTAAATACAAATTATTTGTAAAAAATAAATTGCTAAAGCAATAAAAAAAAAATGGAAAGGACATTAAGAGTTCTCAACTGAAGTTTGTGGAGGCTTCCCAGCGACATGACCCCATCAAGGCGGTCATTTAGCCAGTTTTAAGAACATGCAAGGCATGTGTTAACTCTTTCTGTACGAGAGCTTTTTATCAATACAATGGAAGAGATGTCATAGACAAAATTTTTCATGGTTTTAAGAATCAATCTACATATTTATATTTATCTAACATATAACATATATATATAAATCTTTAAACAATTGAACAAGGTATTAGATTTCACCAATACCAAGATGATACAAGGCATGTAAAAAGATGGTTCATACTAATCAAATTGAGAGTGGCGCACAATGTGGTCAAAATACGTGGCCGAAATCGGCATGGCGTGCAGTGCGGCGAAATGTACAGAAGGAGTTAATGAAAATACATTAACTAACTCAAATGTAAAGTAAATGTAAAGTAAATGTAAAGTAACACAAAAATAAAAGCAAAAATATTTTCTTTTTACAATCTTCCTCCATCTTCTGTACGGGTTTCAGATAAAACAACTTCCTCCTCTTCCTTTATACCAACACTAGAACAAATAAATAGTCACAATGTTAAACATTGTCACCATAGCAACCACAGTATTTATCATTTACAGCAGTGTTTCTCAATTGGGGAGGGGGGTGGTTATGACCCTTGGGGGGAGGGGGGGGGGTGGAGACAAGAAAGTCCAGGGTGGAGGGGGCCACAGGGGACAAAAAAGCATAACTGAGGGGTCACAGGAAAAAAACAAGGTCAGAGTGGGGCACGGTAGAAAAAAGGTTGAGAAAACTGATTTACATCACAAAATACACCTGTCAATATGTTATGGATGACTGTAATTTGTCTGGTTTTTCTTTTATATTTTATTTAGTTTACAACTTTATAGACAGTTCTGTGAAGCTATTGTCTAGATCTCTTACTATAGCACTTAAAGACCATTCTTCAAGGACCTGTGAAAGGGAACGAGATGAAGGTGGTTTCAGGACATCAAACAGACCTTATGAACATGACAACAGAAAAATTGGAGATTTGGCTAGAGACAGAGATTCTTTCATATGGGCTGTGGTAAATGCAACGTTCAATGGGAGATCTGGCTAGAGACATAGATTCTTTCAGGAATGGATATACCTTGATCCCCAAAGAACGACTGAAGTTAGAGTGAAATAGAGAAGGATGATGAAGTCTCTCAGTGTAGCTAGCTTCAATGACCCGCAGGGTTATGTGATGAAGAATAAGAAGAAGAAGAAGACTACAGCAATTTTACTTATTCTTGTCATGTTCTAATAATTAATGTGCACAGTTTTACCAAAAAACTTGCCTATGTTGATGATAATTTCATGATGATAAAGATAGTTAAAACATATGAAAATTAATGATAAAATAGAGAATCACAATAGATTGCTGTCTTCTATGTAGTAAAGACACACAAAGCAGCAGCGTAACATTGGTGAGTTGTCAACCGTCACTGATCTCTGCTTTGTGATGACATACTGGTAGAGAATATGTCTTCACAAGTTAGTTCTTTTTAGTTTAGTGAACTTCCAAACAAAACAATCAACAACAGACAATCAACTGTTTTAGAATATGTCTTCAGACATTAGTTCTCTCTAGTGAACTTCCATACCAAACAATCAACAACAGAAAAAACAACTGTTTAAGAATATGTCTTCAGACATTAGTTCTCTCTAGTGAACTTCCATACCAAACAATCAACAACCGACAATCAACTGTTTTAGAATATGTCTTCAGACATTAGTTCTCTCTAGTGAACTTCCAAACCAAACAATCAACAACAGACAACCAACTGTTTTAGAATATGTCTTCAGACATTAGTTCTCTCTAGTGAACTTCCATACCAAACAATCAACAACAAACAACTGTTTTAGAATATGTCTTCATACATTAGTTCTCTCTAGTGAACTTCCAAACCAAACAATCAACAACAGACAACCAACTGTTTTAGAATATGTCTTCAGACATTAGTTCTCTCTAGTGAACTTCCATACCAAACAATCAACAACAGAAAAAACAACTGTTTTAGAATATGTCTTCAGACATTAGTTCTCTCTAGTGAACTTCCATACCAAACAATCAACAACAGACAATCAACTGTTTTAGAATATGTCTTCAGACATTAGTTCTCTCTAGTGAACTTCCAAACCAAACAATCAACAACAGACAACCAACTGTTTTAGAATATGTCTTCATACATTAGTTCTCTTTAGTGAACTTCCATACCAAACAATCAACAACAGAAAAAACAACTGTTTTAGAATATGTCTTCAGACATTAGTTCTCTCTAGTGAACTTCCATACCAAAAAAATCAACAACAGAAAAAACAACTGTTTTAGAATGTCTTCAGACATTAGTTCTCTCTAGTGAACTTCCAAACCAAACAATCAACAACAGAAAAAACAACTGTTTTAGAATATGTCTTCAGACATTAGTTCTCTCTAGTGACTTCTATACCAAACAATCAACAACAAACAACTGGTTTAGAATATGTCTTCAGACATTAGTTCTCTCTAGTGAACTTCTAAACCAAACAATCAACAACAGAAAAAACAACTGTTTTAGAATGTCTTCAGACATTAGTTCTCTCTAGTGAACTTCCAAACCAAACAATCAACAACAGAAAAAACAACTGTTTTAGAATATGTCTTCAGACATTAGTTCTCTCTAGTGAACTTCCATACCAAACAATCAACAACAAACAACTTTTTTAGAATGTCTTCAGACATTAGTTCCCTTTAGTGAACTTCCATACCAAACAATAAACATTCGGATGATGGAAATGGGAGTTAAGATGGGCACAGCCAGAAATGAGAAACTTAGTGGCCATGTAAGAAGACTTATCAACCAACATAGAACTGGAGTCGTCAGTCGCTGGACACTGCGGGACTTGCTGAGGAGGGGATCTGAGCACCTATGGACGTGTTCGGAGTGCAATGATGATGACCCGCAAATAACTCAAATAACAATAAACAACCAAAAGAAAAACAAGACAAATGATTTAGAATATAGATTCAGAAGTTAGTTCTCTCTTGTGAACTTCTATACCAATCAACAACAAAACAACAACTACAGCAGATTTAGAATGTCTCACCTTGGTCTTTGGTTTTTTTCAACTCTGGAGATATTACCTGCAGAACTGACAGGTGAAAATACGCCATCAATTTCCTTCTCTGGCCTGTCTCCCTTTTCTACAGAAAGTGATGTTTCTATCTTAAGGTCACCCTTGATAATGTTGGATGAACTTGGAGAAACCTTCTCAACTTGGGGACTTCTGCATGTAAATTAGGCATGCCAAACAAAATAAGTCACATTTAAATCAAAGAAAACAAAGAATACACAGATTTGGGTAACCAGTTTTTTGTACACAGAGACAGATCACCATTTTTTGTAAGATAAATTGTTGTAGTTAAATGAGAGAAGGGTGAGATCTACACATTTGTATGAGAGACATTAGTGAATTTACATGAGAGAAAAATGAGATGATCTACACATTTGTATGAGAGACATTAGTGAAGTTACATGAGAGGAAGATGAGATGATCTACACATTTGTATGAGAGATATTAGTGAAGTTACATGAGAGAAAGATGAGATGATCTACACATTTGTATGAGAGACATTAGTGAAGTTACATGAGAGGAAGATGAGATGATCTACACATTTGTATGAGAGACATTAGTGAAGTTACATGAGAGAAAGATGAGATGATCTACACATTTGTATGAGATACATTAGTGAAGTTGCATGAGAGAATGATGCAATGATCTACACATTCGTATGAGAGACATTAATGAAGTTACATGAGAGAAAGATGAGATGATCTACACATTTGTATGAGAGACATAAAAATACCCCCATGATCGACCCAGCCGCTGGCAGATATGGGTACCAGGGCAGTACTCTGGGAAGGTGAGGAATGCTGCCTTGCATCATGAGTTTCGATGCTTGAAGCAACACTATCCAGAAGTCTCTGAACACTTCTGGGTAGGTGGCCGAGAATATATGGGTGAAAACTCACATTTTCTAAGACTCCAACTCAAGTCTCGTACTTTACTTTTACTTAACAATTCCTCACTCCAGCTTCCTCAAAAACACACATTTAAAACACACATTTAAAACACACATTTAAAACAAACAAAGCAACTGAAACAGTTTAAGCAACTACCTTAGTCTCTGCAAAAACAAGGCAGCCATTCTGAATTATTAATTTTCATGAAAGAAATTAGTTTGGTTGTATAAAAGGATAAAATAGGTCATCAATTTGTATTAGAGAAAAAAAGCATGAGCTTATATGAGAGACAATGAGATGAAGAAAGTGGGAATATGAGAAGTTAGATTCTAAGGGCTAAAATGAGGGATTTACGTCTCAATGGGATAGGAAATATTTGGTGACAACTACTTGTTAACATACACATATCTTTGAGGTGTCTGTCATGTTAACTTACACAAATCTCTGATGTGTGTCTGTCATGTTAACTTACACAGATGTTAACTTACACAGATCTTTGTTAACTTACACAGATCTTTGATGTGTGTCTGTCATGTTAACTTACACAGATCTTTTATGTGTGTATGTCATGTTAATTTACACAGATCTTTGAGATGTGTCTGTCATGTTAACTTACACAGATCTTTGAAGTGTGTCTGTCATGTTAACTTACATAGATCTTTTATGTGTGTATGTCATGTTAATTTATACGAATCTTTGAGATGTCTCTGTCATGTTAATTTATACAAATCTTTGAGATTTCTCTGTCATGTTAATTTATACAAATTGTTGAGATGTCTCTGTCATGTTAACTTACACAGATCTTTGAAGTGTGTCTGTCAAGTTAACTTACATAGATCTTTGAGATGTCTGACATTTTAACATATACAGATCTTTGAGATGTCTCTGACATGTTAACTTACACAGATCTTTGGGATAACTTTCGCTTCTCTTTGTCTTTCTCCCTTTCCTTCTGCTTAAACTGGGCATACGCAGCTGATGTTTCAGATTTTGTAACTGGATGAGTCGCTGAGATTCCATAGGTGCCTCCCTCCAGGTCTCCCACCTGGGAACTGTCATCGACAGCCATGAATATCCTAGCCTATTGGAGTTTATTGAAGAAAATGTAAAAAACATTTGCACCTCATTTTGGATTGAGAGTTAGACCAAAAGAAATGTTGGATGAGGAGATAGGAATACTATAACGAATATTAGATGGAGAGATAGACTACAAACAAGTGTTGGATTGAAAGATGGATAGGGCAAAACAAACATTGAAAGTAAAGTTAGACACACTCCAACATTTAATGGATGACAGTTATCCTGCTACAATTGTTGTATGGAGTTACAACAAAATTTGGATAGAAATTACACAGATTGCAACAATTTCTGAATGGAAGATATACAATCTAATAACAAATGGAAGCAGATATGTACAGTGTGTGACAGATTTGAAGTACTGTTTGACAGATTTGGAGTACTGTGAGACTAATTTGGAGCATTGTGTGATAAATTTAGAGTACTGTGTGATAAATTTGGAGTACTGTTTGACAGATTTGGAGTCATGTATGACAGATTTGAAGTACTGTGTGACAGATTTAGAGTACTGTGTGATAGATTTGGAGTACTGTGTGACAGATTTGGAGTACTGTTTGACAGAATTGAAGTACTGTGCGACAGATTTGAAGTACTGTTTGACAGATTTGAAGTACTGTGTGACAGATTTGGAGTACTGTTTGACAGATTTGAAGTACTGTGTGACAAATTTGGAGCACTGTGTGACAGATTTGAAATACTGTGTGACAGATTTGAAGTACTGTTTGACAGATTTGAAGTACTGTGTGACAGATTTGAAGTACTGTTTGACAGATTTGGAGTACTGTGAGACTGATTTGGAGCATTGTGTGATAGATTTATGAGTACTGTGTGATAAATTTGGAGTACTGTTTGACAGATTTGGAGTCATGTATGACAGATTTGAAGTACTGTGTGACAGATTTAGAGTACTGTGTGATAGATTTGGAGTACTGTGTGACAGATTTGGAGTACTGTTTGACAGAATTGAAGTACTGTGTGACAGATTTGAAGTACTATTTGACAGATTTGAAGTACTGTGTGACAGATTTGGAGTACTGTTTGACAGATTTGAAGTACTGTGTGACAAATTTGGAGTACTGTGTGACAGATTTGAAATACTGTGTGACAGATTTGAAGTACTGTTTGACAGATTTGAAGTACTGTGTGACAGATTTGGAGTACTGTTTGACCGATTTGAAATACTGTGTGACAGATTTGAAGTACTGTTTGACAGATTTGAAGTACTGTGTGACAGATTTGAAGTACTGTTTGACAGATTTGGAGTACTGTGAGACTGATTTGGAGCATTGTGTGATAGATTTAGAGTACTGTGTGATAAATTTGGAGTACTGTTTGACAGATTTGGAGTCATGTTTGACAGATTTGAAGTACTGTGTGACAGATTTAGAATACTGTGTGATAGATTTGGAGTACTGTGTGACAGATTTGGAGTACTGTTTGACAGAATTGAAGTATTGTGTGACAGATTTGAAGTACTATTTGACAGATTTGAAGTACTGTGTGACAGATTTGGAGTACTGTTTGACAGATTTGAAGTACTGTGTGACAAATTTGGAGTACTGTGTGACAGATTTGAAATACTGTGTGACAGATTTGAAGTACTGTTTGACAGATTTGAAGTACTGTGTGACAGATTTGGAGTACTGTTTGACCGATTTGAAGTACTGTGTGACAAATTTGAAATACTGTGTGACAGATATGAAGTACTGTTTGACAAATTTGAAGTACTGTTTGACCGATTTGAAGTACTGTGTGACAGATTTGAAATACTGTGTGACAGATTTGAAGTACTGTGTGACAGATTTGAAGCACAGTGTGACCTAGAAAAATAGAGAGATTTGTTGCTGCCCTTCAATATGATAAAAATACTTGTGGCCACTGACTGCTTTATCAAATGACAGTTAAAGAGAAGAGAAATCAATGTTACTATAAGTTTTTTCTAGTGTTGTTATTGTAACGGTACAGAAACAAGGACATTAAATAAGAAAAGAGAGCAGAAAATTGATGCCTTTGAAATGTGGATCTATAGGGAATGGGGGGATTTGGGTGGAAGGAAAAGAGGACTAACAAGGAAGTTCTGAATGAGCTGAAAATGAAAAAGGAACTACTTAACACAAGTTGAACAAAGACAACTCAAAGTTTTGGGGCATGTGAAGAGACACAACACTACTATAGGTTGTCTTGGAAGGGAAGATACAAGGTAGATGATGCAGAGGTAGACCTAGACTAAAGTGGACTGATATATCAAAAGGTGAATCTATGTAATTTGTCCTGGGTGCAAACAGCAATAATAAGATATAACAAGGAGAACTCTACACCCATGGACATAAAAAGAGGAGTAAGACAAGGATGCATCCTATCACCAAATTGTTCAATCTATACACTGAGCAAATCTTTAAAAACATCTCAGAGATACCAGGCCTAAACATTAATGGAAAAATAATCAATAACCTAAGATATGCTGATGATACTGTTCTACTAGCAGAAAATCCTAAAGACCTACAACAATTGCTTAATGTGATAAACATAACAAGCAAAAAATATGGACTAGAAATGAATATCAAAAAGACTAAAACTATGATCATAAACAAAGAAAATTCTCAAGACCTACAATTAAATATCACAGTTGAGGGAATACATCTGGAGACAGTCCAGAGCTACAACTACCTGGGACATACTATAACCAATGATGGAAAATGCAAAATTGAAATAAACAAAAGAATAGGTATGGCAAAAAAGTAATTTTAATGCCATGAAAAATATACTAACAACAAAACAAATATCAGCAGGGCTGAAACTAAAAATGGCAAAATGTTACATCTTCTCAATATTCCTGTATGGTGCAGAAACATGGACATTAGACAAGAAAACAGAACAGAAAATTGAAGCCATTGAAATGTGGATTTATAGAAGAATAGGTAGAATTGGATGGAAAGAAAAGATAACAAACGATGAAGTTTTAAAACAACTGAAAATAAAAAGAGAACTACTAAATACAATTAAGACAAGACAAATGAAATTTTTGGGGCATGTTAAAAGACACAACAGCCTACTAAAAGTAATCTTGGAAGGGAAAATACAAGGCAAAAGAGGCAGAGGCAGACCAAGACTAACATGGACGAGTAACATCAAAAGATGGACAAGTCAGCCTATGACAATATGCACCATCAAAGCAAGAAACAGAGTAGAATGGCGATCCATGGTAGCCAACCTTTGTTGCGGAGAAGACACTCGATGATGATGATGATGATGAATCTATGACAACATGCACAAGAGACAGAGTAAAAGGGTGCTCCGTGGTAGCCAACCTTCGATGTGGAGATGGCACCCAATGATGTCATGATTGTGGCATTATTTTTTTTAGAGATGCTTAATTTATTGCTTCTGAGTAATATCATCATCATCATGTGCCATACCGGTTGGCGTAGGTGATCATGTCCCTCCACAATCTTCTATCTACCTTGCATTGTATGAGTTCTGTTGTTAACTGTTTTCCATGCCATGACACCAAGCTATCCAGTATTTTCTCTCTTTGTCGTCCGCGATGTCTCTCTTTCCTTTTATTTTGCCAGTTGTAACCAAGTATTCCAACTTTCCTCTTCTCATGATGTGCCTGAAAAATGTTGATTGCTTCTTTCTGATGTTTTTTAAGAGCTCCCTTTTTGTGTTGGCCTCTTTTAGAACTTCCTCATTGGTCTTTTTAGCTGTCTAGGGAACTTTCTGAGTAATATAAATGTCTAATTTTCTTGGTATACAAAAAATAACAGACCAAAAAACATAAATTATAAAAGATAAACCTTGGAAATATATTAAATTCATGGTACCTTAGTTTCTAACTTTTCTGTAGTCAGCTCAGTTAAAATCTGTAAGGAAATCAGCACAGTAGTTAGATACTTGTTACATTCTTCTTTCTTCTACTTTTCAACTCCCTGTAGAGCATACATCTTCAACAAACATTTCTCAGGCTATCCTGTTTGGTGCAATTTTCTTAAGATTGCTTCATCTTCTTCATCTCTGCTTCCACCTGTCTTCTCCAAGTATATTCTAGCTAGGAGCCAGTAGTGGGGTGTAACGTACACTCCTACAAGGTATGGTGACAGCTTTACAAAAAAAGGAACACAACAAAATGCTGACATTTTGGCCTGGCTCCTTACTAACCAGCTTTACCACCGCACTGCAATTATTTGCCTGTTCCCTATATTTTAGCCTACCCTTTCCTTTTCTTCCCTGGGGATTCCAAAAAAAGGGCCTGTCGTGTAATTCTCTTAGTGGCTTCTGCAGTATGTGTCCTATCCAACACCACTGTCTTTGCCTAATCTCTTTGTTCACTGCTGTTTGATACTTTCCCATAGTTCTAAGTTAGTGATTTTGTCCTGCCATTTCCACTCTTTTATATTGCACAAAAATCCATGATTATGTTTATGATTATGTGAGAGGAGAGCTATGTTATCAGCAAAGTCCAGGTCATCAAGTTGCTTGGTCAGTGACCACTGGATTCCATCTCTGTTGTTCTGTGAAAGAAGAGAAATGGAGATAGTAGACATTCCTGTCTTGCTCAGGTTCTTACTTCAAGCTATCCATCAAGTACAGCACTACATTTACCCCCCTTCACGTTTTGCTTTTATCAGTTTTATAAACTTTGCAGAGATTCCATAATGACTCAGCAACTTCCATAGCATTGGATGCCTTTTCATAATCCACAAATACATACATAGCGGTGACTGTAATACAGAGCTTCGTCAACTATTATACTTAAAGTGGTTATTTGGTCCATACATGATCTATTTTTCTAAAAACTTGCTTGCTCATCTCTCAAATGTTTCACAACAGCCTCTTTTAGTCTCCACAGGATGAGATTTTATTTAGTATTTTTCCTGGCACTGATAGTAGCATAATTCCCCTACAATTTGCGCACTTCTGTAACCTTCCTTTTTTTGGTAGTTTGATCAAATAACCTTCTTGTGTTAACCCTTCATTACGAAAATTACTGCTTCAAAATACATTTTTTTAAAATTTGACAGTTTCCCACAGGCAAACATCCCCCCCCCCCCAAAAAAAAAAAACTTCCTAATTATCACTTCCAGTGACCTCTGAGTGTTTGATTTCTGTCCTTTGATGTTAGATAATTTTTCTCATTGATGTAGTAAAAATTACTACAGTATCGTAAAAACAAACATATTTTAACATTTTAAATTGTGCCAATTTTCAATAAATTCGTTATTTTTCCATTTTGTTTTCCTCATGACAAGGGAAATCTCCTCGGCCGTTGGCAGAACATCAAAGAAACTTTTGTAACATGGGACTGTCAGTGAACTATGTGAAGAGGTCATGGAGCATACGGGTTGGGCTGAACTGACAACTTATAGCAGCCCTATGAATAGACAATCCGTAAGACCCTCTGATAGCCATGGTGAGATGGGGTCAATTTCAGGTCATAAATTGAATGTTAGCCATGAAATGATTACAGAATCTGATTCTTGTGTCTCTGTAGCCAGGAAATGATGACAGTATCCGATTCCCGTGTCTCTGCTTGGGTAAACACACAGCTGTGTAGCAAAAGTTGAAGGAAAATTATTTGATTTTGAAAACTCAAAATGTTATTTTTAAGTGGTAGTAATTTTTACTACGGAATCGTGACAATGTGAGTCACAGGCAGGAATCATAATGTAGGGTTAATATCTGTTTTGATGGCTTCTGAAGGAATCAAATCTGGTCCTGTAGCTTTACAAATATCGTAATAGTTTGATAGACAAATAACCCATCCAATAGCCATAGTGCTACATGTTTGAATTCAAGGCCATAAATCGGGCTTAAACTGGAGAATGATTACCACATCCAATTGCTGTGTATCTTCTTAGGTAAATGCAAAGATTGATAGCAAAAGTTTAAAGAAAATATTATTTCTCAAAACTACAAAGGGTGTTCGTCATTTTGATGAATGTGTTGTAAAAACGTGACTCACAAAGGTATCATAATTTAGGAATAAAACAGCCAGCATAGACAGAAAGATAAGTACCTGAAGTTTGATAGAATGTTATAACAGTGCAAGTTTGGTTAAAGAATGACTGAGTAAAGTTGATAGAGAGTTTGCCCGTGTCCTTTAGGGATGACTATAGATCAGTAAAGTTGACAGAGAGTTTACTAATGTCCTTTAGGGATGACTATAGATCAGTAAAGTTGACAGAGAGTTTGCTTATGTCCTTTAGGGATGACTATAGATCAGTAAAGTTGACAGAGAGTTTACTAATGTCCTTTAGGGATGACCATAGATCAGTAAAGTTGACAGAGAGTTTGCTTATGTCCTTTAGGGATCACCATAGATCAGTAAAGTTGACAGAGAGTTTGCTTATGTCCTTTAGGGATGACCATAGATCAAGTAAAGTTGACAGAGAGTTTGCTTATGTCCTTTAAGTATGACCATGGGCCAAATAAAGTTGAGATAGTTTATTGATGATCGGTTACACCCGGGGCATCAATAAGGAATGTTCATATACCATAGTTTATGACCTATTTGTTGCTACCTCACAACCCAGCCTTTAATGGGTACCTGATTTTTTCTGGGAAAGTAAAGTGGCACAGGTGTAATACCGACCACATTACCCCAAAAATCATGTGCCAAAGGTGTGTAAAATTTATGGTCACTAACACCAAATTCCCTATACGCCACTTGGCGTGATGGAACTCTTTACTTTTTTTTTTTTTACACAACAGCACACAGAGTGATTGCTCCTGATTATTTAATGAATCAACAATCATTCTATCCAAACAACTAACAAAGAATAAAAAAAGATTGGCTTACATTAGTATGTTCTATGCTACAATCAAATAAAACTATTTCAGATTAGGTTTCACTCAATTCACAATAAGAGTAAGTACAAAGACAAGCATAATGTTAATCATTCAAACACAAATAACAACCACCTGTTGAACTTCAGCAATAGCTCCAGGATCATTTTTATTGATTAGTAAGTACTTTTCTTTAAGTCTAGCTTCCATCTCTGATTCCATGCCACTGAAAAATATGTTTTAAAATATGTGGTCATTTAACTAACAATGCAATATATCATACACAAAACAATACAGAGCAACATATACACAAAACAATAGAGGGTAACATATCTTATACAAGACAATACAGAGCAACATATACACAAAACAATAGAGGGTAACGTATCTTAGACAAGACAATACAGAGCAATATATACACAAAACAATAGAGGGTAACATATCTTATACAAGACAATACAGAGCAACATATACACAAAACAATAGAGAGTAACATATCTTATACAAGACAATACAGAGCAACATATACACAAACCAATAGAGAGTAACATATCTTATACAGGACAATACAGAGCAACATATACACAAAACAATAGAGGGTAACGTATCTTATACAAGACAATGCAGAGCAACATATCGATACACAAAACAACAGAAAAAAGGTAATTATTAGGCGACTTGAATAAAGACCTGATTTATCCACATGTCAACTATATCTTGTTGTAAAAGAACAAGTTGGATAGACAAATTAGCCAAATTGGCAACTCAAATTAAGGTATTTCCCATCATACATTGGTCTTGTTACACTCTAATATCAGCAGTAAAATTTAAAAAGTAAAGATACCTTCCACGCCTTGCTATGTGTATGGGGAATATGGTGTTAGTGACCAGATTTTCCCAAGACCATGGCACATTTTTTTAATGTGGTCGGTATCATGCCAGGCCACCATTACTTCCAAGAAAAAAAAACTCTGGTACCCATTTTTAGAGGCTGGGAAGTTCCTGGAGACTTGTCGAGCAGAAAAAAATCATGTCAAGGAATTGAAACTGGAGCCTTCTGGTGTGGAAATGTGTGCACTAACCACTCAGCCACCCAGGCTTCCACCACACTCGGTAAACTGTTCTAGATTGTGAAGATGTCAACAAGGGGGCTTCAACAACCACTAGAACTACAGGATTATTGATGATGATGATGGTGATGATGGTGATTATGTGATGATGATGGTGATGATGGTGGTGATGATGATGGTGGTGATGATGATGGTGGTGGTGATGATGGTGATTATGATGGTGGTGGTGATGATGGTGATTATGATGGTGGTGATGGTAATGATGATGATGATGATGGTGTTGATGATGGTCATGATCATGGTAGTGATGATGATGATGATAATGATGATGATGGTGATGATGATGGTTATGATGATAGTGATGATGATGATAATGATGATGATGGTGATGATGATGATGGTGATGATGATGGTCATCATGATGGTGGTGATAATGGTCATCATGATGGTCATGATGATGATGATGATAATGGTAGTGATGATGATGGTGATGATGATAGTGATGATGATGGTAGTGATGATGATGGTCATCATGATGATGGTAGTGATGATGATGATGATGGTCATCATGATGTTGGTGATGATGGTAATGATGATGATGACAGAGATGATGATGATGGTAGTGATGGCGATGATGATGGTCATCATGATGATGATGGTCATCATGATGATGCTGATGCTGGTAGTGATGACAATGGTGATGATGGTGATGATTGTAGTGATGATGATGGTAGTGATGATGATTGTAATGATGATGGTGATAATGATGATGTGTCAAAGAAAATGTTGTGTGAAAACTTGTACAGGTTTGAGTTTACTGTTTCAGAATCATTTGTCAATTTATTAATTAGAATCATGTGTAAATTTACCAATATACTTCCTTGAAAGCCTCATATGTTCCCAATATCTGTCTCAAATTGACCACCTGTTAATAAGAAAACATAATCATCATGAAATGGTAGTATCTGTCATCTTATTCTGTCATTATTTCTTTTAGAGAGATATTTCCTGTATACTTTAAACTTTGATAGCTGACTCTCAAAGCTTGGAAAGACGATAATGAGGAAATATAAATAATGAAGAAAGAATAATGATGAGCAAAGACAATAGTATGAGGGAAAAAGATAATAATGAGGAAAGACAATAATAATGAGGAAAGATGATAATAATGATAAAAGATGATAAAAATGAGGAAAGACGATAATAATGAGCAATCATTAGGTTGCATGTCCTTTGCAGTACACTGCAGTCACTCAGGTCCATCTGAAGGAATCTCTGTCCTAGCTAAATCTTCCACAGAATGTTGTACTCACCACAGCCCATTTAAAAGAAATCTCTGTCTCTAGTCAGATCTTCCACAGAATGAGGTACTCACCACAGCCCGTCTGAAAGAAATCTTTGTCTCTAGTCAGATCTTCCACAGAATGTTGTACTCACCACAGCCCATCTAAAAGAAATCTCTGTCTCTAGTCAGATCTTCCACAGAATGTTGTACTCACCACAGCCCATCTAAAAGAAATCTCTGTCTCTAGTCAGATCTTCCACAGAATGAGGTACTCACCACAGCCCGTCTGAAAGAAATCTCTGTCTCTAGTCAGATCTTCCACAGAATGTTGTACTCACCACAGCCCATCTAAAAGAAATCTGTCTCTAGTCAGATCTTCCACAGAATGAGGTACTCACCACAGCCCATCTAAAAGAAATCTCTGTCTCTAGTCAGATCTTCCACAGAATGTTGTACTCACCACAGCCCATCTCAAAGAAATCTCTGTCTCTAGTCAGATCTTCCACAGAATGTTATACTCACCACAGCCCATCTAAAAGAAATCTCTGTCTCTAGTCAGATCTTCCACAGAATGTTGTACTCACCACAGCCCATCTCAAAGAAATCTCTGTCTCTAGTCAGATCTTCCACAGAATGTTGTACTCACCACAGCCCATCTAAAAGAAATCTCTGTCTCTAGTCAGATCTTCCACAGAATGAGGTACTCACCACAGCCCATCTAAAAGAAATCTGTCTCTAGTCAGATCTTCCACAGAATGAGGTACTCACCACAGCCCATCTAAAAGAAATCTCTGTCTCTAGTCAGATCTTCCACAGAATGTTGTACTCACCACAGCCCATCTAAAAGAAATCTGTCTCTAGTCAGATCTTCCACAGAATGAGGTACTCACCACAACCCATCTAAAAGAAATCTCTGTCTCTAGTCAGATCTTCCACAGAATGTTGTACTCACCACAGCCCATCTCAAAGAAATCTCTGTCTCTAGTCAGATCTTCCACAGAATGTTGTACTCACCACAGCCCATCTGAAAGAAATCTCTGTCTCTAGCTAGATATTCCACAGAACGTTACATTCACCACAGCCCGTCTTAAAGAACCTCTGTTTCTAGTCAGATCTCCCACTTCTTTTGTTATCATGTTCAAGGTCTCCTTGAGGTCTTGAAACCACCTTCTTCTTGGTCTGCTCCTAATGTGCCACCAAGGAACCACGCCTTCCATTATTGCTCTTTCCAGCCTGCTATGTCTTTTGATGTGACCATGTTATTTTAATTTCCTCTGTAGAATAATGGTGTTTATAAGCCAGTTCTTTCGAATGGTCACGTCTTTTAATATAACTCATTGTTTTTCTTCATTATCCATGGTATCTTCAGGATATTTCTGTAGCATTTTGTTTCAGATGAAACGATTTTCTTCCTCACTGTTAACGTTCTATGGTGGTACATTCTACCACACTGGTAATGTTCTATTGTGGTACATTCTACCACATTGGTAATGTTCTATGGTGGTACATTCTACCACACTGGTAATGTTCTATGGTGGTACATTCTACCACATTGGTAATGTTTTATAGTGGCACATTCTACCACATTGGTAATGTTCTATGGTGGTACATTCTACCACACTGGTAATGTTCTATGATGATCATAGGCCATTATTCCTCCTACTTTCTCTGGAACCTATATTAAGAGGCTAAATAAACCCTGAAATCAGGTCAATTTGAACAAATGCTCCATATTTCAAGAATTGAAACCAGACCCTCCTTAACACATTCGCTACCGAGGAGTTTAACATGATGTGGCCATGCCATTAAAAATTTTTTTTTTTTTTCAATTTGAAATAACAAAGATAAAATAAATTTAAATTGGTCTAAAACACAGCACAGATTTTGTTGGGACAATTTATTTCCAAAATTGGAAAAGTGGGTAATAAGAGAATTACAAGGTTTCAGTGGAAATAATTGTGAAGACATTTATAAATTAAAAGCCACGCATCTGGGCTCAGTGTGCCAGCCACAAGCTGTAATTTGTGACTCGTGGTACAGAATGTGATAACAGCAGACAACTTCTCTAACTGCTTTGCTACCTGGTTACAGATTACTTATATGTTTGGTAAACCATACTTTGCTACCTGGTTACAGATTACTTATATGTTTTGTGCCCATACTTTGCTACCTGGTTACAGATTACTTATATGTTTTGTGCCCATACTTTGCTACCTGGTTACAGATTACTTATATGTTTTGTGTTCATACTTTGCTACCTGGTTACAGATTACTTATATGTTTTGTGCCCATACTTTGCTACCTGGTTACAGATTACTTATATGTTTTGTGTTCATACTTTACTAACATGTCTGTGTTCACAAATTGCCTACCTCTGTTAATATTCCATTTACATGTCTTTTTTAACAAATCTTTGTTAATATTTTACTTAAATGTCTTTCTTAATATTTTGCTTACGTTCAACTCTGAGAGTTCATCTCCAAGATACCTTCGGACTTGACTTTGGATGTCATACTTCTGCTGCTCTGACAAAGGCTCATATGACACTAGACTTCTGTTGGTCTGAGGACAGACAATGTTAACAAACTAGACTTCTGCTGCTCTGAGAACAGACAATGTTAATAAACTAGACTTCTGTTGGTCTGAGGACAGACAATGTTAACAAACTAGACTTCTGTTGGTCTGAGGACAGACAATGTTAACAAACTAGACTTCTGTTGGTCTGAGGACAGACAATGTTAAAAAACTAGACTTCTGTTGGTCTGAGGACAGACAATGTTAAGAAACTAGACTTCTGTTGGTCTGAGGACAGACAATGTTAACAAACTAGACTTCTGTTGGTCTGAGGACAGACAATGTTAACAAACTAGACTTCTGTTGGTCTGAGGACAGACAATGTTAACAAACTAGACTTCTGTTGGTCTGAGGACAGACAATGTTAACAAACTAGACTTCTGTTGGTCTGAGGACAGACAATGTTAGCAAACTAGACTTCTGTTGGTCTGAGGACAGACAATGTTAACAAACTAGACTTCTGTTGGTCTGAGGACAGACAATGTTAACAAACTAGACTTCTGTTGGTCTGAGGACAGACAATGTTAAGAAACTAGACTTCTGTTGGTCTGAGGACAGACAATGTTAACAAATGAGACTTCTGTTGGTCTGAGGACAGACAATGTTAACAAACTATACTTCTGTTGGTCTGAGGACAGACAATGTTAACAAACTAGACTTCTGTTGGTCTGAGGACAGACAATGTTAACAAACAAGACTTCTGTTGGTCTGAGGACAGACAATGTTAAAAAACTATACTTCTGTTGGTCTGAGGACAGACAATGTTAACAAACGAGACTTCTGTTGGTCTGAGGACAGACAATGTTAACAAACTAGACTTTTGTTGGTCTGAGGACAGACAATGTTAACAAACTAGACTTCTGTTGGTCTGAGGACAGACAATGTTAACAAACTAGACTTCTGTTGGTCTGAGGACAGACAATGTTAAGAAATTAGACTTCTGTTGGTCTGAGGACAGACAATGTTAAAAAACTAGACTTCTGTTGGTCTGAGGACAGACAATGTTAACAAACTAGACTTCTGTTGGTCTGAGGACAGACAATGTTAAGAAACTAGACTTCTGTTGGTCTGAGGACAGACAATGTTAAGAAACTAGACTTCTGTTGGTCTGAGGACAGACAATGTTAACAAACTATACCACTTTTAATCTGTGATAACACTGTGTTAAACAGAATTGGTGTTATAATAATGTTATATAATGTTATAGAACAAAGTTATAACATAAAGTTTGAAAACTAGATCTTCATTAGTTTGTGAAAACATAATTTAGTGAAACTAGACTCCTGTAGTCTTTGGGAACATCATCATCATCATCACGGGCTATACAGGTTGGTGTAAGCGATCATGTCCTTCCACAATCTTCTATTCACAGTGCATCATATCAATTCTGTTTTTGACTAGCACGGTGCCATGGCACCAAGCTATCTAGTATCATCTCTCTTTGTTGTCCACAATCTCACTTTCCCTGTATTTTGCCTCTTCCTATTGCTAA
Source organism: Megaustenia siamemsis (assembly GCA_032433765.1). NCBI lineage: Eukaryota > Metazoa > Mollusca > Gastropoda > Stylommatophora > Ariophantidae > Megaustenia > Megaustenia siamemsis. The sequence goes on along the minus strand of JAVIAB010000145.1, from coordinate 6,410,198 downwards.
AACAAACTTAAAAATGTAAATCTATGCACAAATGGACAATGAAGTTGCTTTGCTCATTCCATATTGTGAAAATGCTGTAGAGGATAACAAGTGTTACTAAGAACTTACCAACGTATCATGCATGGCCAGTTCAGCTTTAAGATGTTGGATCTCTCGTTGCAACTTTTTCACTAAGAGCTGGAATAAAGATTCATTTTTGTTATAAAGTTAAAGTTATTATAAAGTTATTATAAAGTTATGCTTTTTCAAATATTCTCCTCCACATTTTTGTTGTATTAAGACTAAAATCCACATAACTTAAACAAATTTTAGAAATAAAAGACTAATTAACAGCAAAATATTATTTATTTTGTGAATGTCACAAACTGAAAATTTCACACATTTTGTGAATGTCTCATACTGCATATTTTGTGAATGTCACAAACTATTTCATGAATGTCACATTACTATTTTGTAAATGTCACAAACTATTTCATGAATGAAAAAGTATTATTTTGTGAATGTCACAAAATATTTCATGAATGTCACATTATTATTTTATGAATGTCACAAACATTTTACATGAATGTCATATTATTATATTATGAATGCCACAAACTATTTCATGAATATCACATTATTACGTTGTGGATGTCACAAACTAGAATAATTCACAGGAAACATGTTCTCTAAATTTACCAGATTCAAATAAACATCTTACATAAAAATCTCTTCGACCGAAGTTAAAAATGCTTCATTTAGTGGGTTAAAAATGCTTCATTAATTCATATGTAATGTTTACATTGAAGGGTAGGTGTACATACTGTTGGGTCATAGACTGCATTGACACATGGCTCACTGGCAACACACATCATTCGGGTGGCAAATCTCAAAGTGGAAACCTGGCATGATATGATAACAAATTTAGTTAAATACAAAATTAATATTGCTATATAAATAAACAATGTGTAAAACTATAAGATATGTCAAACGTGACTTTAAAGAACGCAACAGACTCCAGAAGTGATTTTGCAGAGTGTCCACTAGAAAGGAGACAAATAATAATAAATAAATATTATTATAGAGGGAAACTTCCGAGGTGATAATCCTCTAGAAAGGTTGAGAACAAATCTGAGAACTAATGATGTGGATGAGTGAGTGATTGCATGTGAAGCAGCAGAATTATGTACTTCAAACTCAGCTGTACAGATTGTAATGAAGTTGGTTATAACAAGGAGAAAATGTGCAACCAAACTAAGGGAGCTGTATTTTAGACATGTGGAACTCAGTGAAATTGAGATTCAGTGCATAGTCAACAAGCAGCTACTAGAGATCAATTCAATTACGTGGTCAGCCAGCTTTTACTAGAACACACACATATGAACAAACAAGGGGGAAGGGCTGAGTGATTTGGATGGACAACAAGGTCTGGGTGATCAAGAGGTAAGACATTGGTCTCTGAATGGACAACAAGGTCTGGGTGATCAAGAGGTAAGACATTGGTCTCTGAATGGACAACAAGGTCTGGGTGATCAAGAGGTAAGACATTGGTCTCTGAATGGACAACAAGGTCTGGGTGATCAAGAGGTAAGACATTGGTCTCTGAATGGACAACAAGGTCTGGGTGATCAAGAGGTAAGACATTGGTCTCTGAATGGACAACAAGGTCTGGGTGATCAAGAGGTAAGACATTGGTCTCTGGATGGACAACAAGGTCTGGGTGATCAAGAGGTAAGACATTGGTCTCTGAATGGACAACAAGGTCTGGGTGATCAAGAGGTAAGACATTGGTCTCTGGATGGACAACAAGGTCTGGGTGATCAAGAGGTAAGACATTGGTATCTGGATGGACAACAAGGTCTGGGTGATCAAGAGGTAAGACATTGGTCTCTGAATGGACAACAAGGTTTGGGTGATCAAGAGGTAAGACATTGGTCTCTGGATGGACAACAAGGTCTGGGTGATCAAGAGGTAAGACATTGGTCTCTGGATGGACAACAAGGTCTGGGTGATCAAGAGGTAAGACATTGGTCTCTGAATGGACAACAAGGTCTGGGTGATCAAGAGGTAAGACATTGCTCTCTGAATGGACAACAAGGTCTGGGTGATCAAGAGGTAAGACATTGGTCTCTGAATGGACAACAAGGTCTGGGTGATCAAGAGGTAAGACATTGGTCTCTAGATGGACAACAAGGTCTGGGTGATCAAGAGGTAAGACATTGGTCTCTGGATGGGCAACAAGGTCTGGGTGATCAAGAGGTAAGACATTGGTCTCTGGATGGGCAACAAGGTCTGGGTGATCAAGAGGTAAGACATTGGTCTCTGGATGGGCAACAAGGTCTGGGTGATCAAGAGGTAAGACATTGGTCTCTGAATGGACAACAAGGTCTGGGTGATCAAGAGGTAAGACATTGGTCTCTGAATGGACAACAAGGTCTAGGTGATCAAGAGGTAAGACATTGGTCTCTAGATGGACAAGGTCTGGGTGATCAAGAGGTAAGACATTGGTCTCTGGATGGACAACAAGGTCTGGGTGATCAAGAGGTAAGACATTGGTCTCTGAATGGACAACAAGGTCTGGGTGATCAAGAGGTAAGACATTGGTCTCTGAATGGACAACAAGGTCTGGGTGATCAAGAGGTAAGACATTGGTCTCTGAATGGACAACAAGGTCTGGGTGATCAAGAGGTAAGACATTGGTCTCTAGATGGACAAGGTCTGGGTGATCAAGAGGTAAGACATTGGTCTCTGGATGGACAACAAGGTCTGGGTGATCAAGAGGTAAGACATTGGTCTCTGAATGGACAACAAGGTCTGGGTGATCAAGAGGTAAGACATTGGTCTCTGGATGGACAACAAGGTCTGGGTGATCAAGAGGTAAGACATTGGTCTCTGAATGGACAACAAGGTCTGGGTGATCAAGAGGTAAGACATTGGTCTCTGAATGGACAACAAGGTCTGGGTGATCAAGAGGTAAGACATTGGTCTCTGAATGGACAACAAGGTCTGGGTGATCAAGAGGTAAGACATTGGTCTCTAGATGGACAAGGTCTGGGTGATCAAGAGGTAAGACATTGGTCTCTGGATGGGCAACAAGGTCTGGGTGATCAAGAGGTAAGACATTGGTCTCTGGATGGACAACAAAGTTTGGGTGATCAAGAGGTAAGACATTGGTCTCTGAATGGACAACAAGGTCTGGGTGATCAAGAGGTAAGACATTGGTCTCTGGATGGACAACAAGGTCTGGGTGATCAAGAGGTAAGACATTGCTCTCTGAATGGACAACAAGGTCTGGGTGATCAAGAGGTAAGACATTGGTCTCTGAATGGACAACAAGGTCGGGGTGATCAAGAGGTAAGACATTGGTCTCTGAATGGACAACAAGGTCTGGGTGATCAAGAGGTAAGACATTGGTCTCTGAATGGACAACAAGGTCGGGGTGATCAAGAGGTAAGACATTGGTCTCTGAATGGACAACAAGGTCTGGGTGATCAAGAGGTAAGACATTGGTCTCTGGATGGACAACAAGGTCTGGGTGATCAAGAGGTAAGACATTGGTCTCTGAATGGACAACAAGGTCGGGGGTTTGAATCTTGCCACAGATAATGGGAATTTTTCCCTTTGAATCTGTGATTTCTTTACATCTTTACCCCTTAAAGTCTCTGCATAATGGTGTTCAATGTCTAGCTCTTTTGGATAAAGAGAAGAACAGGAGGTCCTGTGTACACTTTGCACATGTTAAAAGAACCCTTGGTAGTTAACTCTCTCCATACGTTTTGATGCACCATGCACCATACGGATTTCAGTCGCGTATGTTTAGCCACACAGAAGAGAATGAGATTACTAGTTTTCAGATAAATATTCCACTCAGCAGCAGGTCTTAATTTTGTGAATGTCAGATTGGTTCATAAGTCGAAAGGACATCAATTGACAGACATTTTTCATATGCAATGTAAAAACTTCATTGTATAATCCTCCACTTTGTGTGATTAAAATTGTTTTAACGTAAACAAATCACATGATTTATTGTTCTTTGTAGCACATGTACTTTCTCTGCCACATCCTTGTAACACAATAAAATACAAGAAATGCAGAAGAATGAGTGATAGACTATATGTGGAAAGATAACAAAGATATAAAATAAATAATTAAACGACAGAATACATGTGAAAAGATAACAAAGATATAAAATAAATAATTAAACGACAGAATACATGTGAAAAGATAACAAAGATATAAAATAAATAATTAAACGACAGAATACATGTGAAAATATAACAAAGATATAAAATAAATAATTAACCGACAGAATACATGTGAAAATATAACAAAGATATAAAATAAATAATTAAACGACAGAATACATGTGAAAAGATAACAAAGATATAAAATTAATAATTAAACGACAGAATACATGTGAAAATATAACAAAGATATAAAATAAATAATTAAACGACAGAATACATGTGAAAATATAACAAAGATATAAAATAAATAATTAAACGACAGAATACATGTGAAAAGATAACAAAGATATAAAATAAATAAACGACAGAATACAAGTGAAAATGTGAAAATATAACAAAAATAAAAGTTAATTAACCAAACTGTTTCATCCAGTTGAGGCCTCTCTCCCCACATATTGGCTATGAGCACAGTACTGCAGCTTCCTCCGATTGAATCCTTGAGATAGTGTGTCAGCTTTGATTGTCGAAATGGCACATGGTCACGTGTTTTTGAGGCCAGAGCTATGACAACTTGCTCCAAGAATGACAGCGACTTGTTGATGTACATCGCCTCCTCTTTAATCTTACCTTCAGACTGGTAATGATAATAACAATTTCCTTATACTAATGAGAGACAACATGGTGTATTTTATTGTGGGAATAATCTGTTTTTGCTACAGATGTTAAATCTACCATATTTTTATAATGAATATTAAGCCTACTTTATGATACCATCTTAAAAAAATTACCACCTCTTAATATAAATTCTTGAAAGTTGACAGTTTGCTGCGGGTAAACATTCCTTTCTCCTCCCTAGACCTCCCTAATTACTACTTCCAGTGACTCCTAAGTATTGAATTTGTTTCCTTTAAAGTTGGATTTTTTTTTTCAAGTGCATCATAAAAAGTATGATGGTATCATAGAAAGGGGGCTGTTTTTTTTTTTTAATTTCACCAATTTTCAAGAATTTTTTTTTTTCCCTTATGATGGGTGAAATCTTCTTGGCTGTCAGCGAGACAAACAAACTTTTGTAACACAGGATAGCCAGCAAGTGATGCTTTGAGGGAGCTGAACATACTGTTGGATTGACAGATTTATGGCGGTAATGTAAATAGACAACGTAACACATCTGGTAGCAATGGAGCCATGCATTTGGATTTCAGGTCATAAATCTAATGTTACCCCAGAAAATAAAGACAGCATCTGATTCCTGTGTGTCTGCTAGGGTAAACACACAGCTGTGTAGCAAAAGTTCAAAGAAATTCTGATTTTCTGAACTCAAAATGTAACAATTAAGTGGTAGTAATTTTAACGACAGTATCGTGAAAACGTGACTTACAGATATGTATCATAATCTAGAGTTAGATCTCATCATTATTGAGTGTCGTCTCCGCACCGAAGATTGGCTACCACGGAGCGCCATTCTGCTCTGTTTCTTACTTTGATGGTGCAGGTTGTCATAGGCTGACTTGTCCATCTTTTGATGTTACTCTTACACATTAGTCTTGGTCTGCCTCTGCTACCTTGTATTTTCACTTCGAAGATTACTTTTAGTAGGCTGTTGTGTCTTTTAACATGGCCAAAAAATCTAATTTGTCTTGTTTGAATTGTGTTTAGTAGTTCTATTTTCATTTTTAGTTGCTTTAAGATTTCATAATTTATTTTCTTTTCTTTACACCCAATTCTTCCTATTCTTCTATAAATCTACATTTCAAAGGCTTACATTTTTTTTTTCAGTTTTCTTGCCTAATGTCCATGTTTCTGCACCATGTAAGAATGTTGAGAAGATATAACATTTTGTTTTTATTTGTTTTAGCCCTAGTGTGATTGGATTAAATCTATCATTTATCTATCACTAAACATTAAATTTACTTTGCTTTTATTGTCGATATTAATCTATTTTGTTGTTATTACTGTGTATTAAATTAGCATCAGTTCTGTTGCCAAGTTTGAGAGGCTAGTCCAGAACAGGAATGTTGGTCAGACAAAATGCAGGTCCTAAGCAAGATCTGCCACTTCTGAGCAAAAATTGTCGACACTTGAAGAGTCTAGAATTTTCACCCTATGTGTCGAATGTGTCATCTTTGGCTCTAAAGGACAATAGATAGATAGATACATAGATTAGATAGATAGAAAGATACATAGATTAGATAGATAAACAAACAGACATGAATGATTGATGATTGGATAAATGGATAGATTAAAAAAACTTTGTTATTATAGTGGAAATTAAATTACTTTATACTTATTAATGGATTTAAAAGTACTTTGTTTTTATATTGTATATTAAGTGTTTAACTTACTTTGTTTTTATATTGTATATTAAGTGTTTAACTTACTTTGTTTTTATATTGTATATTAAGTGTTTAACCTAATTTGATTTAATTAACACATTAGCTATCAAGGAGTTTAACACGTTGTGACCAGGTCGTTATTTGGAAATTTAAAGAAACCTGAAAAAACAACAAGGAAATAAATAAAAATTTTATAAAAATAAACAATGATCATTTAAACAAATTGCATTATAAACAAAGCAAATTAAACATTTTCATAATCAAAGTTACTTAATTACTTTAACACTTTCCATACTACCGGGAACCGACATGAGAAACCCAGGAGCTGTGTTTTGTGGCTTTTAATTTGTTGATGTTTCTGCAATATGTCTACTAAAACATTGTTATTATCTTATTTAAATGTCTTTTTTGACTTCCTGAGCAAATTGTCCAAACAAAACCCGTGCTTTAGATCGAGTTTTGTTTGGACAATTTGCTCAGGAAGTCAAAAAAGACATTTAAATAAGATAATAACAATGTTTTAGTAGACATATTGCAGAAACATCAACAAATTAAAAGCCACAAAACACAGCTCCTGGGTTTCTCATGTCGGTTCCCGGTAGTATGGAATGTGTTAAAGTAATTAAGTAACTTTGATTATGAAAATGTTTAATTTGCTTTGTTTATAATGCAATTTGTTTAAATGATCATTGTTTACCTTAGTCAACTTTGAGTCTTGAAATATAGACTAGGTAGTGATACCATTATTGAAAAATACAGCCAGTCAGCTTGTATAGCAATGAAAAGTATTAAAAGAGAGTTATGTCTGGCAAAAACTACTTTGAAAATCAATAGATTTATGAAGGCTGTGTAGTATAGAGGTAAGACATTGGCCTGTGGGACAAGAAGGTCCTAGGTTTGAATTCCACCACAGGCATGGGAGTCTTTTAACTTCAAAAAAGTGGTTTCTTCATAGCTTTTTCCTCCCCTGCTTTCTGGGTAATGAGATCTCATTCTAGCTCTCTGGGATTAAGGCAAATAATAAGGAGGTCCCATATGGATTCTTGCATATTAAAAAACTCTTGGCAGTTGAAAATAAACAATGAGTAGGCCAAAAATAGATGCTGTCCAAGCTAAATTTATAGAAAAATCTACCCAAAAAAGATCAAAACTCTCAATGATAAAAATTGATCTCTGATGTCAGAGAATAACTGCGTGTTTGGCTTTAAAGCCATGAGAGCATAGCTACAGATGTGAACAATAAGAAGAGATATGCACGCAAAATTCAATTACTTGGGAATTCCCTAGAGATATATATCTAGCATATGTAAACAACAAACAGTAAGTTGAGATAACTCAGAAAAATCCACAAACAACTATTGTCTCCCTTTAGAATGAATTCCCTTAATAAAAAATATTAGTTGTTAAAGTTTTCTTTATGTTCAGGCCATCACTTTCTCAGGTTCTGTTCAACATGTACTCCTCAAAAGTAACAAAACTACAATCAACTGGACAAGTACTAGCTTTTCAGGATAATATTTTCATATATAAGACAGGATATAGGGCATTGAAGATACCTAGTTCAAAATTGCTAAATGGTGCTAGGAGTCTCACAAGAGAAATCATTCTTGTAATGTTGTTCTTTGAACAGTTTCATAGTGAAAGCTAAGCTTATTAATCTACATTTTAGAGGAGGTGTCTAAACTTATTCATGCTTTGTCAAGTCTCAAAGAAGTGTTTCGGAACTTGACTACACTTTGTTTCAAAGAAGTGTTTTGGAACTTGACTACACTTTGTCAAGTCTCAAAGATGTGGTTCAGAACTTGTCTACACTTTGTCAAAGTTCAAAGAAGTATCTGTGAACTTGACTACACTTTATCAAGTTTCAAAGAAGTATTTCAGAACTTGTCTACACTTTGTCAAAGTTCAAAGAAGTGTCTGTGAACTTGTCTACACTTTATCAAGTCTCAGAGAAGTGTCTGTAAGCTTGTCTACATTTCGTCAAGTCTCAAAGAAGTATCTTTGAACTTGTCTACACTTTGTCAAGTCTCAGAGAAGTATCTTTGAACTTGTCTACACTTTGTCAAGTCTCAGAGAAGTATCTTTGAACTTGTCTACACTTTGTCAAGTCTCAGAGAAGTGTCTGGGAACTTGTCAACACTTTGTCAAGTCTCAAAGAAGTATCTTTGAACTTGTCTACACTTTGTCAAGTCTCAAAGAAGTATCTTTGAACTTGTCTACACTTTGTCAAGTCTCAAAGAAGTATCTTTGAACTTGTCTACACTTTGCCAAGCCTAACAGAAGTATCTTTGAACTTGTCTACACTTTGCCAAGCCTAACAGAAGTATCTTTGAACTTGTCAACACTTTGTCAAGTCTCAAAGAAGTATCTTTCAACTTGTCTACACATTGTCAAGTCTCAGAGTAGTGTCTGGGAAATTGTCAACACTTTGTCAAGTCTCACAGAAGTATCTTTGAACTTGTCTACACTTTGCCAAGCCTCACAGAAGTGTCTGGGAACTTATGTCCATCTATCTATCTTTCGTTCGCCTGAAGTATTGTCTATATCTGCAATGTCGTTTCCTGTATAAATTTTACTGTCTTTTGTAATTCTTGCAGTGGCCCATATAGTTTTGTCTGTAGTGTTGTATCTATGGGCCAATGGATTTTCCTCAGTCTACTATATTCAGTGCAGTCTTGAAGTATGTGTTCAGCAGTCTGGGGTGCCTGTCCACATGTACAAGTAGTTGATGTGCCGATCTTGAATTTTGTATACATGTGACTATGGAGTCGATTGTGTCCTGTTCTTAGGCGTATAATGATAACTTGTTCATATCTATTCATATTATGAAAGGCATCCTGATTTGGGGCTTGTGGTCCTCTGATTGATTTGATTATCTGTTTCTTATGATGGTATGTAACTGGTGTATCTAGTTGTGTGCCTGTTGAACCCTCCTTTGCCAACTGATCTGCTTTCTCATTTCCTGGTATTCCACAGTGAGACGGGATCCACTGCAGGGCAACCCTGTGGTGCTTGCAGAGTTCAGTCAATAAGGTCTGCAGATGTGGTAATTTTCTGGATTGTAGTGCCTGGAGTACTGATCTTGCATCTGTCAAAAACACTACAGGCTGTGGGCTAAGATTACTGTTCAGCAGTTTTTCTATTGCCAACTTTATTGCTTGTATTTCTGCATCATAATTGTGACAATATTTCCCTGTTGCTATTTTATCCATATCCCTAGTGTTATTTGGGTACTCTATATATGCACCTGCTCCCCCATTCTTTACTGCATTCTGTGCTAATCCATCTGTGTACACACGAATCCATAGGTCTTGTGGGTATTCTTCATCCAGGAAACTGAGAGCTATTGTTTTTCGCTGTAGACTATTTTGTTCCTCTTTGTCAACTATTCCTTTCACTTCTGTCCGTATTTGAACTGATAATCCTGATTCATCTGTCCAGGGAGTCTGTTCTGGTATGGGCAGAAGGGGTTTAACAACTCTTGGCATGTCTGGTGTTTGTCTACTAATACGCTTGGCTTGGTGGATAAAGCTGCTTCTCTTAAGTCGTCCCAATGCAAGATTTTGGAATCTGTCCTTCATTGGATGTCTCGGCATGCATACAAATTTTTCTGCCTGTATCAGCACCTTTGTGTCTCTCCGTTCTCTCAGTGCTGGTATCCTCCACAATTTCTCCATCTCCAATATTGGTGTTGATTTCATTGCTCCTGTGATGACCCTAAGTGCCTGGTTTTGTACTTTATCCAGTTCTTGCAATGTGGTGTTTGATGCTGAGCACCATGCGGATGATCCATATTCTAAATGTGGGCGTATACTCTGTTGGTAAACTTTACTGAGTATTTTCCCACTCGCACCCCATGTGGTTCCACACAACTTTCTTAGAATAGCCAATTTTCTCCTTGCTTTTTGGGTTGCCCTATTTATCTGCTGTTTCCAAGATAGTTTGTTATCAAATGTAACTCCGAGATATGTAGCTTGTATGTCTTCTTTCACAGGCTCATTGTTTATGTAGATGGCTCCTGCTTTTTGTTTTGGGGAGAGTGTGAAAAGTGTAGTACTGCATTTGTCTGTATTGATGCTGATACACCATCTATTTGTCCATGTATTCAGTGCATTCATAGCTCTTTGTAGCAATTTGGAGGCCACTGTTGCATACTCCTCTGTGCACCACATTACCAAGTCATCTGCATACATTGCCACTTTGATGCCATGTGGTAGTTCAGTAACTAGGTCATTGATGTAGATCAGAAAAAGTGTTGGAGATAGTACCCCTCCTTGTGGAACGCCCTGGCGCAATAAGACCTTCTTACTCTTAAGACCATCCAGTTGCACTCTGGCTCTCCTGTTATGCAGGTATGCTTTGACCCATTTGTACATCCTGCCATTTACTCCATAATTTCTCAGTTTCTTCAGAAGCCCTTCCTTCCATACCTTATCAAATGCTTTCTTTAGGTCTATCCATGCTGCTAGTACCAGTTTCTTTTCTTGAAACGCATCTTCGATTTCCTGGGAAAGATAGGTTGCTTGATCTTCGGTAGAGTAACACTGTCTAAAGCCTGCTTGTTGTGGGACAAGGAGATTTTCACTTTCCAGGTACCACTGCAGTCTGAGATTGATTATACGTTCCATTGTTTTACACAAACAGCTTGTAAGGCTGATTGGTCTATAGCTGGATGTCATTGAACTATCTTTTCCTGGCTTTAGTAATGGTATCATAATTGCTTCTCTCCATGCCTGTGGCACTCTACCTGTGATCCAGCAAATGTTGTAGATCTGCAGTAGTTTTGCTTTAGCTGCAGTTCCCAAGTTCTTAATCATTTCATTGGACACTCCATCATTGCCTGGTGACTTTTTCATTTTTAATTTGGATATTGCCAGCTCTAGCTCTCTTTGTGTAATGGGTGTTTCCATGACTTCATGTGTGGTCTCTTCTTGTCTTGCATTTTGTTGTTTTAGACGGGTCTCTTGTCGTTTTTCTAGGCTAATTTCAATATTATTGTCATTTGCAAAGGAGTCTGCAAAGTAATTTGCTGCATGTTTACCTGTTAGAATGTTTCCATCCTTCTTCAGTGTAATTTTGGTGTTCCTTTCTGTACCCTCATCATTCAGCTGTTTTACAAGCTTCCACACTTTTCTTGTGTCTCGTTCAAGATTCAAGGACTCTGTTTTCTCTTTCCAGCTTCTCCGTCTGGCTTGTAGTTTAGCCCATTGAAATTTGGCTTTAGCATGCTGGTAGTTGTTGTGGTGTTCTTGGCAAGGGTTATTTTCTGCTTGCTTTCGAGATGTTTCCATGTCATTGTGCAGTTCCTCTAGTTCACTACTCCAGTATGGTTTTTAGTGTTTCCGTGCCCCTCTAGGTATTGTTTCACTGGCAGCTTGTATTATTAGTCTAACTTATGTCCATGATATTACCTTAGATTTGCCAAGTCTCTCAGAACCAGCCAAGTCCACAAAATTTAGCTTGGATACAGTGTACTTGGCATCTGACTGTGTTCTTGATCTAGACTGTAAATACAGAAATGTTGTTGAAATGCTTGATTCAGATTGTAAACATAGAAATGTGTTGCACTGTTGCATGTTGTAGCTCTTTCGATAATGGCAATAAACAGGAGGTCCTATGTGTACACTAAAGAACCCATGACAGTTAAAATCGAAAAGAGTAGGCCGTAAAAAGGGTGCCTCAGTAGCCTAGTTGGAAAAAAGCACCCAACTGGGTTACCAACGTTTGGACAACCTGTGTTCGTGTCCCGCTGGAAGCAGTGTGAGTTGTACTCGTCGTTGGAAAAAAAATACCATCGTGGTCAACCCAGCCACTGGCAGAAATGGGTACCAGAGTAGCACTTTGGGAAGGTGAGGAATGTCGCCTCATGTCATGAGTTTTTATGCTTGTAATGACACTATCCAGAAGTCTCCGAACACTTCTGGATATGTGGGCAAGCACATATGGGTGAAATCTTGTGTGCTAAGACGCCAATTCAAGTCTTGTACTTGACCTTTACCTTTACCTTTGACCTTTAATGCCTCTGTCTGGGCAAAATTATCAGCACAACCCTAACCACATCGTGGATCCCAGGCCGTGCTACAGAGTTTGTGCACATGGACCAGAATTCTCCTTGGATTCTCTCGAGGGGGATATCAAAGCACCTATGGATTCCCTCAGTGCACAGTGATGATCATCTTAACAACAACACAAGTTACAGAAAAAAAACTAGATTAATTCATATTTACTTTACCCTAATGCTTGTGACATTTAAATCTGTATTCATTTTATAATTTTCTGAGAGTTATTCTTAGATATTTGAAATCTGCTGCGTGTCCGTTTTAAATTTTTGCCCTTAACAGTTTTGTTCGATATCTGTTTATATTTTTCTACTGCTATTACTTATAATTTTTTGTTGTTGATTTTCATGTTGTTTGTTTAGCATTCCTGATTAATAGACAAGGCATTATTGTGAAATGCCATTGTTTTATACAGAATAAATACATAGTAAAAAATAAAATGAAAAAATCAATTGAAAAAGAGAAAAAAGATACCAGAAACTTTAAGAATTTTTTTAGGGGGTGACATGGCAGTAGGTGAAAAAACAGGAGGTGAGATGGTAGTAGGTGACAAGGCAGGAGGTGACATGGCAGGAAGTGATATGATGACAGGAGGTGACATGGTAGGAAGTGATATGATAGGAGGTAACATGTCACGAGGTGACATGGTAGGAGGTGACATGGCAAACATGGTAGGTGGTGACATGGTAGGTGGTGATATGGTAGGTGGTGATATGGCAGGAAGTAGACAAAAGGAATGATAAAGAAAATAGAATGTTGTAATAAGACATGATCCCTTACACCAGACAAGGTTCTTGATGATGTTGTAGATGATGGTTATCAACAAAGATCATTACCTCCAGATAAACAGTGAAGATGCAGTGAGATCTTGAGGACTGCTTGTTCAGCTGATGGGCAGCTATTGAGCGGTTCGTCTCCCCCTGTAAAACACAACAGACAAATATCCAGAAATAAAGATGGAGCAGACAGACATAATACATTTTGATACAGACATTCTTTAGAATTCAGAAAAAAAATATTTAACCAATTTTCATTTTTTTAAAAATATAACAATCAAGAATTAGTAGAAGAAATGAGACAAAATTCAGATATCTTGAGAATGTATGTAAATTGTCAAAAATTGGGAGTGGGGAGCAAGACAAAATGTAACTAAAAATTACAAATTAATAAGAATTACAAGAAAAAAGGATCATTTATCAATGCAATTGTAGAATATGGTGTAGTAATTGTAGAAGAAGGTATAAAGGTTATAGTTATTGTAGAAGGTATAGTAATTGTAGAAGAAGGTATAGTAATTGTAGAAGAAAGTATATAGGTATAGTAATTGTAGAAGAAGGTATAAAGGAATAGTAATTGTAAAAGGTATAGTAATTGTAGAAGAAGGTATAGTAATTGTAGAAGATGGTATATAGGTATAGTAATTTTAAATGATGGTATAAAAGTATAGTGATTGTAGAAGAAGGCATAAAGGTATTTCTCTCTCTCTGCAATCAAGACTCAATCAAAGTAGGATTCCAGACTCTCTCATGAAGTCAGCTGTCTGCGAATCGATTGCCCCATATAGTTTTTTCTTCCAGGGAGGTGGGCGTGGACCACATTGCTCTTCTCAGGTCTGTGTAAATCTGTGCTGAGGATTAAGATGAGTTTCCTGGATGCAGGCAACGTCTATCTCCTCCTCAGCTAGTCTGATTGTTAGAGCTTGTCTTTTGTGGTATATGCCCTCCCCATTCCAGTGTATTATATTCAGCTGTTTCTTGAAGCCTTTCCGGTCAGCGGTAGTTTCTATCATAGAGTCTGTTAGATCCAGTCTGATTGATTACTTGTTAAAACATTGCACTGTGTTCTGCGCCAGTGGCCCAGTGCATCCGATTTCAGCGAGCATTTTATTCAGGTTTGCTTTCCTTAGCCTTTGATTGTCCCCAATCTTCCTGCAAGGCAGCAGATGATCTTTTCTGTAGGGGGATTCTGCCCTTAGATGGTCGGCCCTCCCAGGTTTACGAGCACCATCTGCCAAAGCTTTATGTAGTGTATAAAGGCATAATAATTGTAGAAGAAGGTATAGTAATTGTAGAAGAATGTATAAAGGTATAGTAATTGTAGAAGAAGGTATAGTAATTGTAGAAGGTATAGTAATTGTAAAAGAAGGTATAGTAATTGTAGAAGGTATAGTAATTGTAGAAGAAGGTATAGTAATTGTAGAAGGTATAGTAATTGTAAAAGAAGGTATAGTAATTGTAGAAGGTATAGTAATTGTAGAAGATGGTATATAGGTATAGTAATTGTAAATGATGGTATAAAGGTATAGTGATTGTAGAAGGCATAAAGGTATAATAATTGTAGAAGAAAGCATAGTAATTGTAGAAGGTATAGTAATTGTAGAAGAAGGTATAAAGGTTACAGTTATTGTAGAAGAAGGTATAGTAATTGTAGAGGAAGGTATAATTGTATAGTTATTGCAGAAGAACATATAGTAATTGTAGCAGGTATAAAGGTTTTAGTTATTGTAGAAGAAGGTATAGTAATTGTAGGAGGTATAATAATTTTAAATAAATATACAGTAATCATAGAAGGTACAGTAACTAGAAGAAGGTATAGTAATTGTAGATACAGATAATCGTAGAAGGTGCAAATTAAAGCTCAAATAAAAGCTTGGGAGAGATAATTTTTAATCACAGTAATTGTAGAAGGTACAATAATTGTAGAAGGTACAGTAATTGTAGAAGGTACAGTAATTGTAGAAGGTATAGTAATTGTAGAAGGTACAGTAATTGTAGAAGGTACAGTAATTGCAGAAGGTATAGTAATTGTAGAAGGTACAGTAATTGTAGAAGGTACAGTAATTGTAGAAGGTATAGTATTGTAGATGAAGGTATAGTAATTGTAGAAGATCCAATAATTGTAGAAGAAGGTGCAAACTAAAGTCTAACCTAAGATAAAAGCTTGGGAGAGATAATTTATTTACTACAGTAATTGTAGAATAAGGTATACTAATGTTAGATGAAGGTACAGCAATTGTAGGAGAAAGTACAGTAATTGTAGAAGAAGCTATAGTATCAGTAAAATTAGGTGCAGTAATTGTAGAAGAAGGTACAGTAATTGTAAAATAAGGTACAGTAATTGAAGAAGAAGGTACAGTAATTGAAGAAGAAGGTACAAATTAAAGTCTAACCTCAAATAAAAGCTTGGGATAGATCATTTATTTACCACAGTAATTGTAGAAGGTACAGTAATTGTAGAAGGTACAGTGATTGTAGAAGGTATAGTGATTGTAGATGAAGGTAGAGTAATTGTAGAAGAATATATAGAAATTGTAGATGAATATACAGTAACTGTAGATGAATGTACAGTAATTGTAGAAGAATGTACAGTAATTGTAGAAGAATATATAGAAATTGTAGGTGAATATACAGTAACTGTAGATGAATGTACAGTAATTGTAGAAGAAGCTATAGTATCAGTAAAATTAGGTGCAGTAATTGTAGAAGAAGGTACAGTAATTGTAAAATAAGGTACAGTAATTGAAGAAGAAGGTACAGTAATTGAAGAAGAAGGTACAAATTAAAGTCTAACCTCAAATAAAAGCTTGGGATAGATCATTTATTTACCACAGTAATTGTAGAAGGTACAGTAATTGTAGAAGGTACAGTGATTGTAGAAGGTATAGTGATTGTAGATGAAGGTAGAGTAATTGTAGAAGAATATATAGAAATTGTAGATGAATATACAGTAACTGTAGATGAATGTATATTAATTGTAGAAGAATGTACAGTAATTGTAGAAGAATATATAGAAATTGTAGGTGAATATACAGTAATTGTAGATGAATGTACAGTAATTGTAGAAGAAGGTCCAAACTAAAGTCTAACCTCAAATAAAAGCTTGGATGTGATCATTTATTTACCGTAGAAATTGTAGAAGGTACAGTAACTGTAAAAGAAGGTATAGTAATTGCAATAGAAGTTATAGTTATTGTTGAATAAGGTGTAGTAATTGTAGAGGAAGGTACAGTAATTGTAGAAAAAAATATATAATAATTGTAGATGAAGGTATAGTAATTACTGAAAAAGGTACATTAATTTTTGAAGAAGGTAAGGTAACTGTTGATGAAGGTATAGATATTATAGAAGAAGGTATAGTTGTTATAAATGAAGGTATAATAATTTCAGATGAAAGAACAGTAATTGTAGAAAAAGGTATAGTAATTGTAGAAGGTATCATAACTGGAAAAGAAGGTATCATAATTGGAGAAGAAGATAAGAGTAATTGTAGATGAAGATATAGTAATTGTAGATGAAGATATAGTAGATGCAGATGAAGATATAGTAATTGTAGATGAAGTTATGGTAACTATAGATGAAGATATAGTAATTGTAGATGAAGATATAGTAATTGTAGATGAAGAAATGGTAATTGTAGATGAAGAAATAGTAATTGTAGATGAAGATATAATAATTGTAGATGAAGAAATAATAATTGTAGATGAAGAAATAATAATTGTAGATGAAGAAATAATAATTGTAGATGAAGATATAAACTGAATTCTAACCTCAAACAAGAGATTGAGAGCCTCCTCCTCATTGTGAGCCAAGTGGCAGGACAAGCCCTTAACAAAGACACCATCTTGATTTTCCGAGACCACCATGGGGTCAAGATTAGAATATGGCTCCTTGATGCCCCTTGTATACATTTCTGGTAGAGCTCCTAATAAGTCAAACATGCCTTCATTGTAGATCTCCAGATAGGAAACTCTATAGAGTCAAAAACAGATAGAGAATTACATAAATATATGTTGAGAAGAATACCGTATAAACGTTTTAATGTACTCATTGATAGAGGTCAATGATACGCAGTCACCTTTGTCTACGTCCCTGGACATGTGGGAGTTTGGGGCAATGAAAGAGCGGACAGGTTGGCTAGCTGTGCTGTCATTGAAGACGGTCAACTAATGGCTCAGGAAGACGTCATTAATGCCATCCGAGGCGTGAGAAGGGCATAGGACTTCGACAACCATGAGTCCATGTCTCTCCTTCAGATGAAGGAGATGGGAATAAAGATGGGTACATCTAGAAAATGAGAGGCTTAATGAGCGCATAAGAGGAGTTATCAACCAACACAGAACTGAAACTGTCAGTCACTGGATGCTGCTGGACATGCTGAGGAGATGATCTAAGAACCTAAGGACAATGACTGTAGTTCAATGATGATAACTCACAAATAACTCAATGATGATAGCTCACAAATAACTCAATGATGATAGCTCACAAATAACTCAATGATGATAGCTCACAAATAACTCAATGATGATAGCTCACAAATAACTCAATGATGATAGCTCACAAATAACTCAATGATGATAACTCACAAATAACTCAATGATGATAACTCACAAATAACTCAATGATGATAACTCACAAATAACTCAATGATGATAGCTCACAAATAACTCAATGATGATAACTCACAAATAACTCAATGATGATAGCTCACAAATAACTCAATAATAACATTGTATTAATGGGAACTTCTTGCCGCTTGCTTGTGTCCACAGATGACTTTGTCTTCCACTCATTAAGAGGATGCTAAGTTGGCATATATGCATTGTGTTGTTATCAATATTTACATGAACTTTCCAACCCTTTCACTCAGCAATATCTACATGACCTAACTTACCAACCCTTTCTCTCATCAATATCTACATGACCTAACTTACCAACCCTATCTCTCATCAATATCTACATGATCTAACTTACCAACCTTTCTCTCATCAATATCTACATGATCTAACTTACCAACCCTTTCTCTCATCAATATCTACATGAACTAACTTATCAACCCCTTCTCTCATCAATATCTATATGACCTAACTTACCAACCCTTTCTCTCATCAATATCTACATGACCTAACTTATCAACCCCTTCTCTCATCAATATCTATATGACCTAACTTACCAACCCTTTCTCTCATCAATATCTACATGACCTAACTTACCAACCCTTTATCTCATTAATATCTACATGACCTATATTACCAACACTTTCTTCCTTCTAATATCTCTAAGAGTCAGACAAAAAGACCATTAACTTACCAACACTTTCTTCCTTCTAATATCTCTAAGAGTCAGACAAAAAGACCATTAACTTACCAACCCTTTCTTCCTTCTAATATCTATAAGAGCCCCAGATTAAGACCATTAACTTACCAACACTTTCTTCCTTCTAATATCTCTAAGAGTCAGACAAAAAGACCATTAACTTACCAACACTTTCTTCCTTCTAATATCTCTAAGAGTCAGACAAAAAGACCATTAACTTACCAACACTTTCTTCCTTCTAATATCTCTAAGAGTCAGACAAAAAGACCATTAACTTACCAACCCTTTCTTCCTTCTAATATCTCTAAGAGTCAGACAAAAAGACCATTAACTTACCAACCCTTTCTTCCTTCTAATATCTATAAGAGCCCCAGATTAAGACCATTAACTTACCAACACTTTCTTCCTTCTAATATCTCTAAGAGTCAGACAAAAAGACCATTAACATACCAACCCTTTCTTCCTGCGAATATCTATAAGAGCCACACATAAAGACCTTTAACTTACCAACACCTTCTTCCTGCTAATATCTATAAGAGCCCCACATTAAGACCTTTAACTTACCAACCCTTTCTTCCTGCTAATATCTATAAGAGCCACACATAAAGACCTTTAACTTACCAACACCTTCTTCCTGCTAATATCTATAAGAGCCACACATAAAGACCTTTAACTTACCAACACCTTCTTCCTGCTAATATCTATAAGAGCCCCACATTAAGACCTTTAACTTACCAACCCTTTCTTCCTGCTAATATCTATAAGAGCCACACATAAAGACCTTTAACTTACCAACCCTTTCTTCCTGCTAATATCTATAAGAGCCCCACATTAAGACCTTTAACTTACCAACCCTTTCTTCCTGCTAATATCTATAAGTGCCACAAATAAAGACCTTTAACTTACCAACACTTTCATCCTGCTAATATCTATAAGTGCCACACATAAAGACCTTTAACTTAACAGCCCTTTCTTCCTGCTAATATCTATAAGTGCCACACATAAAGACCTTTAACTTACCAACACTTTCTTCCTGCTAATATCTATAAGTGCCACACATAAAGACCTTTAACTCAACAACCCTTTCTTCCTGCTAATATCTATAAGTGCCACACATAAAGACCTTTAACTTATCAACCCTTTCTTCCTGCTAAATATCTATAAGTGCCACACATAAAGACCTTTAACTTACCAACCCTTTCTTCCTGCTAAATATCTACAAGTGCTCCACATAAAGACCTTTAACTTAACAGCCCTTTCTCCCTGTCAATATTTATGAGAGTCAGACATAAAGACCTTAAATACCTGACTGTAATACTGTACTCAAGTTTGCTCTCAATCTGTTTAAAAAGTTGGGAGACTGCCCTAGGGATGATCCCACGATGGTGATAGCTCTCCGTTGCTCCTGTCATTGTAAATGTTTTACCAGCTCCAGTCTGTCCATAACACATAACAGTGCCTGAAACATAACAGTGTCTGAAATATCAGTGCTTGAAAACATAACAATGCCTGAAACATAACAGTGTCAGAAAACATAACAGGGCAACTTATTTGTTGCACTCGGAGGTTGCAGAAATTTGGAATTAAATGTGGTGTAATTAAAAGTAGACTTCTGATGGGATAGATAGATGGTAGTAGTAGTAACCTCCATCAGTCATAGTTGACTCTAATAGTCACCGTTAGTCACTGTTGACTATAGTAGCCTCCATCAGTCACTGTTGACTATAGTAGCCTCCATCAGTCATAGTTGACTATAGTAGCCTCCATCAGTCATAGTTGACTCTAATAGTCACCATCAGTCACTGTTGACTATAGTAGCCTCCATCAGTCATAGTTGACTCTAATAGTCACCATCAGTCACTGTTGACTATAGTAGCCTCCATCAGTCATAGTTGACTCTAATAGTCACCATCAGTCACTGTTGACTATAGTAGCCTCCATCAGTCATAGTTGACTCTAATAGTCACCATCAGTCACTGTTGACTATAGTAGCCTCCATCAGTCATAGTTGACTCTAATAGTCACCATCAGTCACTGTTGACTATAGTAGCCTCCATCAGTCATAGTTGACTCTAATAGTCACCATCAGTCGCTGTTGACTATAGTAGCCTCCATCAGTCATAGTTGACTCTAATAGTCACCATCAGTCACTGTTGACTATAGTAGCCTCCATCAGTCATAGTTGACTCTAATAGTCACCATCAGTCACTGTTGACTATAGTAGCCTCCATCAGTCATAGTTGACTCTAATAGTCACCATCAGTCACTGTTGACTATAGTAGCCTCCATCAGTCATAGTTGACTCTAATAGTCACCATCAGTCACTGTTGACTATAGTAGCCTCCATCAGTCATAGTTGACTCTAATAGTCACCATCAGTCACTGTTGACTATAGTAGCCTCCATCAGTCATAGTTGACTATAGTAGTCACCATCAGTCACAATTGACTATATTAGCCTCCGTCAGTCACAGTTGACTATAGTAGCCTCCATCAGTCATAGTTGACTATAGTAGCCTCCTCCATCAGTCATAGTTAACTATAGTAGCCTCCTCCATCAGTCACAGTTGACTATAGTAGCCTCCATCAGTCATAGTTGACTATAGTAGCCTCCTCCATCAGTCATAGTTAACTATAGTAGTCACCATCGGTCATAGTTGACTATAGTCTCCTCCATCAGTCATTGATGACTATAGTTACTTCCGTCAGTCATAGTTGACTATGGATTTTTCAGCGCCCCTAGAAATACAGAAACAGTTATTTTTCTTTTCTTTAGCCAGGCTCTTTTCTATGAATCTGTCTGCTTCTTGTTTGAGTTGCAGCTTTAGAGTGTGTTTCCAAAGATTGTGGTCTGCAGCTATTTCTTCTTAGACTGCAGGGTTTATGTTCAGAGTCTTCATGTCATGTTTACACATGTCTAAAAATCAGAGTTTTGGACACCCACTAGTTCTTTTGCCATCTGCTAGTTGTCCTTAGAATATATGTTTCGGTGTGTGACCATCTTTCATATGGTGTAAGTGGCTAAATCAGCATAACACATATTATTTGATCAGCGTGTAGATGTTCAGGAGGCCTGTGCGAGAAAGGTCCCCCACGTTTGTTGCTTTGTCCTTCCAGGTGATAGTGAGAATATGATGCTGACAAATGAAACTTTGCAGTACCAACTATAAACAAAGCATTCAATAATTTCTGGCATCAATAGTATTTTTTTAAACCCCCTGGAACTTTGGCTTATATTTATAGGTATTTAATATAAGTATTTCTGTGGGCGTGTCACAAGCCAAGACAAATAAAATGGTGGGCTGCATCTGGCCCGCAGGCCGCCATTTAGCCACCACTGCTCTAGACCACCTAGTTCCATTAATTCACATTAAAATTGCTACTTATTTCACACACACACACAAAACTATATGTACTACCTTAACCCTTTCCCCTCATGTGGGAAACAAAGGTAAGAGGAAAAGAGGCCGACCCAGAGAGACATTGAGAAGAACATTGATCAGAGAGGCAAGAGCAGCAGGAATCGGCTCCCTCAATGAGATAGAGTCGCTTGCACAGAACAGAGACAAATAGCAAGATTTGGTAAAATATCTTTGGAAGAATTGAAAACTGCTAGAATAAAAATTCAGATAAGAGAAAGAGTGTCTGGGTCTATGCCCTATAGGCCGGCTACGGCTCGAAAGGTCAATAGATAGACTACCTAAACCACATGCAAATTGCAACAGACTTCACATTTTAAAAATGACATACCATTATACCCATCAATGGAGGCACCCACAATGTCTGCGGTCAGTGTATTGTAAATAACTTCTTGATCTGTGTTGTAGAAAATTCCATCCAGTTTAAATGACCAGTCCAGGATCTGGTTGTTTACAATTCCTTTCTTTGGATCTCTGCGCATGTGGATGTTGACACTCTAAATGAATAACAGAATACTTCATATATGACTCATGACAACACATGTTAAAATACTTCATATATGACTAATGACAACACATGTTAAAATACTTCATATATGACTAATGACAACACATGTTAAAATACTTCATGCATGACTAATGTAATGACAACTCATGTTAAAATACTTCATATATGACTCATGACAACTCATGTTAAAATACTTCATATATGACTAATGACAACACATGTTAAAATACTTCATGCATGACTAATGTAATGACAACTCATGTTAAAATATGTCA
This sequence comes from Megaustenia siamemsis, assembly GCA_032433765.1. Classification (NCBI taxonomy): domain Eukaryota; kingdom Metazoa; phylum Mollusca; class Gastropoda; order Stylommatophora; family Ariophantidae; genus Megaustenia; species Megaustenia siamemsis. Next base: position 6,387,348 of record JAVIAB010000145.1, on the reverse strand, counting down.
TGTACAACTGAAGATAACACGTGTTAAAATACTTCATGTACAAGTGATGATAACACGTGTTAAAATACTTCATGTACAAGTGATGATAACATGTGTTAAAATACTTCATGTACAAGTGATGATAACATGTGTTAAAATACTTCATGTACAAGTGATGATAACACGTGTTAAAATACTTCATGTACAAGTGATGATAACACGTGTTAAAATACTTCATGTACAAGTGATGATAACATGTGTTAAAATACTTCATGTACAAGTGATGATAACATGTGTTAAAATACTTCATGTACAAGTGATGATAACACGTGTTAAAATACTTCATGTACAAGTGATGATAACAAGTGTTAAAATACTTCATGTACAAGTGATGATAACACGTGTTAAAATACTTCATGTACAAGTGATGATAACACGTATTAAAATACTTCATGTACAAGTGATGATAACACTTGTTAAAATACTTCATGTACAAGTGATGATAACATGTGTTAAAATACTTCATGTACAAGTGATGATAACACGTGTTAAAATACTTCATGTACAAGTGATGATAACACGTATTAAAATACTTCATGTACAAGTGATGATAACACTTGTTAAAATACTTCATGTACAAGTGATGATAACATATGCTAAAATACTTCTGCCTTTGCTTGAGCTATTCTGCACCCTGCCTCTGTTGTACATCTACTATCTAAAATTAACATCACTCTTAAGTATTTGAATTCATTGAATTGTTTTAATATTATCCATTTAATTTAATCGTGAATTTAGGAGATATCTTTTTCTTTGTTGTAACCATTACCTCTGTCTTTTTGTTGATGAGGCTCAGGCCTTTGTTTTTACTTTCCAGCACTTTAATGCTAATCACTTTCTCTAACTCATTTTCACTCTTAGTGATTTAGACTGTCATCAACATATCTCAGATGGTTTATGTTATGATAATAAATGAAAAGCTTATATATATGGCCCTTCTTGTCTTGTCAGACGGTCTAGTGGAGGCTATTGTGTATTTTTGTTTGTTTGAGGTTTTGTTTTTGTCGAACAGCTTCTCTCGTGGATAATTCTAACAATGTTTGATAAACACACAAGTCCACAGAATAAACAAGTCAGGCCCACTGATCCACAGGGTTTTCCATCCTTTTTCATGAGTCTTTTCTCTTCTAAGTTTTGCCTTTGCACAGTCTCAAATGATGTTATACCATTCCTTATACATGCTCTCCATGATGTGCGATCATCCCAAAATCTGCAAGATTTTCCGTCATTTTCACACATTGGAGATGTCATTCAGTGATGATTTACAGATATCTCTATATCGTAGTTTAGGTCTGCCGATTTGTCTTTTTCCGTGTATTAGTTCACCATATAGTATTTGCCTGGAGATGCATTTTTCTTCCATTAGCTGGACGTGCCCCAGCCATCTTAAATCTGGATAATTGCAAAATGATTGTTAAAACAAAGCAAGGAACATCTAGCCATTGACTGTAAAATCTAGTGTATAAGTGAAATGCTACTTTGATAATATATGCAAACAATCCAAGCCTTAAAATGTAGGTAATATCTGGGATTAATACTTTGATGATGATTACACCTTGAAAGCAGGTACAGCTATGTAACCACACACACTTCTAGTTCAGACCTTGTGGTGTCTTTACAATCTGCACTATCAAAGCAAGAGACGGAATGGAAAGGTGCTCCATGGTAGCCAACCTTTGATGCGAAGACGGCACCCAATAATGATGATGCCATACAAAGGATCTGACTGAAGCAAAGTACTTTTTCCCTCTATGCCATACAAAGCCTCTGACTGAAGCAAAGTACTTTATCCCTCTATGCCATACAAAGGATCTGACTGAAGCAAAGTACTTTAACCCTCTATACCATACAAAGCCTCTGACTAAAGCAAAGTACTTTATCCCTCTATGCCATACAAAGACTATGACTGAAGCAAAGTACTTGTTCCTTCTATGCCATACAAAGCCTCTGACTGAAGGAAAGTACTTTCTCCCTATATGTAATACAAAGCATTTACATAAAGAGTAGTAGAGCACAGAGATAGAAGAGCAAGAGCTGTAATTCTGTTTATTGTTTCAGCCGCTGCATTCAGTGCACTGACAGTTGTTAGCAGTTTTAAAAAAACTATTATTATCATGTGACCAACAGGCACATAGGTCATGGCTATTATTCCTCTTTGGCCATTTTATGATTTGAGATAAGTTGCCTTTTGTGGTTGCTTCACTTTGTATTATATTTGTTATAGTGTACCTGACAAAGTCTTTTGTCAAAACGTGGTTTGTCTCGTCTCTTTACAGATTTAGTTGCTTGATATCATGTTATGCTAACATTGTATTTAATATCATCAAGTTAAACTAACTTTGATTGGCAAAAATTGTCCCATTTTGGAAAAAATAAAGGAAGCAAAAGTGAGTGTGAAATGTACAGAGGAATATCCCTATTGAGTCAAGTTGGTAAAATGTATGCTAAAATATTGGAGAGGAGAGTAAGATACATAATAGAACCTCAATTAAGTAATAATCAATTCAGATTCAGAAAAGGCAAAAGCTGTACTGATGCTATATATACATTGAGACAACTATGTGAAAAAACAATAGAATATGACAGAAACCAAAATATAGTGTTTATAGATCAGGAAAAAGCGTTTGATCGTGTGGACAGGAACAAACTTTGGCAAACTCTAGAAACCTATGGTGTAGCGGGACAACTATTAGATAATATAATGGCATTATATAAAAAGATGGATAGATGCAGAGATATGTAACAACAAAGGAAAATCACTAATTCAGACAGCTTGCGCAGCTCAAGAACGACAAATGATATAACCACGACACCTCTTAGGTATCAGTGAGAAAGAGAAAAGAAGAAGAAGAACTAACTTTAGAATTTAAATGAAATGGCTGAAAGCAATTTACAGCACCTGGTTACTTGCACCAGAACAATAGCTGATCAAGATCATGGCACAGATTCTAGTGGTGAACTTGGAAACAGGCTAAGTCTGGCCAATCGAGTAAGGATCAAAGAGGGAAAGCAACTTGCTAGCAAAAATTCCATGTTGAAGGATTCCAGGATAAATTCTTAGAAATGTGCAGAAATCAGTTTACTCATAAGTTATAAATCAACACCCTGAGGACAGTTCAGACTAAAAAGATGATGAGAAAGAGGAAGGAGTAGTAGTGTTGAAAAAGAACATAATTGAAAAAGATGTTTTAAAATTTAAGTAATTGAGTCTAAATTTAGTTAATCATTATATAATAAAGACATGAATGATACAAAGAATAATTAAATTTTAATAATTCTCAAAATTATAAATTAATTATTAATTGTAATTAGTAGTAATTGTATTACTTATTATTTTATTATTTAAAAAAATAACAATAAAACTATTAAAATTTTGATCAGACATTTTTGTTCCGATATGAAACATTGAAACAACTAAATGTCCTTTACTTTACACTTTAACTTTACTACTAGACTACTGATTCATTTACTAAACTAAAACTGTTTAGTGTTTCAAATCACATTTACTTACTTACTAATATTTATTACTAAACTAAAACTGTTTCAAGTGTGTTTCAAATCACTTGCCTTTCCATCCTCTAAGATTTCAATATTGTCGTGGGAAAAATTTGATGTAGGCCTAAATCTACCCCAAACGCAAACTTTTCTATTTCTGCTAGCCATATTCTAATTGCAGACATGCGATGCTTTCTGAAGAGGGGATCCGAAATCAGTTCGCCTTGTTATGGACTAAGACTTGAGCAGCTAAATAGCGGCCATGTTGTGTTCGCGTTGTCAAGTTGAATGCGCATGTCAGACTACACCGGAAGTGAAAGTCTTTTCAATAATCTAAACCAGGGGTGGCCAAATGGCGGCCCGCGGGCCGGATCCGGCCCGCCAGCCTAGTTTTCTTGGCCCGCGAAGCTCCACGGACTTACTTCATTTTTTACCCCTAATAGCGGATTTCTCCTGGTTTTAATCCGTGTCGGAGTTAACTCTTCTATCGTTCAAGAATACACAATTTGAAAATCTCTGTCAATTTCTCGCAACAGCTAGATTGGCAACATAATTTCAAATAACACACACACACACACACACACACACACACACACTGCACAACTAATGGTGCCGACAATATTCAAAGTCTTTGCTTCGAGTTGGTACCGCAAAGTTGCTTTATTGTCAGTGCGGTGATAGCGTCAGATCTTTGGCTCAACATTTGTCGTCTGGACTTGTGGTGGTTCTTTCATTTCGCGGTAAGGGGTTAATGAGGTTGGGAGGGACAGGGGTGAGGGGACTTCGTAGCTCTAATTCTGTCTTTGAAGTTACATTCAAAATGTTTCACTGTTCGCCTTCATTCCCTTTGATCCCATCGTCTTGTCTTGTCCATAAAATGACTGCAACGTGTTTATTTGGTCACAATCTTTTGATTTCATTGTCAAACACAAGTCTGTGTATAACTGTCAAATCTGGACTTATTTTCGATAGTGGACCAACATTCTGTGACTTTTAACTTTGATGTGAGATTTTGTATTAAATCATGTTAAAACGTAGAAAAGTTGATTGTGAAAATCGCATATTTAAACCTGAATGGGAATTAGATTATTTGTTCATCTTCAATAAGGATAGTAAACCTCAGTGCTTAATTTGCGTTCAAGTGTTAGCCGTTTTGAAGGAATATAATTTAAAACGGCACTATGCCACACATCATCAAAACATGTATGAGAAACATAGCATTGAAGCTAGGAAGCTTTTGGTTGAACAGCTGAAGACAAAGTTGAATCAACAGCAAAGTATGTATACAAAGGGCAATAAAATTAAAGAGTCATCGATCATTGCATCATATACAGTTACCTATGATCTTGCAAAATCTAAAAAACCCTTTACTGACGGAAATTTTGTGAAGAAATGTGCGATTCAAATGGCAAAGGCATTCGGTCAAGAAAAAATAGCCAAAGAATTTGAATCTGTGCCTCTTTCAAAACAAACTGTAGCCAGAAGAACAGAAGACATCAGTCTGCAACTGTCTCAAAGTTTAAAATCTTGTATTGAAAACTGCTCATATTTTTCGCTCGCGATTGATGAAAGTACTGACATCACTGACACTTGCCAGCTTCTTATTTTTGTTAAAGTTATCCAGGAGGATTTTACTGTTATTGAAGAATTGTTGAAAGTTTGCTCTTTGCATGACACTTGTAGAGGGACAGATATATTTTCTGCAGTTCATAGTGCCGTAGATGAAGTAGGTGGTTTTGGAAAGTTGTCTGCAGTGTGTACTGATGGTTGCAAAGCTTTTATTGGTTCAAATACTGGTTTTGTTGGACTTCTAAAGCAAAACAAAATTAACGTACCTACATTGCATTGCATAATTCATCAAGAGGCCCTTTGTGCAAAGTCCATAAATCTAAAAGACACCATGGCTACTGTTGTGAAAATAACAAATTTGATAAGAGGAGGACACCAGTCTTTAAATCACAGGAAGTTTTTATCATTTTTAGAGGAAGTAGATTCTAGCTACGGCGATCTCCTGCTTTATACAGAAGTAAGATGGCTTAGTCGAGGGAAATGTTTAATAATATTTTTTGAACTGAAGAATGACATTTATGACTTCCTGCGAGAGAACTTACCATGCTCCATTGATCTTCAACATGCACTCAAAGACATTAATTTCCTTCATAATCTGGCATATCTCACAGACATCACACAACATTTGAACATATTGAATTTGCAGCTACAAGGGGAAAAGCAAACCATTTTTCAATTGATGGGATATGTTGATGGTTTTAAATAGAAGCTGAATCTATTTAGACTTTCTTTGCAAAAAAATGATCTGTTCCATTTTTCAAGTTGTAAGCAGTTGTTGTCAGAGATAGAAAGTGCAAACTTCAGTAAGTACGCAGCTGACATTGAACATTTGATTTGTGAATTTGATCGACGATTTCAAGATTTTGAAATGTTTCGTCCGCAAACGGAACTTTTTAATAACCCAATTAAGTGCACAGTGGAGTGCCAACAATCAGATCTTCAACTAGAGTTGTGTGACCTTCAGTGTGACCCCTTCCTCAGTACTGTAAAGGCATTAGGAGCTGACTTCTGGAAATTGCTACCAAATGAACGTTACCCGTGTCTGAGAAAATGGGCACTAATGCACATCATCAATGCCCTCCGAGATGTGGGAAGAGCACAGGTCTTCGACAAATACAGATCCACGTCACTTCTTCGGATGATGGAAATGGGAGTTAAGATGGGTACAGCCAGAAATGAGAAACTTAGTGGCCATGTAAGAAGACTTATCAACCAACATAGAACTGGAGTCGTCAGTCGCTGGATACTGAGGGAATTGCTGAGGCAGGGGATCTGAGCACCTATGTTCATGTTCGGAGTGCAATGATGATGGCCCGCAAATAACTCAATCTTCTCAACATCCCTGTGTGTGGTTCTGGTCTCTCCAAACGCTTTTTCTAGACGTCTCATCTCTATGGTGATAAGCTAAGATAAGAAACGGCGCTGGCATCGCATAAGGAATGGATTTAGCCTTCTCTCTTTCTTTGCATAAGTTGTCCATGAATCGCTGCTATATAAAAACAACTGATGATGCAGACAATGTAACCTGCGGCCTTTGTTTTAATTGTCAGTTTGCTATTTTGCCAGACACGCATAGAAAGACGGGCTAATGTGGTAGCAGCTTTACCAATGCGTGTATCAATTTATGTATCTAAAGATACTTTGTCGTTGATGAAGGACCCCATGTAGCTATACTGCTGCACGACATCACGTTTGTAGTTTGTCCATAAAGATGGTATGTGCTGCTTCGACGTTCTGACTGAGTATATTATTTTTTTTCTATTTTGAACTCGTAACCACGATAAAAATGGATGTGTAGATATTGTAACCAGTGGCGTATTCTCTATGCTACCGCAGCTAACGCCAGTAGCCTGAACATATTAACGAAATACAAAAGGAAATGATAATTTATAATATTTTTTTCATAATTATATTACAAATTTTCGAATATTCTATTTCACATTTCGTAGGCCAATATGATTTATTTGCTTTGATTTGCATTTATTAAAGCAAGGTTTTCCTCTGACCACTATAACGTTTGTGAATGAATCCGAAACTACTCTATATATAGTACATGAAATCGCTAATAAGCAGTGGTACAGTTCTCTTCTCTCCGAATTAAATTTAATGACCTTGACATTCAAAAATTCCAGTGAAAATAATACGGGAGGAAGCTACCGCTAGAGGAATGCGGTTTCATGGGTTATTTTTAGCTCTAGCCAATCAGATGCGACAAAATGTGAAATTGAAACTATGTCTGATTACCGGAACTTCCTAACCTATTTATAACTACTTTATACGCATCAGCATCTGTAGAAAGAACTTTTTCTGCTCTTAAGAGAATCAAATCTTAGTGTCGTTCAACTCAGACACAAGAACGCTTATCTGGTTTGGCAATAATGTCCATTGAGAAATCATTCCTCAGAAACTTAGAAACCAACCCAACAATACTTCCAATGACAAAGTCATCGAGACATTTTCGTTCCAAACAAGGCGGATAGAGTTTACATATAAATAAGTAAGTAATTTAAAATGTAGTGATGTCATTAGCAAATATTACTTCATGTAATAATGTGTGGTTTTGTTAGAGATAAAGGAACAAGCAATGCCATTTATATCATAAGATCTTTAGTAGAAAGAGCCATAGAGGTGAAAACAGATCTATACCTATGTTTCATAGATTACACCAAGGCATTTTACAAAGTAAAGCACCAAGAAATAATCAAAATTTTAGAAAGCATAAACATAGACAGCAAAGATCTAAGAATAATAAAGAACATGTACTGGCAACAAACAGCGGTCATAAGAACTGGAAACCAATTGGGAATGTTTCAACAAATAAAACAGGGTGTTCGACAAGGTTGTGTGCTGTCACCAGATTTGCTTAATATTTATAGTGAGATTATTTTAGATCCATAAGGGACATGCCTGGAATAACAATTGGAGATATTATATAAATAATCTAAGGTATGCTGATACAGTCTTAATCGCTAAGAGTGAAAATGAGTTACAAGAAATGTTGGACATTATAGTGAAAGAAAGCAAAAATAAAGGACTCAGCCTTAATAGCAAAAAGACAGAGGTAATGGCAACAACAAAGAAAAAGACATCACCTCAGTGCAAAATAAAGACAAGTAGAACAATATTAAAACAGATAAATGAATTTAAATATTTGGGAACTTGTTAACCTCAGACGTACAGAAGAGGTGAGATGCAGAATAGCTCAGGCAAAAGCAGCTTTCCAAAAAATGAGGAAGATACTATGCAATCTATTGTTGACATTAGAAACAAGAAAAAGAGTTCTTAAATGTTATGTAGAGCCAGTCTTAACATATGGATGCGAATCATGGACAATAGGACAACAGACAAGAAAATCACTGGAGTCTGTAGAAATTTGGTTTTACAGAAGAATGTTGAGAGTACCATGGACAGCTAAGAAGAGTAATGAAGATGTTCTGAGAGAGGTCA